>JASDDO010000018.1:97665627-98149295 GCA_030015575.1 Agapanthus africanus | reverse complement strand
GGATGATATCCACATGCTTATAGGCATTGATTACATTGTTGGCACATATGCAGATACGGTCACCCTAGATATCATAGTATTACCTTCATGATATAGTTGACCTAGGAAATCAATGTTTATTCGATTTCTACCTGATGATGTTTTCTACTCACGAGTTGGCAACTCACCCCCGTTGTGCCACAATTATTGCAGGTTGACCGCATGGATCAGCAGTGGCATCGCTGGCACATAGCTGCAATCGCGTGTTTTGCTTTGGTAGGTGGTACATGTTGGATTGTACCCCTCTTGTATTTTTTATTCCTGTTGTATCTAGTTAACTAAATCAAATCAGAAACTAGTACTTGTATATGTAGTAAGACTTAGTGCGACTTGTGGTTGCGAGACTTAGAGTTAGGGTTTATGTTCGCTTGGTGGGTTTGATGTCTTGCTTTACATTATCTCTTTGGTCTTGATCTTCGCCGTTGGGCGTCGTATACTTATTTTATGACTTGCATGGTTATGAATCCACCGGTTGGTGATGATCTAGCTCCCGATTGAGGATGCCTTTTATATTATCATGTATTTGTGGTTTTGGATCAAAATATACAAATGAGGTGTTGCCTAAATTTTCAAAAGACGAAACATGTTTTCCAACTAATAAAATCCACTTGCATTTTTCATGTTCTATTATCCATTCATTTAATAAAATGTTTGTTTTTATTATATTTTTATTTCAAAACTTCACCTCTTTTATTTCTTAAAAAGTTTTAGATTTCTGGGCTTCAGCTTACTTGAATTACGTTACACGTTTAGATGTTGCGTGATTTAAGTGCCGGTCACGAGCTAATATTTTGGGCCGTGACAGGTGTTATTGTTCCTGGATTTGGGACAATCCCAACATCCACTTAGATCTATCACCATAGATCATAATCCAAAAGATGTAGTAGGTATCATCCAGATCTTCTATTGAGAATCCTCGTGATAAGAGGAGCTTGACCGAGTGTAGCACAAGAAACCATTTCCTATCAAGAGTATATCATCTACGTACATTACGTGGAAGACCACCTTATTCTCTACAACCTTTTTGTGTATATAAGGTTCATCTACCATTTTGATGATGTCAAACTCTTTGACTGTCACATCGAAACAGATGTTCCAACTGTTGGTGTGTAGTAGCGCCTCTAGTTGGGTTACAACATCATAAAATAGAGAACTTTGATTTTAAAGAAGGCTATTACAAATGAACTACGAATCGTAACTAGAGATTAGGGTAATAACATCATTATGTGAAGTCTAAACTAAAGGAAAAGGAAATACAACCTTTGTAGCTAACTCCTTCGGTCTTTAGGACTCCTATGGCTTTGTACAAGGTTTGGAATGACTCCACTCGAGGTCCTTCATCGTCTACGATGATCCACCCGGAGATTCCTAGAACAATCTTTTGGCTACACAAAATGAAGCAAGCACTCTACACTAAAGGGCTAGGGTAGTGTAGAAGGGTTGTGTGGTTTGCAAACTCACTTAAAAACCTTTTCGTTTCAATTTCCTCACTCAAAACAAAACTCAAGAGAGCTTGGAAATGGAGGAAGGTGAAGATGGAAAAAGCTTTTGTGTGAATAATGAAAAACTTATATTCAAAAATGAAAATGTTATATATGAGACACTCTCACATAAAACCATGGTTGACTAAATTGTTAGTTATATGTATGCCCTAGAGGCCATTACTGTACATATGATGTATATTGTAGTGGATGCTAGGACGTATATAGGGAGGACTTTCTTGCTCGACATGATAGTATGCTATCTGGTTGCATCTTTACCTTAACGTGTACACTGATTGTCTCCCTGTTACATGTTGGTAAAGCCCTTAGGATCTGTACTTGATTACCTGCACTATGATGCGGATCATACTAGTGGGGACATGGTAGTCCATAAGTACATCCTTCAAAGTCCCTAGTCGAGGGTGTATCGAGACGGGGCATCGATATACCAGAGTAGACTAGCGTGTAACTTCTCGACCCATACAGATGGGCGATGGATGATCTCATATCCATCGGTGTTTGACATCAGAGATGATATACGGGTGCTCAGTAGAGACTGGGTACACTGAACGGAATCGCCGAGAACTCCCAGATGGTATTATACCTTACGTCAGATGGCAGTTCTCTGGTGACACTGGTACAGAGTAGTCTGTTGACCCGAGATCGTCATAGAGTCTTGTGTGGTTCCCACTGTGCTTTGATTTCTATCTTACCACGTCCAAGAGGGCATGCAAAACGGTGGTTTTTGGGTACAGTCCCGAGTCACATGGAGGCAATGAGCGATAGGAGGGGATTCGTCTCTCCCGGTATAGGGGGTTGATGTTGCGCTGTGTTCGATTGGCTATAACAGGAAATCCCTGGCCAGGGTTGCTGAGATTTACTGGTAAGTGTTACCAGCAGTTTCTTGAATTGTTATAGACCTCATATCGACACGACTTATCGAGCTATTGGGGTCTGACGTTTACCACCCCTAGGCGAGATATGCGACATATCAGACGATCAGACCGGACTGTACGGTAGTGTTACTGGTTGGATTAACTGGAGTGTGAGCGGGCTTGCTCGTCGATCTTCTGATCGCTCAATACCCGGGTGGCCGTTACGTTTAGCAGACCGCTTGCGGCTTGTGGGTGCTTGATATGATCATCACCTGCTGCCGGCGTATTGACGAGTCTTTAGAGTCCTACACAGAGGTTTCCTGGCTCAAGCGAAACGAAATAGGAGCGCATATGAGATATGTGCGGGACCGAGAATAATACGTGTATGTGATACCGTATTCTATTCTGGTGATGAATGTGTCGAATGGTTGTATGCGATATAACCTAGTTATCGAATCAAGGATTGATTCGATAAATCGATACATTGGATATTAGTCGGTTATATGCGATATGACCGGATCGTTAAATCAAGTGTTGATTTAATGATTTAATGTATAATTATATATTTTATATATTACTTTGCATTAACTAATATTGGTTCACTTTAAATGGATTTTCTCGCTCGGATGTGCACATTGTATATTCGATATAGTTTTGTGCACTTGATTGTATCATGTTTGATGATACATGTTTACTTGTGTTTGTGTGAAGATTGAACCATGGTTATATGAATGGTTAGGGTTATGATTATTTATTCATTCATTTATTTATTTATTAGTTTTGGAAAATAATAGCAAAAGAGACAAAATGGTGGCTTTCTTTGTTCTTTCTTGAAGCTTCATGAAGACTTTGACCAAGTGACCATTTTTGTCTCATGCTTAACCCTACCCATTCCACTCAATCATGATTCATTCTCTACACTTGACCATGGTTATATTATGATAAGTATTCATATTATTTTCTTTGAGGATAATACTTATGATAATAATTATCTTCATCTTCTTCTTCTTCATTTCTTCATGTGAAGAAAGCTTGCCTCCATCAATGGCAAGTGATGATAAAGAGTGAGAAATCCAATTCTAAAGTGAACCCACTTCCTATTTCTTCATCCTTTACCTCTTGCCAAGTAGTATAGGGTGTTTTCTTCACAAGTTTCATCACTTGGTGAAGTGGGAGCTTGATCTAGCGATGCCTCGACGTAGATCATCTTCGGCATGGACATCGACGACCTAGCCTGCCTATTCTCCGATGAAGCCGACGCTAGAGCCCGGGAATTCATTTGGACAGCAAGGGGACTTCGTTGCGGAGCTATGGAGGTGGAGCACCGGATCTACAAAGGTTGTATTTCCGTATTCTAGTAGTTAAGTGTTAACTAGTTTGCTTTTTCGCATAAAATTCTAGCCAACGATCTTGTTAGGGTTTCTCGGCACCGTTAAAATTCGAAATTGGCATGGTTGATGCATTGTGAGACCTCATTAGCATGCCTAGGAACCCTACAGTGGTATCAGAGCCTAGCTCGAGCCTTAGGCGAAGTCTAGACGACGTTTGAAACCCGATCGAACCGAAACCCAAATTCCAAACATGCTCTCTGTACTTTTTTGAAAATTGTGGATTTTTCGAAATTAAAAATATGCAGAAAATTAAACAGGGTTTTGTAGGAATTACTGTAAATTTCATGGACCTAATTCATCTAAACCGCCGCGGTTCAGCGGCATGAGCATGGCTCATGCGGCGGTTCCGCGGCCGTACGGTCGAGTCTCACAGTAAAAGTTTCACAGTAATTCCTCCTTAGTTGTGCTGTATTTTCTGGGATATTTTAATCTTTATTATAGAGATGAGTGTTTTGGGGTTGTTTTGGGGATTCGGTGTTTCGATCGGATTATCAGATTTTATCTATGGGGCTTCCGGATATTTTTTTGAATACGTTAAAAAGTTCGACCGGATAAAAATACCCAATTTTTCCCCTGTCGGGAAATTTCCAAGTGTTGGATTTTTCCGTAGTTTAACGACGTTCTAAGTAGTGCAAGTAACGCGATGGACCCTCTAGAAGACAACAAACCTTAACTCGATTATGTGACCATCTTGAACTGCCCTTTGAACCTTTGGGTTTGGGGCAGTACGGCGTGCCGCATGTGAGGCGTTGGCTTGACCCTTCTACGGCTGGACCGTTGGTACTGAGGCACGAACTGAATGTTGTTAGACTTGTTTCATGTGATGAGCTGTATCGGGAAAACTTGGGTGTTCGATTGTTCGATCGGAAAGTTTAACATTTTCTATTTATCTGGAATAGGATACAATAATTGGAATTCACAATAAGTTATGAGATAACTGAATGAATATTATAAACATAGCAGTTTAGTCTCACTTGATCGGTTGCTACGGAATTTTGATGTGATCAAAAGTCCGTCGCAATCACGTAGCGTACGCGAATACTCGCCGGGTAAACTTAATAGACAGCCTCGCCCCATAGCCCCGACCAAGTGACTGTAGGAGAACCCCGTCGTCGAAAGCATCCGTTTGGGTGCTCGCGGTAGCGGTGTTCCGCCTTGGTGCACTTCGTCGACGGCGTCGGGGGTGCGGCCGCCTACTGAAGTTTGCGACGAGAATTCGATCAGGATGTCGGGAATCTTGTTGAATTGCCCGACTTGATATTGAAAAGTGTTTTCGATTTTGAGACTAAAATGCGGGGTTTATAATTGTTAGGCATGCGATGTCTAAGGAATTCATTTGTATAGGCATGCGATGTCTAAAGAGGTTGCGGATTCCAACTGTTGTAGTTTTACACTTTCTTTTCTGTGACCGTAAGTGTAATATGTGATATCGCCGGTTTCGTTGCTATATGTCAACGACAATTGGGATGCGCATATTTACTTACGTTGATGACATGTGATGTTATGTGTTGCTGGATATGTTATATTGGATCGTCGTGTTTGAATAGCCGGGGGTTTTTATGTGAGATGAGTGTTTTTCATTTTCATTCATGTAAAAACTTGTATGTAATATTCTTTTATTAGGGCACTTCCAGGCTGCGGAAGATGTCACCGTTGATGTATATTATTTACTTTTCTGCACTAGGATAGACCCAAGGAGGGGAGCACAAGTAACCGGGTTCTAGGGTCCAGTGGGAGACCATCTCGAGAAGTCGAGTCCGGGTCTCCTAACTCTAGAATTGGTAGGGTTGCTTGCCGCTCTCGTAGGGGTCTAGGGGTGTGGGTTTGGCTATTCATCACGACCGTGGAATCCGTGTTTTATACTGGCTCGTATTGAAAACACGGACGTCCTAGTATATCCAATATTTCATATGATTCTTCTGCTGCGATATCTGTGATGTGATCATGTGATGTTCTGTGATAGATACAGTATATAGTATATATGATATATTATATAGGCGTTACTTATGTTTTACACCCGCGCTAGCCCTGCCCCGCTCTGCCGTTAGTTACCTAAGCTAACGGTGCACGAGGGGACATCGAGGCGAATGCGGATGGCATAAGTGTACGTCGTATTTATCTGTGATGTTTAGGTATTTAAATGATGGGACTTCATTAATGTGATTAATGAAATATAAGAAACCTAAGATGTTGCAGAATCGAATTTCAAAATTAAAACAGGTAGCTACAGTTCTTGCTTTGCACAGCGGTATATATGATATATCCTGCACCTTATTCGATGAGGAAAGGACCGAGATCCCTTCACCGGGAGTGACTCCTTTAGCAGTAACTGGCAGATGCTACACACTCGGTTTGTCTTTTGATTGCTTTTAAGAGTTTTTGCTTTGCACAGTGATATATATGATATATCCCGCACCTCATTCGGTGAAGAAAGGACCGACGATCCCTTCACCGGGAGTGACTCCTTTAGCAAAACTAGAAAAGCCTCAAAAGCACTCCATTTTAAAATCATTTGATTCTAGAACGATATCAAGTTCATTACGCAATAGGTTTTCAGAAAAACCTGTCGTAGCCCTCCGTCATTTCAGATAAGTAGTAGTTAGTATTCGTGCTGCGTTTGTTGGCCTTTGTCAAGGCGCAGTGTGCGGTAGCTAACTGGTGCTTATCTGCTTATGCATATGATGCAGATTGGATTAGGGTAGTCGTGCGACCTTGTTGGCCTTTGTCAAGGGCCGTGCGGGTGGGTTTACTTCAATCAGGAAATGACGGGTTGAACTTGACTAGCATCCTATGGTTTGTTGACCTCTGTCAAGGTCATAGGACGCTAGGGGCAAAATATTATCGGGAATTTCAAGTGTTGAAATTTGCAATGAGATTGCATACCTTATATGAGATAGTTGAATCCCGATACCCGCTGCGAGTAAGGGTTACTCCTGGGAGAGTTTTATACATTACAATTAGCCGATCAAGTATGTGTCTAGAAAGGTGTCAACGAGGTTACGCCTCTGGGAAAACGAGGTTTACATTAATTAGGTTCTTGCGAAAGCACGGGGGACCTCCCTCAAAGTACCGACACTGGCCTGGCTGAAAGATTGGCGAACTTGTAGTGTGTAATTAATCCCGGCTAGTCTTTCCTTTTAGGGTTTGAAGGAAGATTTGATAAAAACCAGTGGGAGCCATCCTGATTAGATAAAATAAAAACCAATCTATTCTTGCAAGAGCGCACGCTAAGTGTTTTCTTCTCTCTCTCTCCAGGTAGCGACCATATCACGCCTTAATCAAGATAATAATACGGATATTTGACCGAACCTGCTTGTTATACTGAGCTGGGGAACGTTGGTCCCGCTCCAACTTATAATTGTTATAAGACATAGCAGGAAATTGGGGAATACTAGATTTCCCGTGCCGCCCAAACGAAGAGAGTGCATGATGATGCATCATCTTCGGGTGTGTTCATTACAGAGAACTGTTTCTCAGTATCCTTTACGTCCTGGGTATGTGATACCAGATCAGGATCCCAGATATGTAATCTGTTACATAGGGCTACAGAAAGGTAGAGGACTGAGAACGGGTGATAAGTTTCATGAGACAGAAAACGGGGCAAGTGTTACAGCCAAGTCTGTTGGTCACTGTCACCCTGTATTACCAATACATTGATTCTGAACGAATGTTATTAGTTACCGAACCTGATATACAAAATCATATCTATCTCTTTATTAGTAAAGAAATGATAAAATTTTGTATAGTTGGATAATGTTTTGAACATTTCGTATATCAAAAGTTGATCGGTTCAGGCACGTTATCTAGAAGCATTAATATTCTAAATCAAACTACAGTTCTTAGTATGCTGAACACACAAAAGAGGAAGAGTTCAGAAATGAACGAATCCTTCTTAAGGCATTGTAGACTAGGTCATATCAATGCGACCAGACTGGCTGAAGTTACAAGAAGATGAATATTTAAATCCTGTTTGAATTTACATCTTGTGAAACTTGCCAGTCATGTCACAAAGATAAGATAACCATAGCTCCGTTTACTGGAAACAGAGAAAGAGTTGGTGAACTCTTGGGACGATACATGTTGATGTATGAAGGTCCCCTGTCTACACATGCCAAGACCGGTTCCTTGTACTTCATTACATTCTCTGATGATCTCTTTAAATTCAAACATATGTTCTTGTTGAAACACAAGTCCGAACCTTTTGAGATATTCACAGAATATAAGTTAGAAGTAGGGAACCAATAAGGGTATAAGTATTATGTCCTTTGATGTGATCAGGGAGGAGAATACATGAGCACGGAATTCCTGGACTATTCTAAAGGAGAATGAGATTCTCTCTCAGCATTACTCCTCCGTATACACCATAGCACGATGGTATATAGGGGCGGAGCAATAGCACCCTATATGATATGGTGTGCTCTATGATGAGTACTACTGAGTTTCCTATTTCCTTTTGGGGAGTTATGCGCTTGAGAAGCTGCATACCTATTGAATATGGTTCAAATTAAATCAGTGCCTACCGCTTCATATGTGATATGGAAAGGGAAGAGCCTATTTCTTAAGTTAGTTAAGATTTGGGGGTTGTCCGGCCTATGTCTAAAAGAAAAATCCGGACAAGCTCGAGGCAAGGTCTGTTATGTACAACTGGAAAGGTTCCAGCTATACAAATTACAGAAGATGATTTGGTAGAACCAAAGGATTCAGTAGATTCCAACGAACCTCACCCTCTCCGCCGATCTAGTAGGGTTCCTCACCCACCTGAGAGATACATCGGTTTCTCTATGACAGTGGGAGCAAGGATTGCATCATGAGATGATGACCCAACTAGTTTCAAGCTGGCCATCAGGAGTGGGACTCTGTAAGAATGGCTGGATGCTTAGGGATCTGAGATGGAATCCTTATACACCAACAAAGTATGGACTTTGGTTGCAATATCTGAAGGGTTAAATCCCCATCAGGAGCAAGTATATCTTGAGAAGATTACTTGGTGTATATGGAAAAGTTGAGACTTTCAAAGCTAGACTTGTTAAAGGTTTACATCATTGACCAGGTATGGATCATGATGAAACCTTTTCTAAGGATCTATGCTTAAGTCCATCCAGATCCTACTTGCCATGGCTACATACCATGACTACGATATCTGGTGGTTGGGTGTCATGACTGCTTTTCTAAATGATGTTTTGGAACAGAGCGTCTATAAGTACACAGCCAGAGGGCTTCGTAGACAGTAGGAGCAGCGGAAACATGTGCAGGATGTTTTATGTGATAAAGCAGGCATCGCGGAGATGGAACATCTGTTTTGATGAGTTAGTCAAACAGTTTGACATCATCAAAATGGTAGATGAACCTTGTATATACAAAAAGGTAGTAGGGAGTATGGTAGTGATCCTCGTAGAGTACTTGGATGACATACTCTTGATAGGGAAGGAGTTTCCTATGCTACGCTCGGTCAATCTCCGCTTATCACAATGATTCTCCATATAGGATCAAAATGATACCTCCTAATTTCTGACTTTTCATCTATGAGATAGATGTAATTGGATGTTAGGATACTCACTAGATGTAGTGAGATGGTGTCAATCGATCCCGGGGAGAATCACTGGAAGGGTTCCAGAGTGATAAAGTCGACTGAATGTCAGTCACAGGCATTGTCTTTACCCTCAGTAAAGGGACGGTATGTTGGAAGAGTTCCAAGCTAGATACCGTGGCATACTAGACGATGAAGGCTGGATACATCGCTACTTAAGATGCTACCTAAGAGGCTGTCTGGGTGTATATTTGTTCATGAGATGAACTTAGTTCCTCCCATTGTGTGACAATGGAGTTGTGGCCCATGCCAAGGAACGTCCGTCCCATCAGTGATCCAGACATATTCTAAGGCAGTATCGCCTGATCATGGAGATAGTTGATCTCCAGGGTGATCGAGGTTAGGAGAGTAGACTCAGAGGATAACACGGCGGATCCACTCACAAAGGCCTTTTCCAAGAGAGAGACGTTTATGTTATGGTTGAGTATGAGATACTACAACCACTGCTACAGATGGCCCTAGCGCAAGTGGGAGATTGTTAGTTATATGTATGCCCTAGAGGCCATTACTGTACATATGATGTATATTGTAGTGGATGCTAGGACGTATATAGGGAGGACTTTCTTTCTCGACATGATAGTATGCTATCTGGTTGCATCTTTACCTTAACGTGTACACTGATTGTCTCCCTTTTACATGTTGGTAAAGCCCTTAGGATCTGTACTTGACTACCTGGACTATGATGCGGATCATACTAGTGGGGACATGGTAGTCCATAAGTACATCCTTCAAAGTCCCTAGTCGAGGGTGTATCGAGACGGGGCATCGATATACCAGAGTAGACTAGCGTGTAACTTCTCGACCCATACAGATGGGCGATAGATGATCCCATATCCATCGGTGTTTGACATCAGAGATGATATACGGGTGCTCAGTAGAGACTGGGTACACTGGACGGACTCGCCGAGAACTCCCAGATGGTATTATACCTTACGTCAGATGGCAGTTCTCTGGTGACACTGGTACAGAGTAGTCTGTTGACCCGAGATCGTCATAGAGTCTTGTGTGGTTCCCACTGTGCTTTGATTTCCATCTTACCACGTCCAAGAGGGCGTGCAAAACGGTGGTTTTTGGGTACAGTCCCGAGTCACATGGAGGCAATGAGCGATAGGAGGGGATTCGTCTCTCCCGGTATAGGGGGTTGATGTTGCGCTGTGTTCGATTGGCTATAACAGGAAATCCCTGGCCAGGGTTGCTGAGATTTACTGGTAAGTGTTACCAGCAGTTTCTCGAATTGTTATAGACCTCATATCGACACGACTTATCGAGCTATTGGGGTCTGACGTTTACCACCCCTAAGCGAGATATGCGACATATCAGACGATCAGACTGGACTGTACGGTAGTGTTACTGGTTGGATTCACTGGAGTGTGAGCGGGCTTGCTCGTCGATCTTCTGATCGCTCAATACCCGGGTGGCCGTTACGTTTAGCAGACCGCTTGCGGCTTGTGGGTGCTTGATATAATCATCACCTGCTGCCGGCGTATTGACGAGTCTTTAGAGTCCTACACAGAGGTTTCCTGGCTCAAGCGAAACGAAATAGGAGCGCATATGAGATATGTGCGGGACCGAGAATAATGCGTGTATGTGATACCGTATTCTATTCTAGCGATGAATGTGTCGAATGGTTGTATGCGAT
The DNA here is from genome assembly GCA_030015575.1 of Agapanthus africanus. Classification (NCBI taxonomy): domain Eukaryota; kingdom Viridiplantae; phylum Streptophyta; class Magnoliopsida; order Asparagales; family Amaryllidaceae; genus Agapanthus; species Agapanthus africanus. Next base: position 98,138,283 of record JASDDO010000018.1, on the reverse strand, counting down.
ATAACCTAGTTATCGAATCAAGGATTGATTCGATAAATCGATACATTGGATATTAGTCGGTTATATGCGATATGACCGGATCGTTAAATCAAGTGTTGATTTAATGATTTAATGTATAATTATATATTTTATATATTACTTTGCATTAACTAATATTGGTTCACTTTAAATGGATTTTCTCGCTCGGATGTGCACATTGTATATTCGATATAGTTTTGTGCACTTGATTGTATCATGTTTGATGATACATGTTTACTTGTGTTTGTGTGAAGATTGAACCATGGTTAGGGTTATGATTATTTATTCATTCATTTATTTATTTATTAGTTTTGGAAAATAATAGCAAAAGAGAAAAATGGTGGCTTTCTTTGTTCTTTCTTGAAGCTTCATGAAGACTTTGACCAAGTGACCATTTTTGTCTCATGCTTAACCCTAACCATTCCACTCAACCATGATTCATTCTCTACACTTGACCATGGTTATATTATGATAAGTATTCATATTATTTTCTTTGAGAATAATACTTATGATAATAATTATCTTCATCTTCTTCTTCTTCATTTCTTCATGTGAAGAAAGCTTGCCTCCATCAATGGCAAGTGATGATAAAGAGTGAGAAATCCAATTCTAAAGTGAACCCACTTCCTATTTCTTCATCCTCTACCTCTTGCCAAGTAGTATAGGGTGTTTTCTTCACAAGTTTCATGACTTGGTGAAGTGGGAGCTTGATCTAGCGATGCCTCGACGTAGATCATCTTCGGCATGGACATCGACGACCTAGCCCGCCTATTCTCCGATGAAGCCGACGCTAGAGCCCGGGAATTCATTTGGACAGCAAGGGGACTTCGTTGCTGAGCTATGGAGGTGGAGCACCAGATCTACAAAGGTTGTATTTCCGTATTCTAGTAGTTAAGTGTTAACTAGTTTGCTTTTTCGCCTAAAATTATAGCCAACGATCTTGTTAGGGTTTCTCGGCACCGTTAAAATTCGAAATTGGCATGGTTGATGCCTTGTGAGACCTCATTAGCGTGCCTAGGAACCCTACATAAATATCTAGATATTATTTGGATGGGTTAAAGAACAAAAGGAAATTAAATCATGGTTAAAGTCAATGGTCAAATAAGAAGTGTGTAGAAAATGAGTCATTATTTTAATTTCCTTTTTCTTTTAATCCATCAAAAAAAATCTAGATATTTATCTACCTTGTGAGTCTTATATTGCCATCTCCTTTGTATCATCAACCATGACACATATGTATGTGTGTATGTGTGCATGCATATCATCATGTGTATGTGTGAACATACATGCATACATCCAAAAGAAAAAGGGTTAATTAAAAGTGAGCTAAAATAATATTAAATCAACACATGATTTAATAAATCGGTTACAACAAATGCGACCCGACCAATATCGAACGTCCGATTAAAATACGGTATCATATATCCGTATTTAATCGAGCTCCTGCGCATATCTCCTATGCACACCACAACATTTCGCCTGAACTAGAAAAATCCTGTGTGGGACTCTAAGACTCGTCAATACGCCGGCAGTAGGTGATGATCATATCAAAACACCTACAAGCCGCAAGCGGTCAGCTAAACGTAATGGCCACCCGGGTATTGAGCGATCAGAAGAAAAACAAGCGAACCCGCCAAAACTCCCGTCGAGCCATTGGCAACACTTACCGTACAGTCCGGTCTCTTTATCTGATATGCTGCATATCAAGTCTAGGGATGGAATCATCAAGCCCTAATAACTCAATAAGTCATGTCGATTTGGTCTATGACCGGTCGAGAAACTACTGATAACACTTATCAGCAAATCTCATCAGCCCTGGCCAGGGACTTTAAGTCAGAGCCAATCGCACATAGCACAACATCAACCTCCCAATATCGGGAGAGGCGAAACCCCTCCTATCGCTCACTGGCTCTATGTGTCTCGAGACTATACCTAAAAGTCACCTGTTTGCACGACTCAGTAGTGCCGTGGTAGGGTGGAAATCAAAGTACGGTTGGAGAACACACAAGACTCTATGACGATCTCGGGTCTACAGACTAACCTGTACCAGTGTCACCAGAGAACTGCTATCCGACGATAGATATAATACCTTATAGGAATTCTCTGTGAGTCCGTTCAGTGTACCCAGTCTCCACTGAGCACCCGTATACAATCTTCGATGTCATAACACCAATGGTTATGGGATCATCCATCGCCTATCATATGGGTCAAAAAACGTATACGCTAGTCTACTCTGGAATTTCGATGCCCTATCTCAATATACCTACGACTAGGAACATTTGAGGATATGCTTATAGACTACACATGCCTCACTAGTATGATCTCCATCATAGCCATGGAACTTAAGCATATATCCTCAGGGCTTTATCAACATGTATTAAATGAACTGTATCAAGCAAACTTGTCAGATAAAGTAAAACCAGATAGCATACTATCATGTCGAGCAAGAAAGTCATATATCAAAATATACATATATATATGTCTAAGCATCCATTATACATATAATGGCCTCTAGGGCATACATATATCCAACAATCTCCCACTTGCACTAAGGCCAATTATTGGCGTATCTCATACCCAACATCTAAAAAAGTCGCTCTTGTTGTGGCTGTGGAAGTGCCTTGGTGAGTGGATCCACTGTGTTATCCTTTGTGTCTACTCTCCGAATCTCGATCTCGTGGCGATCAACTATCTCCCGGATCAAATGATATCGCCTGAGGATGTGTCTGGACTTTTGATGGGATCTGGGTTCTTTGGCCAACGCCATAGCTCCATTATTATCACAATACAATGGTATTGGATCAATAATGGTTGGAACTACTCCTAGCTCCGCAACGAACTTCCTCATCCAGACGGCTTCCTAGGTAGCATCATTTGTAGCAATATACTCAGCTTCCTTCATGGAGCCTGCAACGGTATCCTGTTTGGAACTCTTCCAACATACCGTCCCTCCATTGAGGGTAAAAACTAACCGTGAGATAGATTTACTGTCATCCTTATCACTTTGGAAGATAGAATCGATAAAGGCCTCCATTTGGAGATCCCTATTACCACACACTAAGAACAATTCTTTAGTCCTTCATGGAGAACCTTTGTGATAAGAATAATTTGACCGATTGTAGTATAGGAATATCATTTCCTATCAAGAGAATGTCATCTACGTACAATACGAGGAATGTGACAGCACTCCCTATAATCTTCTTATAAATGCATGGCTCATCTATACTTTTGATAAAATCAAACTCTTTGATTGTATCATCAAAACAGATGTTCCAGCACCGTGAGGCCTGCTTTAATCCATAAATGGATTTAAGCGATCTACATGCTTTCCCGCTGCTCCCACTGTCAATGAAGCCCTTTGACTGATCCATATAAACGCACTCCTCTAAATCACCATTTAGAAATGCAGTTTTAACGTCCATCTGCCAGATTTCATAGTCGTAGTGAGCAGAAATAGCAAGTAGGATCCGAATGGATTTAAGCATTGCTACTGGAGAGAAAGTTTCATCATAGTCCAGTCCTGGTCTTTGACAAAAACCTTTCGCTACAAGCCTTACTTTATAGGTCTCTACCTGTCCATCTACACCAATCTTTCTCTTAAAGGTCCATTTGCACCCAACGGGTTTTATCCCAGGAGGTGCAACGTCTAAAGTCCATACTTTGTTGGTGTACATGGATTCCATTTCGGATGTCATGGCATCCAGCCACTTCACTGAGTCGCCACTCGTGATAGCTTGCTGAAAACTAGTAGGGTCATCATCATCCATGATGCAATCTTCTTTATCACCATCAATGAGAAAACCATAGTATCTCTTCGGTGGGCGAGAAGTTCTATTAGATCTCCGGAGCGGCTGAGGTTCTTGAAGTTCTACTGCAACATTAGTTTCAACCAATTCGTCATGAGTAATTTGTGTCTCTAGAACTTCTTTTAGTTCTACCACTTTGCCATCAGTACTGTCTGTAAAGATTTCATTTTCCAAAACTGTGGCATGTTGAGAAACAAACACCTTTTGTTCCTCCTTGTAGTAGAAAAGATATCCATATGAATGTTTTGGATATCCCACAAATATACACATGACCGACCGTGTCTCGAGTTTATCCAGATTCTGCTTTTTGACATAAGCCGAACAACCCCAAATCCTAACTCTTTCAAGCGATGGTCACCTTCCATACCATATCTCATATGGAGTGGTAGACACGGTCTTTGATGGAACCCTGTTCAATAGATAATTTGTTGTCTCTAATGCATGTCCCCAAAAGGAAAGTGGTAACTCAACATCACTCATCATGGACCGTACTATATCCAATAGGGTACGATTCCTCTATTCTGACACACCGTTGTGTTGTGGTGTGTACGGAGGAGTGAGCTGAGAGAGAATCCCATTCTCTTTTAAGAAGTCTGAAAACTTAGTGCTTAAATACTCTCCACCTCGATCTGATCGAAGTTTCTTGATACTCGAGCCAGTTTGTTTTTCTACTTCAAGTTTGTACTCCTTGAATTTCTCGAAAGCTTCGGATTTATGCTTCAATAAAACCACGTGTCTGAAGCTTGAGAAATCATCAGTAAAAGTGATGAAGTATGAAAAACAGCCTCTACCATGTGTAGACATTGGTCCGCATACATCACTATGTATGAGGCTTAAGAGTTCAGTAGCTCTTTCTCCGTGTCCTGTAAATGGAGTTTTGGTCATTTTACCTTTGATACAAGACTGACAAGTCGCATAAGATTTATATTCAAAAGGTTTTAAATATCCATCTTTATGTAGCTTGTTCAGTCTTGTTTCATTAATATGACCAAGTCTACAATTCCAAAGAAAAGATTCATTTATATCTGAAATCTTTCATTTATTTGTATGTTGTATATTAAAAACTGTGTGTTGGTTTAGGACATAAATTCCGTTACTTAGTGTACCATACCCAATCAACTGTTGATTCAAGTTAATGTTCATAAAATTATTTTGCAACATAAAATGATATCGTTCATTGTCCAACAAAGATATGGATCTTATATTATATAGCATACCAGGTACAAAATAACAAGGGTTCAAAACCAAAATACATCCTGAAGACAACCCAGATGATACTCTCCTACGGATACAGGATGTACATTGGAACCATTTCCAACCCGTAGAGTGTGGTCCCCAGTCTTTAAAACTCTACTGTTTCTCAATCCCTGCATACAATTACAGATGTGAGAACCAGAACCGGTATCTAATATCCAAGATGTTGAGTTAATGAAAAACAGTTTTCAGTTACAAACACACCTGAAGCGGAAGCATCATCATGCTTCTTCTTCTTGAGATCTGCAAGGTACAAATCACAATTGCGTTTCCAGTGTCCCGACTTGTGGCAGTAAAAACATTCTCCTTTTCCACTTCCCGCGGTCCCAGATTTGTCTTTCCCCTTCGCTTTTTGAACTCCACCACTCGGCCTGGTAGGATTCTTCTTCTTCTTTCCCTTGGCCTTGGCTTTCGGGACTGAAGAGGTAGATGGCCCATAAAGCAGAGCGGGAGTTTTCGCTGTCTTAACCGTGCTCTCTGTATTTCTCAACATATTGAGAAGTTCAGACAATGATTTCTCCAAATCGTTCATACTGAAATTCACTATGAACGGAGCAAAGGCGGGAGAGAGTGACTGTAGAACAATATCTGTATATTGCTCATTATCCATAGTCCATCCCAGTTCCTCAAGTTCTTCTATAAGACCAATCATCTTCAGAACATGGTCTCGTATTGATGCACCAGGAGCCACCCGCATCTGAAACAGCTTTCGAGATGCATCGTAGCGTAAAGTACGAGATTGCTCTTCATACAACTCCTTTGTATGAAGAATGATGGATTGTATATCCATCTTCTCGTGCTGTTTCTGATGGATACTGTCCATAGAAGCAAGCGCGAGGCACGTGGCCGTGTTGCAATCAATATCCCATGTTTTTCGGATCTCCTTATCCGAAATAGATGATTCAGGTCCTGGGACGGGTAGGGCTTTGGTAATGAGGACATATGATACTTTATTATATGTGAGTGCAATGTTCAAGTTCCTCAACCATTCTTTATAATTTGGTCCAGTCAGTTTGTTTTTCTCTAAAAGAAGCTTAAATTCCGTCATCGGTATCTGCCATTAGGAGAGAGAAAAGAATACACACAGCGAAATGCTCTTATAAAGATCAGATTGGTTATTATCTTATCTAATCGATGTCTCCCACTACATTTATCAAATTTTCTTTCAAACCTTAAAAGAAAAGTTGCCTGGATTAGTTACATTCTACAATTTCATTAATCGGTCAGCCAGGCCAGTGTCGGTACTTTGAGGGAGGTTCCCCGCGCTTGCGCACGGACCTAATTAAAATAAACTTCAATTTTCCCAGAGGTCAAACCCCGTTAACACCTTTCTAGACACCTACTGGATTAGCTAATTATAAAGTTGCAAAATTCTCCCGGGAGTAACTCTTACTCACAGTGGAATCGGGATCCAATTATCATATAGATGGTATGCAATCTCATTGCAAATTTCAACTTTGAAACTCCCGATATGGTTTTTACCCCTAGATGCTTATGACCTTGGCTATGGTCAACATATCATAAGAACTAGTCAAGTTCTACCCGTCATTTCGAGATTAACTAGACCCACCCATATGACCCTTGACTATGATCAACATAATCACATGAATGTCCTAATTGATCGCATCATATACTTTGTAAGAAGACATCACTTAGCTACCGTAAACTACGCCTTGACTATAATCAACATACGTAGCAAGAATACTAAGTACTCTGCTTCCTAAAATGACGGAGGGTTCCGGATGGTTTTTATAAAAACCTTTAACGCTTTGAACTTGATTTCTTTGTAGAATCTAAATTGTTTTTAGAAAAGGAGTGGCTAAAGCTCCGCATCTTTTGAAACTTGCTTTTTCATAAAAGAGCCGAGTGGGTTTCAAATCCGATTCTACAACATCTTTAGGTTTCTTTTCTTTTACATTAATCTCATTAATGTATTCCCATCATTTAATTTCCTAAGCCATTACAGAAAGAAACAAAAAGCAGTATTACATATCACATATCACATATATAACAATATCACGTTCGTTTCAGATATTGAGCAATCACATCACAGAATAATAAGCAGCAGAAACACATATATGAAAATATAGAATATACTAGGAACTCCGTATTTTCTATTTAGCCCACGATAGAAAATACGGATTCCACGGTCGTGATGAATAGCCAAGCCCACACCCTTAGACCCCTACGAGAGCGGCAAGTGACCCTTCCAATTCTGGAGTTTAGGAGACCCGGTCTTGACTCCTCGATATAGCCTCCCACTGAACTCCAGAACCCGATCACTCGTGCTCCCCTCCTTGGGTCTATCCTAATGCGGAAAAGTAAAATATACATCAGTGGAGACATCATCCTCAACCCGGATGTGCCCCAATAAAAGAATAATATATACAATGAATTTTACATGAATGAAAAAACAAACTCTCGTCTCTCATAAAACCCCCGGCCATTCAATCACGACGATCCTATACATCATATCACATCAACAATTGAAAAGCGTAGACGACGTTAAAATATATCAATCAACACATCAACATACCTACTGTTGTAACAGATCTCAACACTTGAACCTGCATAAAAAAAATTCATAGAGGGCATATAAAGTACCTACGGATCAACGCAAGAGCGCACGGTCCAAGCCTCACCAACGGCGCCGCGGAACAGCCGTAAATACACCTATTTGGCCACGGTTCCGCGGTCGTTATATCGAGTTAGGCGCATGTTTTTCTTGGGGATCCATAGAAAACCCTGCTCTATTTTCTGCATATTTTTAATTATAAAAATTCCAACTTTTGAAAAAAATTCTAGTGAGCATGTAAAAATCGCAATTTTTTTTATGTTCGATTGAGTTTTTAAACGTCGTCCGGTTTACCCTAAAGCTCTAGCTAGGCTTTGATACCATGTTGGTGTGTAGTAGCGCCTCTAGTTGGATTACAACATCATAAAGTAGTGAACTTTGATTTTAAAGAGGGCTATTACAAACGAACTACGAATCGTAACTAGAGATTAGGGTAATAACAACATTATGTGAAGTCTAAACTAAAGGAAAAGGAAATAAAACCTTTGTAGCCAACTCCTTCGGTCTTTAGGACTCGTACGGCTTTGCATAAGGTTTGGAACGACTCCGTTCAAGGTCCTTCGTCGTCTACGATGATCCACCTAGAGATTCCTAGAACAAGCTCTTAGCTTCACAAAATGAAGCAAGCACTCTACACTAAAGGGCTAGGGTAGTTAGAATGGTTGTGTGGTTTGTAAACTCACTTAAAAACCCTTTCTTTTTAATTTCCGCACTCAAAACAAAACTCAAGAGAGCTTGGAAATAGAGGAAGGTGAAGATGGCAAAAGCTTTTGTGTGAATAATGAAAAACTTATATTCAAAAATGAAAAATGAAAATGTTATATATGAGACACTCTCACATATAACCATGGTTGACTAAATATCTAAATATTATTTAGATGAGCTAAAGAACAAAAGGAAATTAAACCATGGTTAAAGTCAATGGTCAAATAAGAAGTGTGTAGAAAATGAGTCATTATTTTAATTTCCTTTTTCCTTTAATCCATTAACAAAAATCTAGATATTTATCTACCTTGTGAGTCTTATATTGCCATCTCCTTTGAATCATCAACCATGACACATATGTATGTGTGTATGTGTGCATGCACATCATTCTGTGTATGTGTGAACATACATGCATACATCCAAAAGAAAAAGGGTTAATTAAAAGTGAGCTAAAATAATATTAAATCAACACTTGATTTAATAAATCGGTTGCATCAAATGTGACCCGACCAATATCGAACGTCCGATTAAAATACGGTATCACATATCCGTATTTAATCGAGCTCCTGCGCATATCTTATATGCACACCACAACATTTCGCCTGAACTAGAAAAATCCTGTGTGGGACTCTAAGACTCGCCAATACGCCGGCAGTAGGTGATGATCATATCAAAACACCTACAAGCCGCAAGCGGTCAGCTAAACATAACGGCCACCCGGGTAATGAGCGATCAGAAGAAAAACAAGCGAACCCGTCAAAACTCCCGTCGAGCCATTGGCAACACTTACCGTACAGTCCGGTCTCTTCGTCTGATATGCTGCATATCAAGTGTAGGGATGGAATCGTCGAGCCCTAATAACTCAATAAGTCATGTCGATTTGGTCTATGACCGGTTGAGAAACTGCTGATAACTCTTATCAGCAAATCTCATCAGCCCTGGCCAGGGACTTTAAGTCAGAGCCAATCGCACATAGCACAACCTCAACATCCTAATACCGGGAGAGACGAAACCCCTCCTATCGCTCACTGTCTCCATGTGTCTCGAGACTATACCCAAAAGCCACCTGTTTGCATGACTCAGTAGAGCCGTGGTTGGGTGAAAATCAAAGTACAGTTGGAGAACACACAAGACTCTATTACGATCTCCCGTCTACAGACTAACCTGTACCAGTGTCACCAGAGAACTGCTATCCGACGATAGATATAATATCATATAGGAATTCTCTGTGAGTTCGTTCAGTGTACCCAGTCTCCACTGAGCACCCGTATACAATCTTCGATGTCACAACACCAATGGATATGGGATCATCCATCGCCCATCATATGGGTCAAGAAACGTATGCGCTAGTCTACTCTGGAATATCGATGCCCTATCTCGATATACCTACGACTAGGAACATTTGAGGATATGCTTATAGACTACACATGCCCCACTAGTATGATCTCCATCATAGCCATGGAAGTTAAGCATATATCCTCAGGACTTTATCAACATGTATTAAATGAACAGTATCAAGCAAACATGTCAGATAAAGTAAAACCAGATAGCATACTATCATGTCGAGCAAGAAAGTCATATATCAAAATATACATACATACATACATACATACATACATATATATATATATATATATATATATATATATATATATATATGTCCAAGCATCCACTATACATATAATGGCCTCTAGGGCATGCATATATCCAACACCAACTCCGCGATGCTTGCATTGATCCTGATGGACTTAAGTATAGTTTTGAAAGTCTCAAATTTTCCATTTACACCAAGAATCTTCTCAAGATCTATTTGCTCCCAATAGGTTTAACCCCTTCAGGTGCAACATACAAAGTCATACTTTGTTGGTGTACATGGATTCCATCTTTGATTGCATAGCATCCGGCCTTTTCACAGAGTCGCCACTCATGATGGCCTGCCTGAAACTAGTTGGGCCATCATCAACCATGATGCATTCCTCACTCCCATTGTCACCGAGAAGTCCGTAGTATCTCTCAAGTGGATTAGTAACCCTATAAGATTTGCGGAGAGGCTGAGGTTCGTTGGAGACTATTGAATCCTTTGGTTTTACCAAATCATCAGCTGTTAGTTTGTCTAGCTGGAACTCCTTCCAGTTCTACCTCATGTCCACAAATTTCTTCGCAAGAAATTCCTTTTCTAAAAAGGTGGCATGCTGAGAAACAAAACACCTTTTACTCCTCAAAGTGGTAGAAGATATTCCCTCGCAAATGTTTAGGATATCCAACAATCTTACACAGAACTGACCTTGCCTCGAGCTTGTCCGGATTTTGGCTTTCAACATAGGCCGGACAACCCCATATCTTAACTCGTTTAAAACATGGTTTCTTCCCATTCCATATCTCATATGGAGTGGTAGGCACTGATTTGGATGGAACCCCATTCAATAGGTATGCAGCTTCTCAAGTGCATAACACCCAAAGGAAACATGTAACTTGGCAGTACTCATCATAGAGCGCACCATATCTTATAGGGCGCGATACCTCTGCCCCGATACACCGTTGTGTTGTGGTGTATACGAAGGAGTAAGCTGAGAGAGAATCATATTCTTCTTTTAGAAACTCCAGGAACTCCATGCGCAAGTATTCTCCTTCTCGATCACATCTAAGGACTTAATACTTTTACCCATCTGGTTCTTTAACTTCAAGCTTATATTCCTTGAATTTCTCAAAAATTTCAGACTTGTGTTTACACAGGAACATATGTCCGAATCCTAAGAGAAGATCAGTGAATATAATGAAGAACGAAGAACCAACCTTGGCATTTGTAGACATAGGACCGTATCCATCATCATGTATCCGTCCTAAAAGTTCATAAACTCTTTCTCTGTTTTGAGTAAACGGAGTATTGGTCATATTACCTGTGCGACAAGACTAGCAAGTAGCATAAGTTGAAAATTTGAACAGATTCTCATATTCATCCTTATGTAACTTAGCTGGTCATATCGCATTGATATAACCAAGTCTATAATACTACAAGAAGGATTCGTTCATTTCTGAACCACTCTTCTTGTGTGTGTTTGATATACTTTGAACTGAAGTTTGATTTAGAATGTATATCCTATTATATAACGTGCCTGATCCAATCAACTCATGATTCAGGAAAATGTTCACAATATTATCCTCCAATACAAAATTATATCTTTCTTTAACACATTAAAGAAACTGATGTAATGTTGTATATCAGGTTCGGTATGCAATAACATTCGTTCAGAATCAATGTATTAATACAATGTGATATCTGCCAACTGACTTGACTGCAACAATTACACCATTCTCTAACTCTTAGAGATATATCACCCTTTCTCAGTTCTCTACTTTCCTGTAGCCTATGTAACATATTACATATGTAGGATCCTAATCCGGTATATTATACCTAGGATGTATAGGACACTGAGAAACAGTTCTTGGTAATAAACATACTCGAAGAATATGCATCAACATGCACTTCCATCGACTGGGTGGCATGGGAATCCGAGTATTCCCCTATTTCTTGCTCGGACTTATAACATTATAAGATTGAGCGGAACCAACGTTTCCCAGCTCAGTATAATAAGGAGGTTCGGCCTATACATCCATATTATTATCTTGATTAAGGCATGACATGGTCGCTACCAGGAGAGAGAGAGAGAAGAAAACACTCTGCGTGCGCTCTTGCAAGATTAGATTGGTTATTATTTTATCTAATCAGGATGGCACCCACTGTTTTTATCAAATCTTCCTTCAAACCTTAAAAGGTAAGACTAGCCAGGATTAATTACACCCTACAAGCTCGCCAATCTTTCGGCCAGGCCAGTGTCGGTACTTTGAGGGAGGTTCCTCGTGCTTTCTCACGAACCTAATTAAAATAAACCGCGTTTTCCCAAGGGCGTAACCCTGTTAACACCTTTCTAGACACCTACTTGATCGACTAATGGTAATGTGTAAAACTCCGCCAGGAGTAACTCTTACTCGCAGTGGATATCGGGATCCAACTATCTCATAGAAGGTATGCAATCTCATTGTAAATTTCAACACTTGAAATTCCCGATAATGGTTTTTACCCCTAGCGTCCTATGACCTTGACGCAGGCCAAACTACCCATAGGGCGCTAATCAAGTTCAACCCGTACATTTCATGATTGAATTAAACCCACCCGCACGACCTTTGACGCAGGACAAACTATGCCGTATGAATACCCTAATCCAATCGCATCGTATGCTAGCAGATAAGCAGTAGTTAGCTACCGTACACTACGCCTTGACGCAGGCCAAACTACCGCAGCACGAATACTAAGTAGTACTTATCTGAAATGATGGAGGGCTATGCAGGTTTTTAAGAAAACCATAAGCGTAATGAACTTGATATGGTTGTAGAACTGAGTGTTTTTGAAAAGGAGTGTTTTTGAGGTTTTTACTAGTTTCGCTAAAGAGGTCACTCCTGGTGAAAGGATCTCGGTTTTTTCCTTATCTAATAAGGTGCAGGATATTTCATAAATACCACTATGCAAAGCAAAAACTATAGAAGCAATCAAAAGACAAACCGAGTGGGTTGTAGCATTTTCTAGTTTCGCTAAAGAGGTCACTCTCGGTGATGGGATCTTGGCTCTTTCCTTATTAAATAAGGTGATGGATATTCTACAAGGAATACCGCTATGCAAATCAAGAACTAGAGCTACCAGTTTTTAAAACAAGTTTCTACAACATCTTTAGCTTTCTCTTTCTTTCATTAATCTCATTAATGAAGTCCCATTATATATGCTTCTTAAGCATCACAGAAGAAACGAAAGCAACAATAGTTATTATATATCATATATATAATATAAGCATTCGTTTCAGAATATATCAAGTGATCACATCACAGAATATCAGCAGCAGAAAAACACATATGAAATATTGGATATATTAGGAATTCCGTGTTTTAATTTAAGCCAGTATAAAACACGGACTCCACGGTCGCGATGAATAGCCTAACCTACATCCCTTGACCCTTACGAGAGCTGCAAGCAACCCTACCAATTCTAAAGTTAGGAGACCCGATCTCGACTGCTCGAGATGGTCTTCCACTGGACCCTAGAACCCGGTTACTTGTACTCCCCGCCTTGGGTCTATCCTAATGCGGAAAAGTAAATAATATACATCAATGGTGACATCATCCTCAACCCAGAAGTGCCCCAATAAAAGAATATTACATACAATCTTTTACGTGAAATAAAATGAAAAACTCTCATCTCACATAAAAAAAAACCCTGCTATTCAAAACACGACGATCCAATATAACATATCACAGCAACACATAACATCACATGTCATCAACGTAAGTAAATATGCGTATCCCAATTATCGTTGCCGTATAGCAACGAAACCGGTGATACACCACATATTACACTTACGGTGGTAGAAACGAAAGTGAAAAACTACAACAATTGGAATTCGAAACCACCTTAGACATTATAAACCCAACGTATCATATACTTTGGATTTTATGCCCGACCAAATGAATTCCTTAGACATCTCATGCCTAACAATTATAAACCCCGCATTTTAGTCTCGGTATTGAAAACACTTTCCAATAAATCGTCCGGTAATTCAACAAGATTCCCAAAAACCTGATCAAATGCTCGTCGGAAACTTTAATAGACGGCTGCACCCCCGATGCCGTCGACGAAGTGCACTAAGGCGGAACACCGCAGCCGCGAGCAGCCGAACGGATGCTTTTGGCGACGGGGTTCTCCTACAGTCACTTGGTCGGGGCTTTGGGGCGTAGCTATCTAGTAAGGTTATCCGAAAAGTATCTGCGTACACTATGTAATTGCGATGGACTTTTGATCCATATCAAAATTCCGTGGCAACCGATCAAATGAGACTAAACTGCTAGATTTATAAAATTCAAACTAGTTATCTCATAACTACTTGTGGATTCCAAATATTGTATCACAATCACAGATAGCTAGACGAAGTTAAACTTTTCGATAGAATAAACAAACACCCAAACTTTCCCAAAGAGCTCAACACTTGAACGAAGTTCAAAAAGTACCCAGAACATGCCACAGCTCCTATGAACCATCTGTAGAAGGGCCGACCTTTGCCTCACTCATATAGCCACGGAACTGCCGCAAACCCTAGGGTATTACCGCGGTTCCACGATCCAAAAAGTCGAGTTTGGGTATCGTTCTTCTAGAGGGTCCACAGAATCGCTTGCATGATTTTCTGAAGATTTTAAACTCCGAAAAAATCCAACACTTGGAAAATTTCCAGCGGGGAAAAATTGGGTTATTGATATCCATTCGAACTTTTTAACATTGTCTAAATAACCCAAATACATGTTAGAATTACGACTACGAAATACTCCGAATTTCCTTTGCAGAAAGTTAACATCATATGCAAATTTAGCAAAAACAAACAACACCTGAAACATTAAAAACCTAGAGACTGGAACACCGTGAAAAGTTGAACCTTGAACTCCCAAAATGGGCCCATCTCACCGGTTTTTGGGGTGATGTGGCCGGCCACTTTGAGGCAAAATTCCTTCAAATTTTCACAGTGTTCATGTTATATCTCATACAATTTTCTGCAGTTGTTTAAAAAAAAATTTACACCTCAAAAAGTTTGACAGAAACCAGATTTAGTGTTTCAAGATTCGGAGTAGTTTCGGTTTCGTAATCTAATAAACATCGTTTAAAACTCTAGCTTGGCTCTGATACCACTATAGGGTTACTTAGCGCGGCAGGATAGTTTCGGGAGGAGTCCCGGTTCGATCACTTGTTGAGGGCGTTACTTCGTCCTATTCTAGACTGACGGATATATGGTCGCGAACTGAACCGGCCGAAAATGTCCCCGCTCGCACCCCTAGCTCTAGTTCGACATCGAGTGAGGGTGAGCTGGCCCCTCAAGAGCATGCATGCTTAATGAGGAGAGCTGTGAGGGGAATTGATACGTTGAGGGAAGAGTTTAGGACGACGGCACGAGAGCACGACCGTCGTTTGACAGAGATTGAGAGGGGTATTCAGACCCTATTGGCTAGAGAGGAGCGATCACGTTCATGCTCGAGGGCGCGACGTGGGGCCGGGCAGTGAGGGCACTGCTTTGCTCAAGTTTGGGGGAGATGGTGGTGTATATAGTTATCTGTTGCATTGCATTGCATATTTTAATTTTTGTATATATTTTTTCTTTTCCTTTTGCATATTTGATTTCTGCATTGCATCTTTATAAAAAAAAGGATTTTCATAAAAAATTGAAAAATTTGAAAAATAAAAAAATTGAAAAAAAAACCAAAAAAAATTGAAAAATTTCAAAAAAACTATAAAAATTATTGTATTCAATTTCGGCATAGTTGACTAGAGTTTGACATATAGGTTAACTGGCTACGAACAACTAGATCTTAGACTTAGTAAATTAAAAACCCTAAAAATAACATTCCTTAAATTTTAACGGTAAAAAGTATATGTCCTCGTAGTTTATTTAGAAATAAGAAAATTTTGGGTTCAATTCCTGGGCTAAGTCGAAATAAAGGAAAAATATTGATTTTTATTAGAGCATAAGTTTGAAAAATAATTCTAGCTTAAGTATGGATTCTGAAAATGTATACCCCACAAATTGCACTAACACGCACCTTGAAACTTGGAATAGTAGAGGAAACCTTGAAATGCTCTTGTCTAAAGTTTTTAGTACGAAGAAAATAAAAGGAAAAAAAAGGGTGAATAAAGAAAAAAAAATGGACACTGGTTTTTGTGATTACTTGAGGCTGCAAAAATAGAAAAATAGTTAGCGAGGATGCTTCATCACCTAGTGCCTTAGACCAACTGGTTTGGGAGTCACTGCTAAAGCCTTGGGTGTTGCAAGACTAGGAAGTACGCTTTAAAGTGCAAACACATCTTGTAATCGGTCGTTGGTACCTCAAGAATTATTAATGGTCGCATGAAGGATGTGTAAGCAAAATTCATTTAAATATTCATCAATTAATAAGTGCTTTGGACAACGGACAAGGGTATGATTGCTTGATTTGAATTTCCAAGTGTAGGGGTGATTTATACACACACGTGGGGATATGTGATTAGAGTTTAGATAAGTGAAAGGAATGAAAAATAGAACTCGTATCTTTAGTAGAATTGATAAAAATTCCTAAGTGGAGATGGAACCCTAGAAGGAAAACTTAAGAAATGCCGAAAGCTAAGTAAGTCTAAAGAACATAT
Organism: Agapanthus africanus; assembly: GCA_030015575.1. Classification (NCBI taxonomy): domain Eukaryota; kingdom Viridiplantae; phylum Streptophyta; class Magnoliopsida; order Asparagales; family Amaryllidaceae; genus Agapanthus; species Agapanthus africanus. The sequence continues at coordinate 98,121,719 of JASDDO010000018.1, read as the reverse complement.
TGTAGGGTTCCTAGGCACTCTAATGAGGTCTCACAAGGCATCAACCATGCCAATTTCAAATTTTATGGGTGCCGAGAAACCCTAATACGGATCGTTGGCTAGATTATTAGGCGACAAAACGAGCTAGTTAACATCTTAACTAAAAGTAAACGAACATACAACCTTTGTAGATCCGTTTCTCCACCTCCATAGCTCCGCAATGAAGTCTCCTCGCTATCCATATCAAATCCCGGGCTCTAGCGTCGGCTTCATCGGAGAAAGAGCGGGCTAGGTCATCGACGACGTGCCGAAGATGATCTACATCGAGGCATCACTAGATCAAGCTCCAACTTCACCAAGTCATGAAACTTGTGAAGAAAACACACTCTACTACTTGGCAAGAGGTAGAGGATGAAGAAATAGGAAGTGGGTAGACTTTAGAATTGGATTTCTCACTCTTTTTCATCAATCACCATTGATGGTCCAAGGTTTTCTTCTTTGAAGAAGATGAAGAAGAAGAAGAAGATATTATGATAAGTTTTTTTTTTTAATAGAATAGAAAATCAATACTTATCATAATTTTAACTATAGTTATGTGTAGAGAATTGACCAAGGTTAAAGGAATGGTTAGGGTTAAGCATGGAGACAAGAATGGTTAAAAAGTCAAAGCTTCATGAAGCTTTGACTAGAAACAAAGAAAGCCACCATTCTCTCCAAAATCTTTTCCAAATAAATCAATAAATAAATAAAAGATTATGCAAAACCCTAATCATCATCTTAATCATGGTTTAATTCTATACACTTAACCAAAGAAGCAAGTATCATCAAACATGATACAAACTTATGCACAAAAATATATCACATATACAATGTGCACAAACAAGTGAGAAAATCCATTTAAAGTGAACCAATACTAGTTAATGCAAAGTAATATATCAAATATATAATTATACATTAAATCATTAAATCAACACTTGATTTAACTATCCAGTCATATCGCATATAACCGACTAGTATCCAGTGTATCGGCTTATCGAATCAATCCTCGATTCGATAACTAGGTTATATCGCATACAACCTTTCGACACATTCATAGCGAGAATGAAATACGGTATCACATACACGCATTATTCTCGGTCCCGCACATATCTCATATGCGCTCCTATTTCGTTTTGCTTGAGCCAGGAAACCTCTGTGTAGGACTTTAAAGACTCGTCAATATGCCGGCAGCAGATGATGATCATATCAAGCACCCACAAGCCGCAAGCGGTCTGCTAAACGTAACGGGCACCCGGGTATTGAGCGATCAGAAGATCGACGAGCAAGCCCGCTCACACTCCAGTGAATCCAACCAGTAACACTACCGTACAGTCCGGTCTGATCGTCTGATATGTCGCATATCTCGCCTAGGGGTGGTAAACGTCAGACCCCAATAGCTCGATAAGTCGTGTCGATATGAGGTCTATAACAGTTCGAGAAACTACTGGTAACACTTACCAGTAAATCTCAGCAACCCTGGCCATGGATTTCCGGTTATAGCCAATCGAACACAGCGCAACATCAACTCCCTTTACCGGGAGAGACGAATCCCCTCCTATCGCTCATTACCTCCATGTGACTCGGGACTGTACCCAAAAACCACCGTTTTGTACTCCCTCTTGGACGTGGTAAGATGGAAATCAAAGCATAGTGGGAACCACACAAGAATCTATGACGATCTCGGGTCAACAGACAACTCTGTACCAGTGTCACCAGAGAACTGCCATCTGACGTAAGGTATAATACCATCTGGGAGTTCTCGGCGAGTCCGTCCAGTGTACCCAGTCTCCACTGAGCACCCGTATATCATCTCTGATGTCAAACACCAATGGATATGGGATCATCCATCGCCCATCTGTATGGGTCGAGAAGGTATACGCTAGTCTACTCTGGTATATCGATGCCCCATCTCGATACACCCACGACTAGGGACTTTGAAGGATGTACTTATGGACTACCATGTCCCCACTAGTATGATCCGCATCTTAGTCCAGGTAGTCAAGTACACATCCTAAGGGCTTTACCAACATGTATCAGAGAGACAATCAATGTACACGTTAAGGTAAAGAGCAACCAGATTGCATACTATCATGTCGAGCAAGAAAGTCCTCCCTATATATGTCCCAGCATCCACTACAATATACATCCAATGTACAGTAATGGCTTCTAGGGCATACATATAACTAACAATCTCCCACTTGCACTAGGGCCATCTGATAGCAGTGGTTGTAGTATCTCATACTCAACCATCCCATAAAAGTCTCTCTCTGGGAACAGGCCTTTCTGAGTGGATCCGCTGTGTTGTCCTCTGAGTCTACTCTCCTAACCTCGATCCCTTAGAGATCAACCATCTCCATGATCAGGTGATACTGCCTTAGAACATGTCTGGATCACTGATGGGACCTGCGTTCCTTGGCACAAGCCATAACTCCATTGTCTCAAAATGGTTGGAACGTAGTTCATCTCATGAACCAATATACACCCAGACTGCCTCTATGGTAGCATCTTAAGTAGCGATGTATCCAGCCTTTATCATCTAGTATGCCACGGTATTTAGCTTGGAACCTTTCCAACATACCGTCCCTTTACTGAGGGTAAAGACAATGCCTGCGACTGACATTCAGTCGTCATTATCACCCTGGAACCCTTCCAGTGATTCTCCCCAGGATCGATTGATACCATCTCGCTACAACTAGTGAGAATCCTAACATCCAATTAGATCTATCTCATAGATCCAAAACCCAGGATTTAGGAGGTATCACTTTCATCCTATATGGAGAATCATTGTGATAAGCGGAGATTGATCGAGCGTAGCATAGGAAACTCCTTCCCTATCAAGAGTATGTCATCCACGTACTCTACGAGGATCGTCACCATACTCCCTACTACCTTTTTGTTTATACAAGGTTCATCTACCATTTTGATGATGTCAAACTCTTTGACTAAATCATCAAAACAGATGTTCCAACTCCGCGATACCTGCTTTATCCTATAAAGCATCTTGTACACGTTTCCGCTGCTCCCACTGTCTACGAAGCCCTCTGGCTATGTACTTATAGACGTTCTCTTTTAAAACATCATTTAGAAAAGCTGTCATGACACCCAACCACCAGATATCGTAGTCATGGTATGTAGCCGTGGCAAGTAGAATCTGGATGGACTTAAGCATAGCTACTGGAAAAGGTTTCATCATTATCCACGCCTGGTTGATGACGAAAACCTTTAATAAGTCCAGCTTTGAAAGTCTCAACCTTTCCAAGTACACCAAGTAATCTTCTCAAGATATACTTGCTCCTGATGGGAATTTAACCCTTCAGATATAGCGACCAAAGTCCATACTTTGTTGGTGTATAAGGATTCCATCTCAGATCGCTAAGCATCCAGCCATTCTTACAGAGTCACACTCCTGATGGCCAGCTCGAAACAAGTTGGGTCATCATCTCATGATGCAATCCTCGCTCCCACTGTCATAGAGAAACAGAAGTATCTCTCAGGTGGGTGAGGAACCCTACTAGATCGGCGGAGAGGCTGAGGTTCGTTGGTCACTATTGAATCCTTCGGTTCTACCAAATCATCTGCTGTTGTTTGTATAGCTGGTACCTTTCCAGTTGTACATAACAGACCTTGCCTCGAGCCTGTCCGGATTATGCTTTTAGACATAGCCCGGACAACCCTAAATCTTAACTAACTTAAGATAAGGGCTCTTCCCTTTCCATATTACATATGAAGTGGTAGGCAACTGATTTGATCTGAACCCTATTCAATAGGTATGCAGCTTCTCAAGTGCATAACTCCCATAAGGAAATAGGTAACTCAGTAGTACTCATCATAGAGCACACCTTATCATATAGGGTGTGATCGCTCCATCCCGATATACCATCGTGCTATGGTGTATATGGAGGAGTAATTCTGAGAGAGAATCTCATTCTCCTTTAGAATAGTCCAGGATTTCCGTGCTCAAGTATTCTCCTCCTTGATCTCATCAAAGGACATAATACTTATACCCGTTTTGGTTCTCTACTTCTAAATCATATTCTGTGAATATCTCAAAAGGTTCGGACTTGTGTTTCAACAGGAACATATGTCTGAATCTTGAGAGATTATCAGAGAATGTAATGAAGTACAAAGAACCGGTCTTGGCATGTATAGACAGGGGACCTTTATACATCAACATGCATCATCCCAAGAGTTCACTAACTCTTTCTCTGTTTCCAATAAAAAGAGCTGGTGTCATTATATCTTTGTGACATGACTGGCAAGTTTCACAAGATGTAAATTCAAACTGATTTAAATATGCATCTACATGTAACTTTAGCTAGTCGGGTCTCATTGATATGACCTAGTCTACAATGCCTCAAGAAGGATTCGTTCATTTCTGAACTCTTCCTCTTTTGTGTGTTCCGTATACTAAGAACTGTAGTTTGATTTAGAACATTAATGCTTTTAGATAACGTGCCTGTACCGATCAACTTTTGATATAGGAAATGTTCAAAACATTATCCAACAATACAAAATTTTATCATTTCTTTACTAATAAAGAGAGTGATATGATTTTGTATATCCGGTTCGGTATCTAATAACATTCGTTCAGAATCAATGTATTGGTAATACAGGGTAACAGTGACCAACAGACTTGGCTGCAACACTTGCCCCGTTTTCTGCCTCATGAAACTTATCACCCGTTCTCAGTTCTCTACCTATCTGTAGCCCTATGTAACAGATTACATATCTGGGATCCTGATCCGGTATCACCTACCCAGGATGCGGAGGACACTGAGAAACAGTTCTTTGTAACGAACACACCCGAAGATGATGCATCATATGCACTTTCTTCGTTTGGGCGGCACGGGAAATCTGGTATTCCCCAATTTCCTGCTCTGTCTTATAACAATTATAAGTTGGAGCGGGACCAACGTTCCCCAGCTCAGTATAACAAGCGGGTTCGGTCAATAATCCGTATTATTATCTTGATTAAGGCGTGATATGGTCGCTACCTGGAGAGAGAGAGAAGAAAACACTCAGCGTGCGCTCTTGCAAGAATAGATTGGTTATTATTTTATCTAATCAGGATGGTTCCCACTGGTTTTTATCAAATCTTCCTTCAAACCCTAAAAGGAAAGACTAGCCGGGATTAATTACACACTACAAGTTCGCCAATCTTTCAGCCAGGCCAGTGTCGGTACTTTGAGGGAGGTCCCCCGTGCTTTCGCACGAACCTAATTAATGTAAACCTCGTTTTCCCAGAGGCGTAACCTCGTTAACACCTTTCTAGACACCTACTTGATCGGCTAATTGTAATGTGTAAAACTCTCCCAGGAGTAACTCTTACTCGCAGCGGGTATCAACTATCTCATAAAAGGTATGTAATCTCATTGCAAATTTCAACACTTGAAATTCCCGATAATATTTTGCCCCTAGCGTCCTATGACCTTGACGGAGGTCAACAAACCATAGGCTACTAGTCAAGTTCAACCCGTCATTTCTTGATCGAATTAAACCCACCCGCACGACCCTTGACGGAGGTCAACAAGGCCGCACGACTACCCTAATCCAATCTGCATCATATGCATAAGCAGATAAATACTAGTTAGCTACCGCACACTACGCCTTGACGGAGGTCAACAAACGTAGCACGAATACTAAGTAGGACTTATCTGAAATGACGGAGGGCTACGACAGGTTTTTTTGAAAACCTATTGCGTAATGAACTTGATATCGTTGTAGGATCGAATGAATTTTGAAATGGAGTGTTTTTGAGGCTTTTCTAGTTTTGCTAAAGGAGTCACTCCCGGTGAAGGGATCGTCGGTCCTTTCCTCGTCGAATGAGGTGCGGGATATATCATATATATCACTGTGCAAAGCAAAAACACTTAAAAGCAATCAAAAGACAAACCGTGTGTGTAGCATCTGCCAGTTATTGCTAAAGGAGTCACTCCTGGTGAAGGGATCTCGGTCCTTTCCTCATCGAATAAGGTGCAGGATATATCACATATACCGCTGTGCAAAGCAAAAACTATAGCTACCTGTTTTATTTTGAAATTCGATTTTACAACATCTTAGGTTTCTTTTATTTCATTAATCTCATTAATGAAGTCCCATCATTTAAGTACCTAAACATCACAAATAAATACGACGTACACTTATGCCATCCGCATTCGCCTCGATGTCCCCTCATGCACCTTTAGGTTAGGTAACTAACGGCAGAGCGGGGCAGGGCTAGCGCGGGTGTAAAACATAAGTAACGTCTATATAGTGTATCATATATACTATATACAGTATCTATCACAGAACATCACATGATCACATCACAGATATCGCAGCAGAAGAATCATATGAAATATTGGATATACTAGGACGTCCGTGTTTTCAATACGAGCCAGTATAAAACACGGATTCCACGGTCGCGATGAATAGCCAAACCCACACCCCTAGACCCCTACGAGAGCGGCAAGCAACCCTACCAATTCTGGAGTTAGGAGACCCTACCAGTCCTCCTTGGGTCTATCCTAGTGCGGAAAAGTAAATAATATACAAACGGTGACAACTTCCGCAACCTGGAAGTGCCCCAATAAAAGAATATTACATACAAGTTTTTACATGAATGAAAATGAAAAACACTCATCTCACATAAAAACCCCCGGCTATTCAAACACGACGATCCAATATAACATATCCAGCAACACATAACATCACATGTCATCAACGTAAGTAAATATGCGCATCCCAATTGTCGTTGACATATAGCAACGAAACCGGCGATATCACATATTACACTTACGGTCACAGAAAAGAAAGTGTAAAACTACAACAGTTGGAATCCGCAACCTCCTCAGACATCGCATGCCTGACCAAATGAATTCCTTAGACATCACATGCCTAACAATTATAAACCCCGCATTTTAGTCTCAAAATCGAAAACACTTTTCAATTTTAAGTCTGGCAATTCAACAAGATTCCCGACATCCTGATCGAATGCTCGTCGCAAACATTAGTAGGCGGCCGCACCCCTGATACCGTCGATGAAGTGCACCAAGGCGGAACACCGCTGCCGCGAGCACCCGAACGGATGCTTTCGGCGACGGGGTTCTCCTACAGTCACTTGGTCGGGGCTATGAAGTGAGGCTGTCTATTAAGTTTACCCGGCGAGTATCCGCGTACACTACGAGATTGCGACGGACTTTTGATCTCATCAAAATTCCGTGGCCACCGATCAAGTGAGACTAAACTGCTATGTTTATAACATTCATTCAGTTATCTCATAACTTATTGTGAATTCCAATTATTGTATCACATTCCGGATAAATAGAAAATGTTAAACTTTTCGATCAAACTGTCGAACACCCAAGTTTTCCCGATATAGATCAACACATGAAATAAGTCTAACAACATTCAGTTCGTGCCTCAGTACCAACGGTCCAGCCGTAGAAGGGTCAAGCCAACGCCTCACATGCGGCACGCCGTACTGTCCCAAACCCGAAGGTTCAAAGGGCAGTTCAAGACGGTCACATAATCGAGTTAAGGTTTGTTGTCTTCTAGAGGGACCATCGCGTTACTTGCACTATTTAGAACGTCGTTAAACTACGGAAAGATCCAACACTTGGAAATTTCCCGACAGGGGAAAAGTTGGGTATTTATATCCGGTCGAACTTTTTAACATATTCTAAAATTTATCCGGAAAGCCACATAGACAAAATCTGATAAACCCGATCGAATCATCGAAGCTCCAAAACATCCCAGATTATTCAACTCTTGAATAAATATTAAAAAATCCCAGAAAATCCAGCACCATAAATCATGAATCACTGTACAAAATTTATAGGAGAATATAATAATTAGGCCGCGGAACCGCCGCATAAGCAGGGCTTATGCCGCGGTTCCGCCGCACTCTGGAAGCTTCACTGGAAAAATTTTGCATCGTAATTCGTAGAATTCCCTGCTGAATTTTTTAGCAATTTTTAATTTGGAAAAATCCACGTTTTCAGAAAAAGTCCAGAGAGCATGGAAAAATGGGGTTTCGGGTTCGATCGGACTTCAAACTTCGTCAGGACTTCGCCTAAGGCTCTAGCTAGGCTCTGATACCACTGTAGGGTTCCTAGGCACTCTAATGAGGTCTCACAAGGCATCAACCATGCCAATTTCAAATTTTATGGGTGCCGAGAAACCCTAATACGGATCGTTGGCTAGATTATTAGGAGACAAAACGAGCTAGTTAACATCTTAACTAAAAGTAAACGAACATACAACCTTTGTAGATCCGTTTCTCCACCTCCATAGCTCCGCAATGAAGTCTCCTCGCTGTCCATATCAAATCCCGGGCTCTAGCGTCGGCTTCATCGGAGAAAGAGCGGGCTAGGTCATCGACGACGTGCCGAAGATGATCTACGTCGAGGCATCACTAGATCAAGCTCCAACTTCACCAAGTCATGAAACTTGTGAAGAAAACACACTCTACTACTTGGCAAGAGGTAGAGGATGAAGAAATAGGAAGTGGGTAAACTTTAGAATTGGATTTCTCACTCTTTTTCATCAATCACCTTTGATGGTCCAAGGTTTTCTTCTTTGAAGAAGATGAAGAAGAAGAAGAAGATATTATGATAAGTTTTTTTTTAATAGAATAGAAAATCAATACTTATCATAATTTTAACTATAGTTATGTGTAGAGAATTGACCAAGGTTAAAGGAATGGTTAGGGTTAAGCATGGAGACAAGAATGGTTACAAAGTCAAAGCTTCATGAAGCTTTGACTAGAACAAAGAAAGCCACCATTCTCTCCAAAATCTTTTCTAAATAAATCAATAAATAAATAAAAGATTATGCAAAACCCTAATCATCATCTTAATCATGGTTTAATTCTATACACTTAACCAATGAAGCAAGTATCATCAAACAAGATACAAACTTGTGCACAAAAATATATCACATATACAATGTGCACAAACAAGTGAGAAAATCCATTTAAAGTAAACCAATACTAGTTAATGCAAAGTAATATATCAAATATATAATTATACATTAAATCATTAAATCAACACTTGATTTAACGATCCGGTCATATCGCATATAACCGACTAGTATCCAATGTATCGGCTTATCGAATCAATCCTCGATTCGATAACTACGTTATATCGCATACAACCTTTCGACACATTCATCGCGAGAATGAAAAACGGTATCACATACACGCATTATTCTCGGTCCCGCACATATCTCATATGCGCTCCTATTTCGTTTTGCTTGAGCCAGGAAACCTCTGTGTAGGACTCTAAAGACTCGTCAATACGCCGGCAGCAGATGATGATCATATCAAGCACCCACAAGCCGCAAGCGGTCTGCTAAACGTAACGGCCACCCGGGTATTGAGCAATTAGAAGATCGACGAGCAAGCCCGCTCACACTCCAGTGAATCCAACCAGTAACACTACCGTACAGTCCGGTCTGATCGTCTGATATGTCGCATATCTCGCCTAGGGGTGGTAAACGTCAGACCCCAATAGCTCGATAAGTCGTGTCGATATGAGGTCTATAACAGTTCGAGAAACTACTGGTAACACTTACCAGTAAATCTCAGAAACCGTGGCCAGGGATTTCCGGTTATAGCCAATCGAACACAGCGCAATATCAACTCCCTATACCGGGAGAGACGAATCCCCTCCTATCGTTCATTGCCTCCATGTGACTCGAGACTGTACCCAAAAACCACCGTTTTGCACGCCCTCTTGGACGTGGTAAGATGGAAATCAAAGCACAGTGGGAACCACACAAGACTCTATGACGATCTCAGGTCAACAGACTACTCTGTACCAGTGTCACCAGAGAACTGCCATCTGACGTAAGGTATAATACCATCTGGGAGTTCTCGGCGAGTCCGTCCAGTGTACCCAGTCTCCACTGAGCACCCGTATATCATCTCTGATGTCAAACACCAATGGATATGGGATCATCCATCGCCCATCTGTATGGGTCGAGAAGGTATACGCTAGTCTACTCTGGTATATCGATGCCCCATCTCGATATACCCACGACTAGGGACTTTGAAGGATGTACTTATGGACTACCATGTCCCCACTAGTATGATCCGCATCATAGTCCAGGTAGTCAAGTACACATCCTAAGGGCTTTACCAACATGTATCAGAGAGACAATCAATGTACACGTTAAGGTAAAGAGCAACCAGATAGCATACTATCATGTCGAGCAAGAAAGTCCTCCCTATATATGTCCCAGCATCCACTACAATATACATCCAATGTACAGTAATGGCTTCTAGGGCATACATATAACTAACACATATATAATCTTAAGTTAGATGATGAGGAAGTGTGAAGAATATGGGTGGATAATTTGCAAGTCGAAGATAATAGAGTTCCTTGTTAGAAAACCTAATTGGAGAATTAAAGTTAATGAGCCAAATTGATAGGATTTTGTGGGCTGTATCCGCTGAAAACCCTCAGGAGACAACACTCCTCCTACTAGGGACACCTAGAGGTTCAACGGCTTGTTGCACGTGCTCAGTGCAAGCGCGTTTCCCTGCGAAAGTGCGGTTAAGTTCTTTTTGTTGAGAATAAAAAAGAAGTTTGCTCGAGGACGAGCAAAAGATAAGTTTGGGAGTATTTGTTCATACCATAATACTGCATTATTATATTTCCCATTCTTATGTATTTTACAAATAAACTGGTGCTTTTGACGCATGTCTGCTACATATTACAGGATACAGGTCCTTGGAGCGAAAACAGTGAAAACAACAAAAGATGATACAAATGTGGGACTTTTGACTAACAAGTAGAAGGATCCTAGTCAAGCCTAGACGAAGAACAGTCACAAAGGTACAAGGCAACGCAAGTTCCAAAATGTCAAAGTGAATGGTTAAAAGACCATTACAAGTTTTCACTGAAGATCTGGAGAAGACCCAGATGCCAAATGGAAGAAAGAACTACAAAAATAAAAAGCCCAATCAGCAGAGAAGCAGCCCACAAAATTTGATGAGATGATTTCACCAATGGGCCGCGGAACCGCGGCCCTACCCCTACCCAGGCCGCGGTTCCGCGACCATCTACTGCATGTGTCGGTGCAGAATTCTCCTGGCGGTGCGTCGGTGCTTTTGTTGGGATTTTTCAGGGGTATATCTGTAATATCACAAGTGCGAGCAATTGTAACCCTAATTTTCCTATTCCCTATAAAAATGTATTCTAAAGATTGTATTAGGGATGCCTCTTTTTCATAAATAAAAATTCAGATTCAATCAAAGTTGAGAGCATCAATTCTGTAAGTTTGTCTTTTATTTTTCTGCTTTAGTTTATAATTAAATTCTTGCCCTAGATTAATTCATCCTTTGCCCTAGCTTTATAATTAAATTCTTGCCTTAGATTAATTAATCTTTTTCCCTAGTTTAATCTAGTGTAGAATATTTTAACCTGCAGTAGGTAACTAATCTATTAGATCCAAAAAATACATACGACAAAAATGATGTTTTTAACAGATCCCCTAATGAGCCAGTAATTTCCTCGCTTGTTAGGGTTAGGAATAGGGAGGAGTTTGAGAGATGAAGATCTCTCATCTCTTTCATGCCCAATCATTTGTACTTCATGCATGCATGCATGATCCGCTCCCTACGGCTCCCTACCCACGAGGTAACGGTGAAACAGTAGTACAAAGGACCGGATATGCATGACTTCCTTGAAGGTTGGAGAAAGTATTAGGAAAGGACGGACAAGGATCTAGAGGAAGGAACTTCGTTTCTTCCCAATCATCCTAATCCGATTTACTAATAATTGCTATAACTCCTAAAAGATTTAATTTAGTGAATTGAAAGAGGTGGGATATTTAATCTTACTAAACTCCACCTTAGACCTAATCCTAGCAAGTTTCTTAACTCTCGTACAACTTAGTTTTTAGATTTAATAAAAAAACCAAACACCCATTGGAATTAGCTCGTAAAAACACTTAGGAAAATTAAACATCCCTGTGGACCGACCTATACTCACCGGCTAGCTGCAAAGCGATGCCGTTTTTTATTGCGGTAAAATATCTTTGATCGTTAAAATCCTACACTAATCAGCATCATCTATTCCGTTTTCAAATTTTTGTCGTTCTAAAGAACCTTAACCCTAGAATCTTAACTAAGGATTTAAACAATACATCATGCAAACAACTTTGCAACTAAGTGAATGAGGAATGCATCCTTTGTAGACCGGTCCTTCACTTCTAAAGCTCCGTGTAGTAGTCCTTTCACTGCGAGTTGTGATCTCCCGAACTCTAGTATGGGTTCCCTTGGAGAAATGAACAAGCTTGCTTGAAGTCTTCGAGGCCGAAAATGATCTACGTCGAGAAGACTCAAGCTCATGCTACCACTTCACTAAATTAGGGTTTAGTGAAGCAAATACCCTAAGCTAAATGGCTAATAGTATAGAATGATGAAGTAGGAAATGGGCTCACTTTAGATTTATTTTTCTCACAATATTTTCTCAAAATTTTCAAAAGCTAAAAAGCTTTTTATGAGGAAGAAGAAGCTCAAGTGAAGTAGAAGAAGAGAATGAACTCATGAGGAGAGAATATGAACCATAGGTGAGTTAGTGTCATACACTAACTCATGTAGAGAGTTTACCATGGCTAACTATAATGGTTAGCTTAATAAATATCTACAAGTAAAACAAATGAGTGGACTTAGTCAATGGTTTCGCCTGCTTCTACAAGCTTGAACCATGTGACTAATTACCATATAATTTGATTAACTTTAGATAAATAAAACCGAACATTATATCAAGAATGGTGTGAGTCTCATACACCCATAAATCATGTGGCATCAAGCATGACACAAAATAATGTACATAAATATATATAACATATATACTGAGTGTACACAAGTAAGAAAAAGAAATGTTTTGTGAGCTAATATTAGTTAATGTAAACTAATATATCACATATATAATTATACATTATATTATCAAATAAACTGTTGATTTAATAATCCGGCTATATCACATACAATGGACTAATATCAAATGTAACAATCTATCGAAACAACACTTGATCCGATAACCCTGCTATATCACATATAACTGACCGATATTACATATCGCGAAAATAGAATGCGGTATCACATACGCACATTAATCTCGGACCCGCACATATCACATACGTGCTCCTACTTCATTTCGCATGAACCAGGAAACCTCTGTGTAGGACTCTAAAGACTCGTCAATACACCGACATTAGGTGATGATCATATCAAACACCCACAAGCCGCAAGCGGTCTGCTAAACGTAACGGCCACCCGGATATTGAGCGATCAGAAGATCAACAAGAAATCCTTCTCATACTCCTGCGAATCCAATAAGTAACACTACCGTACAGTCCGGTCTCTTTGTCAGATATGTCGCATATCATAGCCTGGGGGTGGTATAACGTCAGACCCAAATATTCTGATAAGTCATGCCGATGCAAGGTCCATAACGGTTCGAGAAACTACTGATAACACTTACCAGTAAATCTCAGCAACCCTGTCCAGGGATTTCCTGTTATGGCCAATCGAGCCTAAAGCAACATCAACTCCCAATTCCGGGAGAGACGAATCCCCTCCTATCGCTCATTGCCTCCATGTGACTCGGGACTGTACTAAAAAACCACAATTTTGCATGATCTCTTGACCGTGGTATGGTGGAAATCAAAGCACAATGGTAATCGCACAAGACTCTATGACGATCTCGGGTCGACAGACTAACCTGTACCAGTGTCACCAGAGAACTGCTATCTGACGATATGTATAATACCATCTAGGAGTTCTCGGCATGTCCGTTCAGTGTACCCAGTCTCCACTGAGCACCTGTATATCTTCTCTGATATCAAACACCAATAGATGTGGGATCATCCATCACCCATCATATGGGTCAAGAAGTGCATACGCTTGTCTACTCTGGAGTATCGATACCTGTCTCGCTACTCCTACGACTAAGAACAATCTAAGGATGTACTTACCGACTACCTCTGCCCCACTAGTATGATCTGCATCATAATCCTGCTAGCCAAGTACTCATCCTAATGACTTTATCAACATGTAATAGAGAGACAATAAGTGTACATATTAAGATAAAGAGCAACCAGATAGCATACTATCATGTCGAGTAAGAATGTCCTCCCTATATATGTCCAAGAATCCACTACAATATACATCGCATGTACAGTAATGGTCTCTAGGGCATACATAGAACTTACATTTACAAATATGTATTTCGATATGTATATTCTAGTATTACGTTCTTCGTGTTATTCTATCTCTTTGGGCATTCGTGTTTTTATCCGAATGCAGGTATGCATATACAGTAGACTGTAATCCGTATTTTATTACAAATTACCTTGTAGAAGGTGGACACCTCATCATGGACTTTTCCATTTATTGATAAATGGAAATGAGGTGGAAATTAAGGAGAAGGGGGAATGGTGAGAGACATGGCTTCAATAGTTAACAAATGAATTCTTTATTCATTTGTGGTTACTATTGAAGCATGGTTACACTTATTTATTCATGGAAATTAATACACAAAACCATTATGTTGGATTTTCTCTCACTTGGATGCTTCATTATTCTTGAGCTCTCATATTTGCTTTACCCTCCTCCCTCCTCTTGAGTTTCCTCCACCTTCATCATCTTCCTCTTCACTACCGTTTCATGAGTTGAGAAACAAGTGAAGATGCAAGGTAGAGATTGTAGAACACATAGAACTCCACACTACATCCTAGACAACTTGGATTAGAAACCCAAGTTCTCTAGTTGCTCCTATTGACACTTAGTTAGGAGATAGAGCCATGGATCACATCCCTCGGGTGGATCATCTACGAAAAAGGAGGACCGGAGAACTAGCTCGATCCCGGAGAACCGATGGAGCGGGAAAAGAAGATCAAGCATGTTCAAGGTGGACACTTGGAGCTAACAACGAGGAAAGAAGACCGAAGGACTTGGATAGTTTAGTGAAACTTCTTTCATAGTAGTTAGTTCGTCTCATTTAGTTTTGCAAGATAAGTTTATGGAAAGATCCGGGTTTTCATTGGGTTAACTTAACGTCGTTTTAAACTCGCAAGAAAATTTTTATTCCGCAAACCGCCGCGTTCGATGGCTAGGGCGTTAAGGCAACCCAACATGGTATCAGAGCATCCCATAATGTTAAGAATATGTATGCCCTAGAGGCCATTATTGTACATGTGATGTATATTTTAGTGGATGCTTGGACATATATATAGAAGACTTTCTTGCTCGACATGATAGTATGCTATCTGGTTACTCTTTATCTTAACATGTTGACTGGTATTCTTTACTGTCTTGCTCTCACTTGTTGATAAAGCCCTTAGAATATGTACTTGACTGCCAGGATTATGATGAGATCATGCTAGTGGGGCCAGGGTGGTCCAAAAGTATATCCTTTAATCAGTTCCTAGTCATTGGAATATCGAGACCAGGGCATCGATATTGCAGTGTAGACTAGTGTGTACGTTTCTTGTCCTTTAGAGGGGGATGGTTGATCACACAACCATTGGTGTCTGACATCAAAGATTGTACACAGGTGCTTATTGGAGAATGGGTACACCGAACATGACTCGCCGAGGAATCTTATATGGTAGTATACCTATCATCAGATAGCAGTACTCTGGTGACACTGGTACAGGTTAGTCTGTAGACCCGAGATCGTCATAGAGTCTTGTGTGGCTCCCACTGTGCTTTGATTTCTTCCCTCCCACGGCTCAAAGGAGTCGTGCAAACAGGTGGATTTTGGGTACAGTGCTGAGTCACATGGAGGCAATGAGCGATAGGAGGGTTTTTGTCTCTCCCGGTATTAGGGGTTTATGTTGCACTATGCTCGATTGGCTATAACTGGAAGTCCCTAGCCAGGGCTGCTGCCGAGATTTACTGATAAGTGTTATCAGTAGTTTCTAGAACCGTTATATGCCATACATTGGCATGAGTTATCACGTTACTAGGGTCTCACGTTTACCACGCCTAGACATGATATGCGACATCTCAGACGAAGAGACCGGACTGTACGGTAGTGTTACTGATAGGCTTCATGGAGAGTATGGACGAGCTTGCTTGTTGATCTTCATATCGCTCAATACCCAGGTAGCCGTTATGTCCAGCTAGTACCGCTGATGGCTTGCAGGTGATTGATGTGATCATCACCTACTGCTGGCGTATTGACGAGTCTTTAGAGTCCCACACAAAAGTATCCTGGTTCGAGCGAAATGAAGTAGGGCATATATGTGATATGTGTGTGGGCCTGATTAAATACGTGTATGTGATACCGTATTGTAATCTGGAAGTTATCTGGTATCGGTTAGGCTATATGTGATATAACCAGATTATCGAATCAAGTGTTGATTTGATAATGTGATAAACAGATAAATGATATAAGTCGGTCATATGTGATATAACCGGATTATTAAATCAAGTGTTGATTTAATAATTTGATATAAATTATATATTAACTGTTAGTTATATGTATGCCCTAGAGGCCATTACTGTACATTGGATGTATATTGTAGTGGATGCTGGGACATATATAGGGAGGACTTTCTTGCTCGACATGATAGTATGCTATCTGGTTGCTCTTTACCTTAACGTGTACTCAGATTGTCTCTCTATTACATGTTGGTAAAGCCCTTAGGATGTGTGCTTGACTACCTGGACTATGATGCGGATCATACTAGTGGGGACATGGTAGTCCATAAGTACATCCTTCAAAGTCCCTAGTCGTGGGTGTATCGACACGGGGCATCGATATACCAGAGTAGACTAGCGTATACCTTCTCGACCCATACAGATGGGCGATGGATGATCTCATATCCATTGGTGTTTGACATCGGAGATGATATACGTGTGCTCAGTAGAGACTGGGTACACTGGACGGACTCGCCGAGAACTCCAAGATGGTATTATACCTCACGTCAGATGGCAGTTCTCTGGTGACACTGGTACAGAGTAGTCTGTTGACCCGAGATCGTCATAGAGTCTTGTGTGGTTCCCACTGTGCTTTGATTTCCATCTTACCACGTCCAAGAGGGCGTGCAAAACGGTGGTTTTTGGGTACAGTCCCGAGTCACATGGAGGCAATGAGCGATAGGAGGGGATTCGTCTCTCCCGGTATAGGGAGTTGATGTTGCGCTGTGTTCGATTGGCTATAACAGGAAATCCCTGGCCAGGGTTGCTCAGATTTACTGGTAAGTGTTACCAGTAGTTTCTCGAATTGTTATAGACCTCATATCGACACGACTTATCGAGCTATTGGGGTCTGACGTTTACCACCCCTAGGCAAGATATGCGACATATCAGACGATCAGACCGGACTGTACGGTAGTGTTACTGGTTGGATTCACTGGAGTGTGAGCGGGCTTGCTCGTCGATCTTCAGATCGTTCAATACCCGGGTGGCCGTTACGTTTAGCAGACCGCTTGCGGCTTGTGGGTGTTTGATATGATCATCACCTGCTGCCGGCGTATTGACGAGTCTTTAGAGTCCTACACAGAGGTTTCCTGGCTCAAGCGAAACGAAATAGGAGCGCATATGAGATATGTGCGGGAACGAGAATAATGCATGTATGTGATACCGTATTCTATTCTCGCGATGAATGTATCGAATGGTTGTATGCGATATAACCTAGTTATCGAATCAAGTATTGATTCGATAAGCCGATACATAGGATACTAGTCGGTTATATGCGATATGACCGGATCGTTAAATCAAGTGTTGATTTAATGATTTATTGCGTAATTATATATTTGATATATTAGTTTGCATTAACTAGTATCGGTTTACTTAAGATGGATTTTCTCACTCGGGTGTGCACATTGTATATGTGATATACTTTTCGTGCACTTGATTGTATCATGTTTGATGATACATGTTATGCTAGGGTTTTTGTGTAAAGATCAAACCATGGTTACATGATAATGGTTAGGGTTTTGTTTTATTCTTTTGTCTTATTTATTTATTCATTTTGGAATATGATAAGCATAAAAAGAAAATGGTTGCTAATTTTGGATTCTAGTTGAAGCTTCTTGAACTTTTGACTATGTGACCATTTTTGTCTCATGCTTAACCCTAACCACATCATTTAACCTTAGTTTAGTCTCTACACTTTACCATGGTTGATTATGATAAGTATTCTATTATTTTCTATTTTCTAAATTAACTTATCATAACAATTTCTATCTTCTTCTTCCTTTCTTCACTTGAAGAAAGCAAGCCTCATCAATGGTGGATTGATGGAACAAGTGAGAAATCCAATTCTAAAGTCTACCCACTTCCTATTTCTTCATCCTCTACCTCTTGCCAAGTAGTAGAGTGTGTTTTCTTCACAAGTTTCTTGACTTGGTGAAGTCGGAGCTTGATTTAGCGATGCCTCGACGTAGATCATCTTCGGCATGGACATCGATGACCTAGCCCGTCCATTCTCCGATGAAGCCGATGCTAGAGCCCGGGACTTGTTATGGACAGCGAGGAGACTTCATTGCGGAGCTATGGAGGTGGAGAACCGGATCTACAAAGGTTGTATTTCCGTATCTCTTAGTTAAGTGTTAACTAGTTTACTTTTTCGCCTAGACATCTAGCCGACGATCCGTACACTAGGGTTTCTCGGCACCATAATTTTTGAAATTGGCATGGTTGATACCTTGTGAGACCTCTTGGGAGTGCCTAGGAACCCTACAGTGGTATCAGAGCCTAGCTAGAGCCTTAGGCGAAGTCTAGACGGAATTTGAAGTCCGAACGAACCGAAAACCCTACCCGGAAAATGCTCTCTTTCCTTTTTCTAAAATCTGGGATTTTTCGAAAATAAAAATATGCAGAAAAATCAGCAGGCTTTTCTATGAATTACTGTGAAATTCGAGAACGTGATTCCACCAATACGCGGCGGAACCGCGGCACAAGCTTGGCTTGTGCGGCGGTTCCGCGGTCTCCTTGTCACATCAGCACTTGAAGTTTGCACAGTAATTCGTATTTTTCTGTGTTGGTTTTCCTGGGATATTTTAAATCTGACTACAGAGTTGAATTTTCTGGAGTTGTTTTGGGGATTCGGTGTTTCGATCGGGGTATCAAATTTAGTCTTTGTGTATTTCCGGATAAATTTTAGAATATGTTAAAAAGTTCGACCGGATATAAATACCCAATTTTTCCCCTGTCGGGAAATTTCCAAGTGTTGGATTTTTCCGTGGTTTAACGACGTTCTAAGTAGTGCAAGTAATGCGATGGTCCCTCTAGAAGACAACAAACCTTAACTCGATTATGTGACCGTCTTGAACTGCCCTTTGAACCTTAGGGTTTGGGGCAGTACGGCGTGCCACATGTGAGGCGTTGGCTTGACCCTTCTACGGCTGGACCGTTGGTACTGAGGCACGAACTGAATGTTGTTAGACTTATTTCATGTGTTGAGCTGTATCGGGAAAACTTGGGTGTTTGACTGTTCGATCGAAAAGTTTAACATTTTCTGTTTATCTGGAATGGGATACAATAATTGGAATTCACAAAAGTTATGTGATAACTGAATGAATGTTATAAACATAGCACTTTAGTCTCACTTGATCGGTTGCCACGGAATTTTGATGTGATCAAAAGTCCGTCGCAATCACGTAGCGTACGCGGATACTCGCCGGGTAAACTTAATAGACAGCCTCACTCCATAGCCCCGACCAAGTGACTGTAGGAGAACCCCGTCGCCGAAAGCATCCGTTCGGGTGCTCGCGGCAGCGGTGTTCCGCCTTGGTGCACTTCGACGACGGTATCGGGGGTGCAGCCGTCTACTGAAGTTTGCGACGAGCATTCGATCAAAATGTCGGGAATCCTGTTGAATTGCCCGACTTGGTATTGAAAAGTGTTTTCGATAAACAGACTAAAATGCGGGGTTTATAATTGTTAGGCATGCGATGTCTAATTAATTCATTTGGTCAGGCATACGATGTCTGAGGAGGTTGCGGATTCCAACTGTTGTAGTTTTACACTTTCTTTTCTGTGACCGTAAGTGTAATATGTGATATCGCCGGTTTCGTTGCTATATGTCAACGACAATTAGGATGCGCATATTTACTTACGTTGATGACATGTGATGTTATGTGTTGCTGGATATGTTATATTGGATCGTCGTGTTTGAATAGCCGGGGGGGTTTTATGTGAGATGAGTGTTTTTCATTTTCATTCATGTAAAAACTTGTATGTAATATTCTTTTATTGGGGCACTTCCAGGTTGCGGAAGTTGTCACCGTTGATGTATATTATTTACTTTTCCGCACTAGGATAGACCCAAGGAGGAGGGCACAAGTAACCGGGTTCTGGAGTCCAGTGGGAGACCAACTCGAGGAATCGAGTCCGGGTCTCCTAACTCCAGAATTGGTAGGGTTGCTTGCCGCTCTCGTAGGGGTCTAGGGGTGTGGGTTTGGCTATTCATCGCGACCGTGGAATCCGTGTTTTATACTGGCTCGTATTGAAAACACGGACGTCTTAGTATATCCAATATTTCATATGTTTCTTCTGCTGCGATATTTGTGATGTGATCATGTGATGTTCTCTGATAGATACAGTATATAGTATATATGATATATTATATAGGCGTTACTTATGTTTTACACCCGCGCTAGCCCTGCCCCGCTCTGCCGTTAGTTACCTAACCTAACGGTGCACGAGGAGACATCGAGGCGAATGCGGATGGCATAAGTGTACGTCGTATTTATCTGTGATGTTTAGGTACTTAAATGATGGGACTTCATTAATGAGATTAATGAAATAAAAAGAAACCTAAGAAGTTGTAGAATCGAATTTCAAAATAAAACAGGTAGCTACAGTTCTTGCTTCACACAGCGGTATATGTGATATATCCTGCACCTTATTCGATGAGGAAAGGACCGAGATCCCTTCACCGGGAGTGACTCCTTTAGCAATAACTGGCTGATGCTACACACTCGGTTTGTCTTTTGATTTCTTTTAAGAGTTTTTGCTTTGCACAGTGATATATATGATATATCCAGCACCTCATTCGACGAGGAAAGGACCGACGATCCCTTCACCGGGAGTGACTCCTTTAGCAAAACTAGAAAAGCCTCAAAAGCACTCCATTTTAAAATCATTTGATTCTAGAACGATATCAAGTTCATTACGCAATAGGTTTTCAGAAAAACCTGTCGTAGCCCTCCGTCATTTCAGATAAGTAGTAGTTAGTATTCGTGCTGCGTTTGTTGGCCTTTGTCAAGGCGCAGTGTGCGGTAGCTAACTGGTGCTTATCTGCTTATGCATATGATGCAGATTGGATTAGGGTAGTCGTGCGACCTTGTTGGCCTTTGTCAAGGGCCGTGCGGGTGGGTTTAATTCAATCAGGAAATGACGGGTTGAACTTGACTAGCATCCTATGGTTTGTTGGCCTTTGTCAAGGTCATAGGAGGTTAGGGGCAAAATATTATCGGGAATTTCAAGTGTTGAAATTTGCAATGAGATTGCATACCTTCTATGAGATAGTTGGATCCCGATACCCACTGCGAGTAAGAGTTACTCCTGGGAGAGTTTTATACATTACAATTAGCCGATCAAGTAGGTGTCTAGAAAGGTGTTAACGAGGTTACGCCTCTGGGAAAACGAGGTTTACATTAATTAGGTTCGTGCGAAAGCACGGGGGACCTCCCTCAAAGTACCGACACTGGCCTGGCTGAAAGATTGGCGAACTTGTAGTGTGTAATTAATCCCGGCTAGTCTTTCCTTTTAGGGTTTGAAGGAAGATTTGATAAAAAGCAGTGGGAGCCATCCTGATTAGATAAAATAATAACCAATCTATTCTTGCAAGAGCGCACGCTGAGTGTTTTCTTCTCTCTCTCTCCAGGTAGCGACCATATCACGCCTTAATCAAGATAATAATACGGATTATTGACCGAACCCGCTTGTTATACTGAGCTGGGAAACGTTGGTCCCGCTCCAACTTATAATTGTTATAAGACAGAGCAGGAAATTGGGGAATACCAGATTTCCCGTGCCGCCCAAACGAAGAGAGTGCATGCTGATGCATCATCATCGGGTTTGTTCATTATACAGAACTGTTTCTCAGTATCCTTTACGTCCTGGGTATATGATACCGGATCAGGATCCCAGATATGTAATCTGTTACATAGGGCTACAGATAGGCAGAGAACTGAGAACGGGTGATAAGTTTCATGAGGCAGAAAACGGGGCAAGAGTTGCAGCCAAGTCTGTTGGTCACTGTCACCCTGTATTACAATACATTGATTCTGAACGAATGTTATTAGATACCGAACCTGATATACAAAATCATATCTGTCTCTTTATTAGTAAAGAAACGGTAAAATTTTGTATTGTTGGATAATGTTTTGAACATTTCCTATATCAAAAGTTGATCGGTTCAGGCACGTTATCTAAAAGCGTTGATGTTCTAAATCAAACTACAGTTCTTAGTATATGGAACACACATAAGAGGAAGAGTTCAGAAATGAACGAATCCTTCTTAAGGTATTGTAGACTAGGTCAGATCAATGTGACCCGACTAGCTGAAGTTACATGTAGATGCATATTTAAATCAGTTTGAATCTACATCTTGTGAAACTTGCCAGTCATGTCACAAAGATATAATGACACTAGCTCTGTTTATTGGAAACAGAGAAAGAGTTAGTGAACTCTTGGAATGATACATGTTGATGTATGTAGGTCCCCTGTCTACACATGCCAAGACCGATTCTTTGTACTTCATTACATTCTCTGATAAATCTCTCAAGATTCAGACATATGTTCCTGTTGAAACATGAGTCCGAGCCTTTTGAGATATTCACAGAATATAAGCGAGAAGTAGAGAACCAAAATACAGGTATAAGTATTATGTCCTATGATGAGATCAAGGAGGAGAATACTTGAGCACGGAAATACTGGACTATTCTAAAGGAGAATGAGATTCTCTCTCAGCATTACTCCTCTGTATACACCATAGCACGATGGTATATCAGGACGGAGCAATCACACCCTATATGATAAGGTGTGCTCTATGATGAGTACTACTGAGTTGCCTATTTCTTTTAGGGAGTTATGCACTTATGAAGCTGCATACCTATTGAATAGGGTTCCAATCAAATAAGTTGCCTACCATTTCATATGTGATATGGAAAGGGAAGAGCCCATGTCTTAAGCTAGTTAAGATTTGGGGTTGTCCGGCCTATGTCTAAAAGGCAAAATCCGGACAAGCTCGAGGCAAGGTCAGTTATGTAGAACTGGAAATGTTCCAGCCATACAAACTGTAACTGATGATTTGATAGAACCAAAGGATTCAGTAATTACCAACGAACCTCAGCCTCTCCGCCGATCTAGTAGGGTTCCTCACCCACCTGAGAGATACTTCGGTTTCTCTATGACAGTGGGAGCGAGGATTGCATCATGAGATGATGACCCAACTAGTTTCGAGCTGGCCATCGAGAGTAGAGACTCTGTAAGAATGGCTGGATGCTTAGCGATCTGAGATGGAATCCTTATACACCAGCAAAGTATGGACTTTGGTTGCTATATCTGAAGGGTTAAATCCCCATCAGGAGCAAGTATATCTTGAGAAGATTACTTGGTGTAGATGGAAAAGTTGAGACTTTCAAAGCTAGACTTGTTAAAGCTTTTTTCGTCATCGACCAGGCATGGATAATGATGAAACCTTTTCAAGTAGCTATGCTTAAGTCCATTCAGATCCTACTTACCACGGCTACATACCATGACTACGATATCTGGTGGTTGGGTGACTTGACTGCTTTTCTAAATGATGATTTGGAAGAAAGCGTCTATAAGTACACAGCCAGAGGGCTTCGTAGACAGTGGGAGCAGCAGAAATGTGTGCAAGATGCTTTATAGGATAAAGCAGGCATCGCGGAGTTGGAACATCTGTTTTGATGAAGTAGTCAAAGAGTTTGACATCATCAAAATGGTAGATGAACCTTGTATAAACAAAAAGGTAGTAGGGAGTATGGTGGCGATCCTCGTAGAGTACGTGGATGACATACTCTTGATAGGGAAGGAGTTTCCTATGCTACGCTCGGTCGATCTCCGCTTATCACAAGGATTCTCCATATAGGATTAAAGTGATACCTTCTAAATCCTGGGTTTTGGATCTATGAGATAGATCTAAATGGATGTTAGGATTCTCACTAGTTGTAATGAGATGGTATCAATTGATCCTGGGAAGAATCACTGGAAATGTTCCAGAGTGATAAAGACGACTGAATGTCAGTCACAGGCATTGTCTTTACCCTCAGTGAAGGGACGGTATGTTGGAAGAGTTCCAAGCTAGATACCGTGACATACTAGACGATAAAGGCTGGATACATCGCTACTTAAGATGCTACCAAAGAAGCTGTTTGGGTGTATAATGGTTCATGAGATGAACTACGTTCTTACCATTGTGTGACAATGGAGTCGTGGTTTATGCCAAGGAACGCAGGTCCCATCAGTGATCCAGACATATTCTGAGGCAGTATCACCTGATCATGGAGATAGTTGATCTCCAGGGGATCGAGGTAAGGAGAGTAGACTCAGAGGACAACACAGCGGATCCACTCACAAAGGCCTGTTCCCAAAGAGAAACTTTTATGGGATGGTTGAGTATGAGATACTACAACCACTGCTACAGATGGCCCTAGTGCAAGTGGGAGATTGTTAGTTATATGTATGCCCTAGAGGCCATTACTGTACATTGGATGTATATTGTAGTGGATGCTGGGACATATATAGGGAGGACTTTCTTGCTCGACATGATAGTATGCTATCTGGTTGCTCTTTACCTTAACGTGTACTCAGATTGTCTCTCTATTACATGTTGGTAAAGCCCTTAGGATGTGTGCTTGACTACCTGGACTATGATGCGGATCATACTAGTGGGGACATGGTAGTCCATAAGTACATCCTTCAAAGTCCCTAGTCGTGGGTGTATCGAGACGGGGCATCGATATACCAGAGTAGACTAGCGTATACCTTCTCGACCCATACAGATGGGCGATGGATGATCCCATATCCATTGGTGTTTGACATCGGAGATGATATACGGGTGCTCAGTAGAGACTGGGTACACTGGACGGACTCGCCGAGAACCCCCAGATGGTATTATACCTCACGTCAGATGGCAGTTCTCTGGTGACACTGGTACAGAGTAGTCTGTTGACCCGAGATCGTCATAGAGCCTTGTGTGGTTCCCACTGTGCTTTGATTTCCATCTTACCACGTCCAAGAGGGCGTGCAAAACGGTGGTTTTTGGGTACAGTCCCGAGTCACATGGAGGCAATGAGCGATAGGAGGGGATTCGTCTCTCCCGGTATAGGGAGTTGATGTTGCGCTGTGTTCGATTGGCTATAACAGGAAATCCCTGGCCAGGGTTGCTGAGATTTACTGGTAAGTGTTACCAGTAGTTTCTCGAATTGTTATAGACCTCATATCGACACGACTTATCGAGCTATTGGGGTCTGACGTTTACCACCCCTAGGCAAGATATGCGACATATCAGACGATCAGACCGGACTGTACGGTAGTGTTACTGGTTGGATTCACTGGAGTGTGAGCGGGCTTGCTCGTCGATCTTCAGATCGTTCAATACCCGGGTGGCCGTTACGTTTAGCAGACCGCTTGCGGCTTGTGGGTGTTTAATATGATCATCACCTGCTGCCGGCGTATTGACGAGTCTTTAAAGTCCTACACAGAGGTTTCCTGGCTCAAGCGAAACGAAATAGGAGCGCATATGAGATATGTGCGGGACTGAGAATAATGCGTGTATGTGATACCGTATTCTATTCTCGCGATGAATGTATCGAATGGTTGTATGCGATATAACCTAGTTATCGAATCAAGTATTTATTCGATAAGCCGATACATAGGATACTAGTCGGTTATATGCGATATGACCGGATCGTTAAATCAAGTGTTGATTTAATGATTTATTGCGTAATTATATATTTGATATATTAGTTTGCATTAACTAGTATCGGTTTACTTAAGATGGATTTTCTCACTCGGGTGTGCACATTGTTTATGTGATATACTTTTTGTGCACTTGATTGTATCATGTTTGATGATACATGTTATGCTAGGGTTTTTATGTAAAGATCAAACCATGGTTACATGATAATGGTTAGGGTTTTGTTTTATTCTTTTATCTTATTTATTTATTCATTTTGGAATATGATAAGCATAAAAAGAAAATGGTTGCTAATTTTGGATTCTAGTTGAAGCTTCTTTAACTTTTACTATGTGACCATTTTTGTCTCATGCTTAACCCTAACCACTTCATTTAACCTTAGTTTAGTCTCTACACTTTACCATGGTTGATTATGATAAGTATTCTATTATTTTCTATTTTCTAAATTAACTTATCATAACAATTTCTATCTTCTTCTTCCTTTCTTCACTTGAAGAAAGCAAGCCTCATCAATGGTGGATTGATGAAACAAGTGAGAAATCCAATTCTAAAGTCTACCCACTTCCTATTTCATCATCCTCTACCTCTTGCCAAGTAGTAGAGTGTGTTTTCTTCACAAGTTTCTTGACTTGGTGAAGTCGGAGCTTGATTTAGCGATGCCTCGACGTAGATCATCTTCGGCATGGACATCGATGACCTAGCCCGTCCATTCTCCGATGAAGCCGATGCTAGAGCCCGGGACTTGTTATGGACAGCGAGGAGACTTCATTGCGGAGCTATGGAGGTGGAGAACCGGATCTACAAAGGTTATATTTCCGTATCTCTTAGTTAAGTGTTAACTAGTTTACTTTTTCGCCTAGACATCTAGCCGACGATCCGTACACTAGGGTTTCTCGGCACCATAATTTTTGAAATTAGCATGGTTGATACCTTGTGAGACCTCTTGGGAGTGCCTAGGAACCCTACAGTAACTAATATCATTAGCTGACTAATTGCTTTATATATATATATTAATGCACATTTGATATATATATATATATATATTAATGTACATTTGATATATATATATATATATATATATATTATAAAGCATGGCATGTTTTTCTATTTTGAGAAAATAGAAAAGTAAGGTGTAAATTATAGAGATATTTGTGGAATGGGCAAGGCATGGGTTTTATTATTTGTATATTAGTCTTGACTCAATATTCAAGCATGGTTGCAATTTAGAATTGCAATTTTATTCCATTTGAATAAGTGAGGAAAGAGAGTGTAACATTTCAGAAAATATAAAATATAATTTTTGGAATTTAATATTAAAATAATATATTTCGCGAAAACTACCCGATTTGCGAAATTGGGGTTTTCGGAAAATGGTATAAATATATACCAATAATTATGAAATAATTGGAGATTAAAATGATTTATTCATTTAAAAATATATTTATCGGATTTGTCCTTTTTTAAAATTTATTATATGCTGTTTTGATAAAATCCGATTGGTGCACTGCGAATCGCGATTAGGCCAAATCCGTGTTTCTACAGATTTTCATGGCTAGTGCACCATGTCATGTTACATTTTGGTTACATGTTGGGTTCTTGTGTTGTTTTTGGAATATTATGTGATTTGGTTTTAAAAATAAGAAGAAAAGAAAATAAGAAAAGGGTAAAAGGATAAATAATTGAGAGAGAGGGTGAGAATAAGAGAGTGAGAAAGAAATGGATGCCATCTATCCTCACCCCCCATTGTTTTCTCCATGTATTTCCTCATCTCCTTCCTCTTCATCTCCCTCCACTTTCACCTCCATGAATCACCTCCATTTCTTCACCAAAACCCTACACCATCTTCATTAAAATTGATCCCCACCCCATCCTCAACACATTGGACCAAGAAAAGTTGGATTTTGAAGACTTTGGAGAGGGTTTTTCTTGAGTTGCATCCATGAGGTATAATTCCTTTCACTTAGATTAGTTTTAAGTTTCTTAGCATCCTAGCTTAGTATAGAGTTAAACTTGTTAGATTTGTGATGTTTGGAAAACCTAAGAGAAGGGTTTGAGTGTTTGTGTGGGATCATGATCTATAGTGGGTATCTACTGTTAGTTGTATGTATGCCCTAGAGGCCAGTATTGTACAGATGATGTATATTATATTGGATGCTTGGACATATATAGAGAGGACTTTCTTGCTCGATATGATAGTATGCTATTTGGTTGCTCTTTATCTTAACATGTATACTTGTCTCTTGATACTGTCTTATAGTTACATATTGGTAAAGCCCTTAGGATGTGTACTTGACTACCTGGACTATGATGCAGATCATACTAGTGGGGACAGTGTAGTCCATAAGTATATCCTTTAAAGTTTCTAGTCGTGGGTGTATCGAAACAGGGCATCGATATACCAGTGTAGACCAGCGTATACGCTTCTCGACCCATGAGATGGGCGATGGATGATCCCATATCCATTGGTGTTTGACATCAGAGATGGTATACGGGTGCTCAGTGGAGACTGGGTACACTGGACGGACTCGCCGAGAACTACCAGATAGTATTATACCTCACGTCAGATGGCAGTTCTCTGGTGACACTTGTGCAGGTTAGTCTGTAGACCCGAGATCGTCATAGAGTCTTGTGAGATTCCCACTGTGCTTTGATTTCCACCGTACCACGTCCAAGAGGGCGTGGAAAACGGTGGTTTTTAGGTACAGTCCCGAGTCACATGGTGGCGATGAGCGATAGGAGGGGTTTCGTCTCTCCTGGTATTGGGGGTTGATGCTGCGCTGTGCTCGATTGGCCATAACAGGGAAGTCCTTGGCCAGGGATGATTTAGAGATTTACTGGTAAGTGTTACCAGGAGTTTCTCGACCCGTTATGAGCCTCACATCTGCAGGACTTATCGGTGTAAGTCCATGCTACCTCTCCCGGTACTTACGGGCTTGCGGAATTTGGTGAAAAACGATTTTCTAGAGGCGGTAACATGGACTCAAAACCCGGATCTTTGTTAAACATCTAACTAACAAACTAACTAGGAGTTATTAACTACTCGGTTAGGGGGTTTATACCTTTCTTATCTCGAACTCCTTCGTCTTCAAGCCTCGATGGTTGTCCGAATCGGCTTCTCCCCGTCGTTTCCTTGCGCCGAAGATAGATCCACCTGAAAGCTTCTACCTTTGGCTCCTTCTTCGAACTTTGAAGAAACTAGTTCACTCGGTTTGCTAAACCTTGTGAACTAGAGTGAGTAGAGAAGAGTTTGTTTGGGATTTTATCTATGGTTATTGGTTCTCAACTCATGAGACAAGTGAACCATAGACTCAAGAGAGGGAGAGCAAGAGGAGGAAGATGAGAGCTCAAGAACAAGAGAGAGAATGAAAATGATAGAATGAGAAAGGCTTTTCTCTCTTGGCTCACATAATCCAAAACCATCATCACAAAATAGTAATCAAGTATTGTGTAAAATGGTTTAAGTCAAAATGGCTAAATCATTTCATGCACTCATATTGCATAAGAGAACAAGCAAGTGAAAAGTCTTTGCCATGAAATGATAGCCATTGTCATCATGATGGTCAACTAGTCCAACCTAGTCAGCCGGTCAACAAAGTCAACAAGTCAACAAAGTCAACCCCTCAACAACCATGTCACCACAATACTTAATTAATATTATTGTTAATCATATATCATATTCTCATTAGGGTTGAGCAAAAAGTCAATAGTCAACAGTCAACGGTCAACAACCCTAATGAGAATCCTCTGCCTCTGTCTCTCTGCCAACTGTGCATACACACCCGCATCCACGTTCCGAGGAACACGAATACAAACTGGATAAAACCAATCCCAATATGTACACTAGGATCTGGCTTAAACCAAAGCCCGCTAGTGTAAACTGTCCGGACTCTAAACGTGCACAAGTGCACGGATGTGACTGAACCCTGTCGCAAAACCATGCTACCTGTCGCAAAACCATGCGACCTCTACTCTTTTGCCTAAAGGCGAATAGCTTTCTGTGTGGGACTCTAAAGACTCGACACTACGCTGGCAGTGGATTTAACCACAGACCGCAAGCGGCACTAGCTGTGCGTAACGGTCCCCAGGTAGAGGCCGACAAGAAGACTGACGAGGTGAAACCCATCTGAACTCCTACTGAGCCTGAATGTGACAATCTCCGTATAGTCCGGTCTGTTCGTCTGATACATCGCATGGCGGGCCTAGGGGGCGGTAAACGTCAGTCCCCTAATAGCGGTACAAGTTGTGTCGGAGTGAAGCCCAATACACCCTGAGATAACACTGGAAGCCTACCAGTATATCCCGTTTGCCCTGTCCAGGGACTACTCGTGTAATAGCTCTCCTAGACACAGCGCGATGTCAACCCCCAATACCGGGAGAGACGAATCCTGTCTACCCGTCACTGCCTCCAAGTGCTTCGGGACTGCACCCAACTACTACCTGTTTGCACGACTCCTTTGAGCCGTGGTAGGGTAGTAATCAAAGTACAGTGGGAACACACTCGAGGCGAAGTGACAGTGTCAAGTCAGCGGACTAAGCTGTACTCATGTCACCTGGGAACTGATAACTGACGATAGGTATAATACCAACCGGTCAGTTCCCGACGAGTCCTGTCCAGTGTACTCGTAACCCAATGAGCACCCGCATACTATCTCCAGTACGACGTACTGACGGCTGTGGGACAGACCGTCTTCCACACTGGGATGAGAAGCGCATGCGCTAGTCTACTTCGTAGTATCGATGCCCTGTCTCGATAGTCCTGCAACTAGGGACCTGCATAAGGATGTGCTTATAGATTACCCAGCCCCCACTAGTGTGACTGCCATCACAACGCTGGTAATCAAGAAAAGATCCTAAGGGCTCCACTAATGCGTATAGGTGATATAATAAAATAAACACATGTACACATTGAAGTAGAAACAAACTAAGTAGCATACTACTATTTTGAGCAAGATTGTATATACATGGTGAATATCCCAAGCTTCCATTAAGTAATATACAAACTAGTATGATACAGTAATGGCCTCTAGGGTATATACACTAACAATCTCCCACTTGCACTAAGGCCATGTACTGGCGTATTGAAGACCTATCATCTCGATCAGCCGCTCGAACTGAGTCTGGGGCAAGGCCTTGGTGAATGGATCTGCAGTGTTATCTTCTGAAGCAACCCTCCGAACCTCGATCTCCTGGCGATCCACGATCTCCCTGATCAGGTGATACCGCCTCAAGATGTGTCTGGATCTCTGATGGGACCTGGGTTCCTTCGCTAAAGCTATAGCCCCGTTGTTGTCGCAATACAGAGGTATTGGATCAACAATGGACGGAACCACCTGAAGTTCTTTCAAGAACTTCCTCATCCAGACAGCTTCCTTTGCGGCATCAGATGCAGCGATGTATTCCTCTTCCATCGTCGAGTCTGCAACGGTTTCCTGTTTGGAACTCTTCCAACACACCGCCCCTCCATTGAGGGTAAAGACAAAACCCGACATGGACTTGGAATCATCCTTGTCACTCTGGAAGCTGGAGTCAGCAAAGGCCTCGATCTGGAGGTCTTTTCCGCCATACACCAAGAACATCTCCTTAGTCCTTCTCAGGTACTTGAGAATGTTCTTTACCGCTATCCAGTGTTTCTCCTCAGGGTTTGACTGATACCGGCTTACCACACTAAGTGCATAAGCTACATCCGGTCTGGTACACAACATCGCATACATTATAGAGCCTACCGCAGAAGCGTAGGGTATAATAGACATGCGATCCCTCTCCAAATCAGTCTTGGGAGATATCTCTTTAGAGAGGGTGATCCCATGACAAGCCGGTAGGTTACCGCGCTTGGAATCTTCCATACTGAATCTCTTCAGTATGGTGTCGATGTACCTGGACTGTGAAAGTCCTAATATCCTCTTGGATCTATCACGATGGATCCGGATCCCCAGGATGTAGGAGGCATCACCCAGGTCTTTCATGGAGAACCTGTATGACAAGAACCCCTTGACAGATTGTAGCATAGGAATGTCAT
Source organism: Agapanthus africanus (assembly GCA_030015575.1). Classification (NCBI taxonomy): domain Eukaryota; kingdom Viridiplantae; phylum Streptophyta; class Magnoliopsida; order Asparagales; family Amaryllidaceae; genus Agapanthus; species Agapanthus africanus. The sequence goes on along the minus strand of JASDDO010000018.1, from coordinate 98,089,784 downwards.
TTCCTATTAAGAGAATGTCATCCACGAACAAAACGAGGAATACTACAGTTCTCGTTACAAATCTACTATAGATGCATGGTTCATCTGGATTTTTGATAAAGCCAAATTCCTTGACCGTCTCATCAAAACAGATGTTCCAACTCCGCGATGCCTGCTTTAGTCCATAGATGGACTTAAGCAACTTGCACACCTTTCCGCTGCTCCCACTCTGAATGAAACCCTCTGGTTGGTCCATATAGACACACTCCTCTAAATTTCCATTTAGAAAAGCGGTCTTTACGTCCATTTGCCAGATCTCATAATCGTGGAAGGCAGCAATGGCAAGAAGGATCCGAATGGATTTCAGCATAGCCACTGGAGAAAAGGTTTCGTCATATTCCAAGCCAGGTCTTTGACGGAAACCCTTTGCAACAAGTCTAGCTTTATAGGTCTCAACCTGTCCATCTACACCAATCTTCCTTTTGAAGATCCACTTGCATCCTACGGGTTTTACCCCGTCTGGAGCAATGTCCAACGTCCATACTTTGTTGGTGTACATGGACTCCATTTCGGTCCGCATTGCATCCAGCCATTTTACTGAGTCAACGCTCTGAACGGCCTGCTGGAAGCTAGTAGGCTCATCATAATCTATAATGCAATCCTCTCTATCCCCGTCTATGAGAAAACCGTAGTATCTCTCGGGCGGATGAGACTGCCTACTACTCCTGCGAAGCGGCGTAGGAATGTCCTGTTCTTTTGAACCCTCTGGTTCCACTAAGCTTTCAGTAATAGCTCGTGGTTCTGGAATTTCTTCCAGTTCTACTGTGCTCCCACTTATCTGGTTTTCCAAAAACTCAGTTTCCAAGAAGCAGGCATGACGAGAAACAAAAACCTTTTGTTCCTCTTCACAGTAGAAGAAATATCCCTTGGAGTTCTTTGGATATCCCACGAACTTGCACTGTACTGAGCGTGCCTCGAGCTTGTCCGCATGCTGCTTTTTAACAAAAGATGGACTTCCCCATGTCTTAATGTGATTAAGATAGGGTCTCTTCCCACACCACATCTCATATGGTATAGTAGGCACAGTCTTAGTGGGAACTCGGTTCAAAAGGTATGCAGCTGATTCTAGCGCATACCCCCAGAATGATCGCGGTAACTCAGCGTTACTCATCATGGACCGTACCATATCCAATAGGGTTCGGTTCTGTCTCTCCGATACACCGTTATGTTGCGGAGTGTATGGAGGAGTAAGCTGAGAGAGAATTCCGTTCTCTTTTAAATAGTCCAGGAACTCGGCACTTAAGTATTCACCACCTCGATCCGATCTTAGGATCTTGATACTTTTGCCGGTTTGTTTTTCTACTTCATTCTTATATTCCTGGAATTTTCCAAAGGCTTCGGACTTATGTTTCATTAAGAAGACATAACCGTACCTTGAAAAGTCATCCGTAAGAGTAATGAAGTAAGAATAACCGCTTCGCGCATGTGTAGACATTGGACCGCACACGTCGCTGTGTACGAGTCCCAAGAGCTCGCTCGCTCTTACTCCGTGTCCAGTGAATGGAGTCTTTGTCATCTTTCCTTTGAGACAGGATTGACAAGTGGCATATGATTGATATTCGAACGCATTCAAATATCCTTCTGCATGTAACTTCGTTAACCTTCTCTCATTGATGTGACCCAGTCTACAATGCTATAAGAAAGTCTGAGTTATTTCCGGAGACTTTCTTTTGTGTGTATTCTGGACATTGAAAATCTGTATTTGGTTTAATACGTATATACCATTGCTCAATGTACCTGACCCAATCAGAACTTGATTAAGGTGAATGTTTAGAACATTGCTTACAAACGCAAATTCATAACCTTCTTTAGAAACCAAAGATACAGAAATGATATTACAAGTTGCGTTGGGTACCAAAAAGCAATTACGCAAAACCAAAACATGTCCATCTGACATTCCCAGGTGATTGTCCCCCACGGCCTTAGCATCCATGCTAGCTCCGTTTGCAACTTTGAGGGTCATGTCACCTGCCTTCAAAACCCTACGGTTTCTCAACGCCTGCAAAGAATTATAGATATGAGATCCTGATCCGGTATCCAATACCCAGGAAGTAGAGTTTATTGAAAGACAGTTTTCAATAACATACACACCTGAAGCTGAAGCTGCAACCTGCTTCAATTCCTGTGTTCTGGCTTTCCAAGCCCTGCAATCATTCTTCCAGTGTTCTTTCTTATGACAATAGAAGCATTCTTCCTTATCCACAAGCTTTCCCACTTTCTTTGTTGCTTTTGCATTTCCCTTCGTATCCACTTTACTAACACCGCCCCTTGGTTTGGCGGGGGTTTTCTTCTTCTTTCCCTCGGCTTTCGCCTTGGACCTAGAAGAAGAAGATCCTCCTACAAACAAAGTGGATGTTTCCCTACCTTTCTGTAGGGTGCCCTCTGCGCTCCTCAGCATGTTGAGGAGTTCTGAAAGTTCAACTTCCTTTTCTTGTAAGTTAAAGTTCAGTATGAACTGGGCGTAAGTGGAAGGAAGGGACTGGAGAATCAAGTCCGTATAGAGCTCATTCTCCAACGTGGTCCCAAGGTCCGCGAGCTCCTTAATGTAGCCAATCATCTTAAGCACGTGTTCCGCTACCGATGATCCGACGGCCAATCTTGCCGAAAATAACTTCTTCGACACTTCGTATCTTGCGATACGAGATTGCTCTCCAAACAGTTCTTTTGTATGAAGAAATATGGATTCCAGGTCCATATTCTCGTGCCTCCTCTGATGTTCATTGTCCATAGAGGCAAGCACGAGGCACTTGGCCTTCGCGCAGTCTAGTTCCCAGGTCTTACGGATTTCCTTATCCGCGACGCTGGTTTTGGGACCTGGGACAGGGGGAACTTTGGTGGTAAGAAGATACCCCGGCTTGTCGTAAGTGATTGCCATCTTGACATTCCTGAGCCAATCGTTGTAGTTTGGCCCTGTCAGTATGTTTTTATCTAGGAGTAACTTAAGTCCAGTCATGTCGATTGGTCGCTGCAATTAGGAGAGAGAAGAAACACTCAGCATGATGCTCTTGCAAGTTTAGAATGGTTTTTAATTTGTCTAAACAGGATGGCTCCCACTGTTTCTCGAATCCCTCCTCAAACCAAAAAGGAAGAATTAGTCAGGATCAATCTCACCGTACAATACTTGCTTAACCGTTCAGCCAGGCCAGTGTTAGTACTTCGAGGGAGGTTTTCCAACGCTTTCGCGAAGTTCCTTAATTAAATAACCTCTTTTCCCTAGGGGCGTAGCCCCGCTAACACCTTTCTAGACACCTACTTGGTTTATAGCATTGATCGTTAAGTGAGAAATTTCCCGAGGAGTAGCATATACTCACAGTAGGATCGGGATCCAAATATCATCGCGTGACGAAACTGAAGGAATCCTACCAGAATCATCACACTCCAAATGGTATGCAACACTAGCAAGTTTCAGTTCTTTTGAAACTCCCGATGTGGATTTTTGCCCCATGCTCTTATGACCTTGACTTTGGCCAACAAATCATAAGTCACATGTCAAGTTCTTCCCGTCGTTCTCCAGGTTAATTTGAATCCACCCGCACCTACCCTTGACTTTGGCCAACAAGGCAGTACGACTGTTCCAAACCAACGCATCTATCTATGCTGCACATGAATACCCAATAGCTACCAATCACTATGCCTTGACTTTGGCCAACAAACATAGCTTGAATACTATTGACTATTCATGTGAAACGACGGAGGGCTACGAATGGTTTTGGCTAAACCGTGAACGTAGTGAACTTGATATAATCGATGGAACGAGATAGCTTTTAAAAGGAGTGGCTCAAGCTCCGCATTTAAAAGTTAGTTTTGAAAAGAACCGAGTGGTTTTCGAAAGTGTTCCAATGACTTTTACTTGGTTTATTTTTATTGCATTAGTTCTTTTAATGCGTGATATTCTTGCATTAGTTCTTTTAATGCGTCCCATCATTTAATCCTACCTTTGCAGAAAACAACCAAAATATGACGTACGCTTATGCCATTCGCATTCGCCACGGGGCCCCGTCATTACCCGTTAGGTTACTTAACTAACGACAGAGCGGGGGCTGGGCTAGCGCGGCTGTAAAACATAAGCAACGCCTAAATAATATCATATATAGATATACTGCAATGATAGCCATTTCAGATCACAGATGAACACATTGGATATACTAGGACCCGCAATTCATACGAGCCTGTAACGAAAAGCAGATTACACGGTCGTGGTGAATAGCCAATACCCCACCCAAGACCCCTATAGGTGCGGCAAACTACCCGCCAAGTATCCGAAGCAAAGCAACCTCCCTCAACTCTGTGAGTAGGCCACTCGGCACTTCGGCATACCCGGTAGTTTGTGCACCCCCTCCATGGGTCTATCCTAGGAGCAAAAACAGTAAAAAGAAATTATACAATGACGGCTACAACCCCGACCCGGTTGTGCGGCCATACAAATAATTATTACATCAATTTACAAATTTACATGAATTGAAAGAAAAGAAAACTCTCGTCTCACAACCTCCGGCTATTCACCCGCGTCAATCCAATGAATTCATATACACATTCAAATAACATTACAGATCACAGATTTGTATAACCCCCACTAATCGACATATAGCGATTAGCAGACGTTCAATACAATTAAAACATCACAGAAAAACCCGTCAGCTTAAGTCTTTAGAAGTTCGATAAAAAATACGGATTTTTAGGCCCCAAACACAAAATTTTCGTTCTGGAAAATCTGGGCTGAAAAGACATATTCCAAAATTCCCAAAATACCCCACTGAACAAACTGCAACCAAAATTTCCCACTGCCGAGTCAACTCGGCCGCGGAACCGTGGCGGGAGCACGCTCCCGCCGCGTTTCCGCGGCGCTTTGATCGGTTCAGTGGACGAAATTTTGTCAGTTTGTTATAAAAACCCTGAGCCGAATTTTAAAGTATGATTTATCATTTTTGGAACAGAGGAAAAATTCGACAGCAAGCATGATATCGGGGTTCATTTCGGGACTTTTTCTTTGATCGATCTTCTAGCTACTTTGCTAACATGTTAGATAGAGTTTAACTAGGCTCTGATACCACTGTAAGTCCATGCTACCTCTCCCGGTACTTATGGGCTTGCGGAATTTGCTGAAAAACGATTTTCTAGAGGCGGTAACATGGACTCAAAACCCGGATCTTTGTTAAACATCTAACTAACAACCTAACTAGGAGTTGTTAACTACTCGGTTAGGGGGTTTATACCTTTCTTATCTCGAACTCCTTCGTCTTCAAGCCTCGATGGTTGTCCGAATCGGCTTCTCCCCGTCGTCTCCTTGCGCCGAAGATATATCCACCTGAAAGCTTCTACCTTTGGCTCCTTCTTCGAACTTTGAAGAAACTAGTTCACACGGTTTGCTAAACCTTGTGAACTAGAGTGAGTAGACAAGAGTTTGTTTAGGATTTTATCTATGGTTCTTGGTTCTCAACTAATGAGACAAGTGAACCATAGACTCAAGAGAGGGAGAGCAAGAGGAGGAAGATGAGAGCTCAAGAACAAGAGAGAGAATGAAAATGATAGAATGAGAAAGACTTTTCTCTCTTGGCTCACATAATCCAAAACCATCATCACAAAATAGTAATCAAGTATTGTGTAAAATGGTTTAAGTCAACATGGCTAAATCATTTCATGCACTCATATTGCATAAGAGAACAAGCAAGTGAAAAGTCTTTGCCATGAAATGATAGCCATTGTCATCATGATGGTCAACTAGTCCGACCTAGTCAACCGGTCAACAAAGTCAACAAGTCAACAAAGTCAACCCCTCAACAACCATGTCACCACAATACTTAATTAATATTATTGTTAATCATATATCATATTCTCATTAGGGTTGAGCAAAAAGTCAATAGTCAACAGTCAACGGTCAACAACCCTAATGAGAATCCTCTGCCTCTGTCTCTCCGCCAACTGTGCATACACACCCGCATCCGCGTTCCGAGGAACACGAATACAAACTGGATAAAACCAATTCCAATATGTACACTAGGATCTTGCTTAAACCAAAGCCCGCTAGTGTAAACTGTCCGGACACTAAACGTGCATAAGTGCACGGATGTGACTGAACCCTATCGCAAAACCATATGACCTGTCGCAAAACCATGCGACCTCTACTCTTTTGCCTAAAGGAGAATAGCTTTCTGTGTGGGACTCTAAAGACTCGACACTACGCTGGCAGTGGGTTTAACCACAGACCGCAAGCGGCACTAGCTGTGCGTAACGGTCCCCAGGTAGTGGCCGACAAGAAGACTGACGAGGTGAAACCCATCTGAACTCCTACTGAGCCTGAATGTGACAATCTCCGTATAGTCCGGTCTGTTCGTCTGGTACATCGCATGGCGGGCCTAGGGGGGCGGTAAACGTCAGTCCCCTAATAGCGGTACAAGTCGTGTCGGAGTGAAGCCCAATACACCCTGAGATAACACTGGAAGCCTACCAGTATATCCCGCTTCCCCTGGCCAGGGACTACTCGTGTAATGGCTCTCCTAGACACAGCGCGATGTCAACCCCCAATACCGGGAGAGATGAATCCTGTCTAACCGTCACTGCCTCCAAGTGCTTCAGGACTGCACCCAACTACTACCTGTTTGCATGACTCCTTTGAGCCGTGGTAGGGTAGTAATCAAAGTACAGTGGGAATATACTCGAGGCGAAGTGACAGTGTCAAGTCAGCAGACTAAGCTGTACTCATGTCACCTTGGAGCTGATAACCGACGATAGGTATAATACCAACCGGTCAGTTCCCGACGAGTCCTGTCCAGTGTACTCGTAACCCAACGAGCACCCGCATACTATCTCCAGTACGACGTACTGACGGCTGTGGGACAGACCGTCTCCCACACTGGGATGAGAAGCGCATGCGCTAGTCTACTCCGGAGTATCGATGCCCTGTCTCGATAGTCCTGCGACTAGGGACCTGCATAAGGATGTGCTTATAGATTACCCAGCCCCCACTAGTGTGACTGCCATCACAACGCTGGTAATCAAGCAAAGATCCTAAAGGCTCCACTAATGCGTATAGGTGATATAATAAAAGAAACACATGTACACATTGAAGTAGAAACAAACCAAGTAGCATACTACTATTTTGAGCAAGTTTGAATATACAAGGTGAATATCCCAAGCTTCCATTAAGTAATATATACAAACTAGTATGATACAGTAATGGCCTCTAGGGCATATACACTAACAATCGGTTGTTGGGGTCTGACGATTACCACCCCTAGACTTGATATACGACATATCAGACGAGGAGACCGGACTGTACGGGAAGTGTTACCGTTTGGCTTTTACAGGAGTTGGAGCGGGCTTGCTTGCTGATCTTCTGATCGCTCAATACCCGGGTAGCCGTTACGTCCAGCTAGTACCGCTGACGGCTTGTGGGTGCTTGATGTGATCATCACCTACTGCCGGCGTATTGACGAGTCTTTAGAGTCCTTCATAGATGTTTTACTGGCTCAGGCAAAACGAAATAGGAGCGCATATGTGATATGTGCGGGACCGAGAATGATGCGTGTATGTGATACCGTATTATATTCTCGTGACTTTTTGTATCGGTTGGTTTTGTGATATAGCCGGGATATCGAATCAAGTGTTGATTTAATAAGACGATACATTGGAGGTTAGTCGGTTATATGAGATATAACCGGATTATTAAGTCAAGTGTTGATTTAATAATTTAGTGTATAATTGTATATATGATATACTAATTTACATTAACTAACACTTGTTCACTTAAGGATTTTTCTCACATGTGCACAACTTTAGTATATATGTGATATATATTAAATGTGTGTTTTTCATTTTGTATCATGGTTGATGATACATCTTTCATGGGTGTATGAGACTTACCATGCTATTTATTATGTTGGGTTTTAATATTTAAAGTAATTACAAAATTAGTGGAGGATTAGAAAAATGCATGAAGCTTGTAGAAGCTTGTGGATGCATTGACTAAGTCCACTAAGTATGTTTTTACTATGGATATTTGTTAACCCAACCATAAGGATTAGCCATGGTTATGTCTCTACATTAGTTAGTAAATGATACTCACTCACCATGGTTAGCTTTCTCACTTGATCATTATCTTTCTCTCTTGATTTTCTTCATCTTCTTCCTTGAGCAAAAGAGCTCTCTAGGGTTTGATCCAAAGTGAGAAACATTGTGAGAAAATAAATTCTAAAGTGAACCCACTTCTTATTTCTCCATCCTCTACTAGACTAGCACTTTAGTTTAGGGTGTTTGCTTCACTAATTCTCTAGTTAGTGAAGTAGAAGCTTGAGATGGCATCCCCTCGACGTAGATCATCTTCGGCCTCGAAGACTTCAAGCAAGGACACTCCTTTAGCCTCGTGAAGCCATGCAAGAGTCCGGGAGAACCACGATCGCAGCGAAGGGACTTTAACAAGGAGCTAAAGATGTGAAGGACCAATCTACAAAGGTTGTATTTCATATTCACTTAGTTGTAGATGCTATTTACTTGCATGTGAAACCATAATTTTCTCGCAAAGATCTTGTTTAGGGTTGTTAGGCACGGCTAAAATTTTAATCGGGCATGGTTGATGCTTTCTTAACCCTTGTTAGAGTGCCTAGTAACCCTACAGTGGTATCAGAGACTTGCTAGAGCATTAGGCGACGTGTATACGAAGTTAAAACCCCAATCGAACCCCGAAATGTCAAAATCAACCCCTCTCTGGACAATTTTTAAAAACTGTGATCTTTCTGAATTAAAAATACCTAAAAAAAATCAGCAGGGAATTATAAGAATTACCATGAAATACGAACTCATGATACCATTAAGTCGCCGCGGAACCGCGGCAGGAAGCTGCTTCCCGCGGCGGTTCCGCGGCCGTACTTTGGTATTATTGATACGTGTTTGCACAGTAATACTTGTATCTGTTGTTACTATTTTCTGGGTATTTTTAATCTGACTCAAGTGTTGAATGTTCTGGGGTTTATTTTGTAATCGTTGATTCGATCGGAATATTTAATTTCGTTATGTTTTCCGGATAATTTAGAAAGTATTAAAAAGTTCGAACGGATATCAATAACTCACTTTTTCCCGACCCTGAAAATTTCCAAGTGTTGGATTTTTCCGTTGTTTAAGAACGTCTAAATCATGCAAGTTACGCAATGGACCCTTTAGAAGACAACAAACCTCAACTCGATTATGTGATCGTCTTGAACTGCCTTTTGAACCTTAGGGTTTGGGGGGTACGGCGTTGCCACATGTGAGGCGTTGGCTTGACACTTCTACGGCTGTACCATTGGTACTGTGGCATGTGATGGATGTTTTTAAACTCCTCTCAAGTGTTGAGCTATTTAAGAAATCTTGGGTATTTGATTATTCGATCGGAAAGTTTAATAATGTCTATTTATCTGGAATGTGATACAATATGTGGAATTCATATAGTTAGGCATGAAATGCGAAGTATGTCATATTTCGGATTTACGATGTATAAAAAGAATGTGGATTCCAAATGTTATAGTTTTACACTTTCTTTTCTGCGACCGTAAGTGTAATATGTGATATCGCCGGTTTCGTTGCTATATGTCAACGACAATTGGGATGCGCATATTTACTTACGTTGATGACATGTGATGCTATGTGTTGCTGGATATGTTATATTGGATCGTCGTGTTATGAATAGCCGGGGGTTTTTATGTGAGATGAGGGTTTTTATTTTCATTCATGTAAAATTCAATGTATGTAATATTCTTTTATTGAGGCACTTCCGGGATGAGGTTGATGTCACCATTTGTATATTATTTACTTTTCCACACTAGGATAGACCCAAGGAGAAGAGCACAAGTAACCGGGTTCTAGAGTCCAGTAGGAGACCAACTCGAGGAGTCGAGTCCGGGTCTCCTAACTCTAGAATTGGAAGGGTTGCTTGCTGCTCTCGTAGGGGTCTAGGGGTGTGGGTTTGGCTATTCATCGCGATCGTGGAATCCGTGTTTTATAGAGGCTCAAAATAAAACACGGACGTCCTAGTATATCTAATGTTTCATATGTTTTCTTCTGCTGCGATATCTGTGATGTGATCATTTGATATGTTGTGATAGATACTGTATATAGTATATATGATATATTATATAGACGTTACGTATGTTTTACACCCGTGCTAGCCCTGCCCCGCTCTGCCGTTAGTTACCTAACCTAACGGTGCACGAGGGGACATTAAGGCAAATGCGGATGGCATAAGTGTACGTCGTATTTATCTGTGATATTTAGGTGACTTAAATGATGGGACTTCATTAATATGATTAATGAAAGAAAAGAAACCTAAAAGAAGTTGTAGAATCAAATTTTCAAAAAGGGTAGCTACAGTTTTTTGCTTGGCATAGTGATATATATGATATATCCTGCACCTTATTCGATGAGGAAAGAGCCGAGATCCCTTCACCGGGAGTGACCTCTTGAGCAAACCTGGAAGATGCTACAACACTCGGTTTGTCTTTTGATTGCTTTTGGAGTTTTTCTTTGCATAGTGATATATATGATATGTCCTGCACCTTATTCGATGAGGAAAGAGCCGAGATCCCTTCACCGGGAGTGACCTCTTTAGCAAAACTAATGAAAGCCTCAAAATCACTCCATTTCAAAATTCACTCGATTCTACAACGATATCAAGTTCATTACGCAATAGGTTTTTAGAAAAACCTGTCATAGCCCTCCGTCATTTCAGATAAGAACTATTTAGTATTCATGCTGCGTTTGTTGGCCTTTGTCAAGGCGTAGTGTGCGGTACCTGAATGGTGCTTATCTGCTTATGCATATGATGCAGATTGTTTTGTGGGTAGTCGTACGACCTTGTTGGCCTTTGTCAAGGGTCGTGCGGGTGGGTTTGATTCAATCAAGAAATGACGGGTTGAACTTGACTAGCATCCTATGATTTGTTGGCCTTTGTCAAGGTCATAGGGGTTAGGGGCAAAATATTATCGGGAATTTCAAGTGTTGAAATTTGCAATGAGATTGCATACCTTCTATGAGATAGTTGGTTCCCGATACCCACTGCGAGTAATTGTTACTCCTGGGAAAGTTTTACACAGGACAATTAGCCGATCAAGTAAGTGTCTAGAAAGGTGTCAACGGAGTTACGCCTCTGGGAAAACGATGTTTACTTTAAATAGGTCCGTGCGAAAGCATGGGGAACCTCCCTCAAAGTACCGACACTGGCCTGGCTGAAAGATTGGCGAAGTTGTAGGGTGTAATTAATCCCAGCTAGTCTTTCCTTTTAGGGTTTGAAGGAAGATTTGATAAAAACAGTTGCAGCCATCCTGATTAGATAAAATAATAACCAATATGATCTTGCAAGAGCATACGCTAAAGTGTTTTCTTCTCTCTCTCTCTCCAGGTAGCGACCATATCATGCCTTAATAAAGATAATAATATGGATGTATTGACCGAACCCGCATGTTATACTGTGCTGGGGAACGTTGGTTCCGTTGTTTCTTATAAAAGTTATAAGACTAAACAGGATATAGGGGAATACCAGGATTCCCATGCCACCCGAATGAAGAAAGTACATGTTGATGCATTTTCTTCGGGTGTGTTCGTTACAGAGAACTGTTTCTCCATTTGCTCTATGTCCTGGGTATTACATACCGGGTCAGGATCCTATATATGTAATCAGTTACATAGGCTTAGGAAAGGTAGAGAACTTGGAGAAGGTGATAAAGACATAAGGGTTGGAAATGGTGCAATTGTTGCAGCTAAAACCTTCGGGGAATATCTCCTTGTATTTCCAATTGGTAATACATTGATTCTGAACGAATGCTATTACATGCCGAACCTGATATGCAACATTATATCGGTTTCTTTATTGAGTAAAGAGGGATATAATTTTGTATTACAGGATAATGTTATGAACATTTTCCTAAACCAAAAGTTGGTTGGATCAGGCACGTTGTGCAATGGCATTTATGTTCTAAATCAATCAACAGTTCTGAGCATAATAAACACACACAAGAGGAAAAGTTCAGAAATGAACGAATCCTTCTTATGGCATTGTAGACTGGGTCACATCAATGCGACACGACTAGCTAAGTTGCATAAGGATGGATATTTAAATCCATTTGAATTTTCATCTTATGACACTTGCCAGTCATGTCTCAAAGGCAAGATGACCAAAACTCCGTTTACGGGACACGGAGAAAGAGTTACGGAACTCTTGGGACTGGTACATAGTGATGTATGCGGCCCCATGTCTACACATGCCAGGAATGGTTCTGCGTACTTCATTACATTCACTGACGATCTTTCTAGGTTTGGATATGTGTTCCTGTTGAAACACAAATCTGAAGCTTTTGAGAAATTTAGAGAATATAAAAAAGAAGTCGAGAACCAAACCGGGAAAAGTATTAAAATCCTTCGATCTGATCGAGGAGGTGAATACTTGAGCAATGAATTCCTGGAATTCCTAAAAGAGAATGGGATTCTCTCTCAGCTAACTCCTTCATATACACCACAACACAACGGTGTATCGGAACAGAGGAACCGCACCCTATTAGATATGGTGCATTCTATGATGAGCACAGCTGAGTTACCTATTTTCTTCTGGGGGTATGCACTGGAGACAGCAGCATACCTATTGAATCAAGTTCCATCTAAATCTGTACCTACCACACCATATGAGATATGGAGTGGGAAGAGACCATGTCTTAAACGAGTTAAGATATGGGGTTGTCCGGCCTATATCAAAAGGCAAAATCCGGATAAACTCGAGGCACGGTCAGTTTTATGCAAGTTTGTGGGATATCCCAAACATTCACATGGATATCTATTCTACCATAGCGAGGAACAAAAGGTGTTTGTTTCTCGACATGCCACCTTTTTAGAAAAGGAATTTCTTGCAAAAGAAATTAGTGGCGACGAGGTAGAACTGGAAGAAATTCCGGCTACACAAACTCAAACTGAAGATTTAGTGAAACCGGAAGATTCGGTAGTTCCCAACGAACCTCAGCCTCTCTGCCAATCTAGTAGGGTTACTCACCCACCTGAGAGATACTACGGTTTTCTCATGGATGGTAGGAGCGAGGATTGCATCATGATAGATGATGACCCAACTAGCTTCGAGCAGGCCATCACGAGTGGGGACTCAGTGAAATGGCTGGATGCAATGCGGTCCGAGATGGAATCCATGTACACCAACAAAGTGTGGACTTTGGAAGATGCTCCTGAAGGGGTAAAACCCATTGGGAGCAAGTGGATCTTCAAGAAAAAACTTGGTGTAGATGGGAAAGTGGAGACTTTCAAAGCTAGACTTGTTGCAAAGGGTTTTCGTCAAAGACCAGGTGTGGACTATGACGAAACATTTTGTCCAGTGGCTATGCTTAAATCCATCCGGATCATGCTTGCCCTTGCTGCATATCATGACTACGAAATCTGGCAAATGGATGTTAAGACCGCCTTTCTAAACGGTGGTTTAGAATAGTGCGTGTACATGACTCAGCCAGAGGGCTTCGTAGATAGTGGGAGCAGCGGGAAGGTGTGCAAGCTGCTTAAATCCATTTATGGATTAAAGCAAGCATCACGGAGTTGGAACATCTCCTTTGACGTCGTGATCAAAGAGTTTGATTTCGTCAAAAACATAGATGAACCTTGTATCTACAAGAAGGTGGCAGAGAGTAAGGCTGTCTTCCTCGTATTGTATGTGGATGACATACTCTTAATAGGAAATGACATTCCTATGCTGCAATCGGTCAAGCTCTTCTTATCACAAAGATTCTCAATGAAAGATCTAGGTGATGCCTCCTGCATACTGGGAATTATGATCTATAGAGATACATCTAAAAGGATATTGGGATTGTCCCAATCCAGGTACATTGACACCATACTAAAGTGGTTTAGTATGGAAGAGTCCAAACGTGGGTTTTTACCCACAATCTCAGGGCTCACTCTCTCTAAAGAGATGTCTCCCAAGACTGATTTGGAGAGAGCTCGCATGCAAGGGATACCTTATGCTTCGGCTGTAGGCTCTATCATGTACGCGATGCTATGTACCAGACCCGATGTAGCACACTCACTAAGTGTAGTGAGTAGGTATCAAGCTGATCCTGGAGAGAGTCACTGGACAGCTGTGAAGAGCATTCTCAAGTACTTACGAAGGACTAAAGAGATGCTCTTGGTGTATGATAACGGTGAACTCCAAGTGGAGTCTTTTACCGATTCGAGCTTTCAGAGTGATAAGGACGACTCTAAGTCGCACTCGGGATTTGCCTTTACCCTTTACGGAGGGGCGGTTAGCTGGAAGAGTTCCAACCAGGAAACCGTGGCAGACTCGACAATAGAGGCTGAATACATCGCTGCCAACGATGCTGCCAAAGAGGCTGTCTGGATCAAGAAGTCCATTACTGAACTTGGAGTGGTTCTATCCATTGAGCATTCAATACCTTTGTATTGTGATAACAATGGAGTGGTGGCTTTGGCCAAGGAACCCAGGTCCCATCAGCGATCCAGGCATATTCTGAGGCGGTATCACCTGATCTGGGAGATAGTTGATCGCCGGGAGATCGAGGTCAGGAGGCTTGACACGAAAAACAACATTGTGGATCCACTCACGAAGGACATTCCCCAGATACAGTTTGAGAGACTCTTCGGGATGCTAGGTATGCGATACTACAGCAGCTGGCTCTAGTGCAAATGGGAGATTGTTAGTTGTATGTATGCCCTAGAGGCCAGTATTGTATAGATGATGTATATTATATTGGATGCTTGGACATATATAGAGAGGACTTTCTTGCTCGATATGATAGTATGCAATCTGGTTGCTCTTTATCTTAACATGTATACTTGTCTCTTGATACTGTCTTATAGTTACATGTTGGTAAATCCCTTAGGATGTGTACTTGACTACCTGGACTATGATGCAGATCATACTAGTGGGGACAGTGTAGTCCATAAGTACATCCTTTAAAGTTTCTAGTCGTGGGTGTATCGAAACAGGGCATCGATATAACAGTGTAGACCAGCGTATACGCTTCTCGACCCATGAGATGGGCGATGGATGATCCCATATTCATTGGTGTGTGACATCAGAGATGGTATACGGGTGCTCAGTGGAGACTGGGTACACTGGACGGACTCGCCGAGAACTCCCAGATAGTATTATACCTCACGTCAGATGGCAGTTCTCTGGTGACACTTGTGCAGGTTAGTCTGTAGACCCGAGATCGTCATAGAGTCTTGTGAGATTCCCACTGTGCTTTGATTTCCACCGTACCACGTCCAAGAGGGCGTGCAAAATGGTGGTTTTTAGGTACAGTCCCGAGTCACATGGTGGCGATGAGCGATAGGAGGGGTTTCGTCTCTCCTGGTATTCGGGTTGATGCTGCGCTGTGCTCGATTGGGCATAACAGGGAAGTCCCTGGCCAGGGCTGATTTAGAGATTTACTGCTAAGTGTTACCAGTAGTTTCTCGACCCGTAATGAGCCTCACATCGGCACGACTTATCGGTTATCGGGGTCTGACGATTACCACCCCTAGACATGATATGCGACATATCAGACGAGGAGACCGGACTGTACAGGAAGTGTTACCGTTTGGCTTTCACAGGAGTTAGAGCGGGCTTGCTTGCTGATCTTCTGATCGCTAAATACCTGGGTAGCCGTTACGTCCAGCTAGTACCGCTGACGGCTTGTGGGTGCTTGATGTGATCATCACCTACTGCCGGCGTATTGACGAGTCTTTAGAGTCCTACATAGAGGTTTTACTGGCTCAGGCAAAACGAAATAGGAGCGCATATGTGATATGTGCGGGACCGAGAATGATGCGTGTATGTGATACCGTATTCTATTCTCGCGACTTTTTGTATCGGTCGGTTTTTTGTGATATAGCCGGGATATCGAATTAAGGGTTGATTTGATAATACGATACATTGGATGTTAGTCGGTTATATGAGATATAACTGGATTATTAAGTCAAGTGTTGATTTAATAATTTAGTGTATAATTGTATATATGATATACTAATTTACATTAACTATCATTTTTTCACTTAAGGATTTTTCTCACATGTGCGCAACTTTACTTTAGTATATATGTGATATATATTAAATGTGTGTTTTTCATTTTGTATCATGGTTGATGATACATCTTTCATAGGTGTATGAGACTTACACCATGCTATTTATTATGTTGGGTTTTTATATTTAAAGTAATTACAAAATTAGTGGAGGATTAGAAAAATGCATGAAGCTTGTGGAAGCTTGTGGATGCATTGACTAAGTCCACTAAGTTTGTTTTTACTATGGATATTTGTTAACCCAACCATAAGGATTAGCCATGGTTATGTCTCTACATGAGTTAGCATATGATACTCACTCACCATGGTTAGTTTTCTCACTTGATCATTATCTTTCTCTCTTGATTTTCTTCATCTTCTTCCTTGAGCAAAAGAGCTCTCTAGGGTTTGATCCAAAGTGAGAAACATTGTGAGAAAATAAATTCTAAAATGAACACCTCGTTATTTCTCCATCCTTTACTAGACTAGCACTTTAATTTAGGGTGTTTGCTTCACTAATTCTCTAGTTAGTGAAGTAGAAGCTTGAGTTAGCATCCCCTCGACGTAGATCATCTTCGGCCTCGAAGACTTCAATTAAGGACGCTCCTTTAGCCTCATGAAGCCATGCAAGAGTCCGGGAGAACCACGATCGCAGCGAAGGGACTTCAACAAGGAGCTAAAGAATTGAAGGACCGGTCTACAAAGGTTGTATTTCGTATTCACTTAGTTGTAGATGCTATTTACTTTCTTGTGAAACCCTAATTTTCTAGTAAAGATCTTGTTTAAGGTTGTTAGGCACGGCTAAAATTTTAATCGGGCATGGTTGATGCTTTCTTAACCCTTGTTAGAGTGCCTAGTAACCCTACATCTACAAGACCCTAGTTGGTGTTTTTACTGACCTAGAACAGAGAATAGAACCCAAGACACGGACTTAGATTTCCCAACGTCGGATTTGTGATAGATTGTGATGGTATATGAGAATCTGGGATGACCCGAGACCATTACAAAATAAGTTCCCTTGACAATGAGACGTGCAGGCAACCATGAATCACCCCCTAAAACCCGAGCCCCTACCCCCATTATCTGGCCGCAAATTTATTCATTGTGGACGCAAATTGCGACCACATTATGTCAGTTATATGTGTGCCCTAGAGGCCATTACTGTACATACGATGTATATTGTAGTGGATACTTGGACATATACATGGAGGACTTTTTTGCTCGACATGATAGTATATTATCTGGTTGCTCTTTATCTTAACATGTACTCTGATTTTCTCTATGTTACATGTTGATAAAGCCCTTAGGATGAGTACTTGACTACCAGGACTATGATGCAGATCATGCTAATGGGGACAGAGTAGTCGTTAAATGCATCCTTCAAATGTTCCTAGTCGTGGGTGTATCGAGACATGACATCGATATACCAGAGTAGACTAGCGTATAGCTTCTCGACCCATATAGATGGGCGATGGATGATCCCATATCCATTGGTGTTTGACATCAGAGATAGTATACGGGTGCTCAGTGGAGATTGGGTACACTGAACGGACTCGCCGAGAACTCCCAGATGGTATTATACCTCACGTCAGATGGCAGTTCTCTGGTGACACTGGTACAGGTTAGTCTGTAGACTCGAGATCGTCATAGAGTCTTGTGTGATTCCCACTGTGCTTTGATTTCCACCATACCACGTGTTGGATATATGTATGCCCGAGAGGCTATTATTTGTATAGTGGATGCTTGGACATGTATATATGTATATTTGATATATGAATTTCTTGCTCGACATGATAGTATGCTATCTGGTTTTACTTTAGCTGACATGTTTACTTGATACTGTTCATTTGATACATGTTGATAAAGCCCTGAGGATATTTGCTTAACTTCCATGGCTATGATAGAGATCATACTAGTGGGGCATGTGTGCTCTATAAGCATATCCTTAAATGTTCTTAGTCGTAGGTATATCGAGACAGGGTATCGATATTCAAGAGTAGACTAGCGTATATGTTTCTTGACCCATATGATGGGCGATGGATGATCCCATATCCTTTGGTGTTGTGATATCGAAGATTGTATACGGGTGCTCAGTGGAGACTGGGTACACTGAACAGACTCACCGAGAATTCCTATATGGTATTATATCTATCGTCGGCTAGCAGTTCTCTAGTGACACTGGTACAGGTTAGTCTGTAGACCCGAGATCATCAAAGAGTCTTGTGTGTTCTCCCACTGTACTTTGATTTCCACCCTACCACGGCTCTACTGAGTCATACAAACAGGTGGCTTTTGGGTATAGTCCCGAGACACATGGAGATAGTGAGCGATAGGAGGGGTTTTGTCTCTCCCGGTATTGGGAGTTGATGTTGTGCAATGTGCGATTGGCTCTGACTTGAAGTCCCTGGCCACGGCTGATGAGATTTACTGATAAGTGTTATCAGTAGTTTCTCGACTAGTCATAGACCATATCAACATGACTTATTGAGTTATTAGGCTTGACGATTCTATCCCTAGACTTGATATGCAACATATCAGACGAAGAGACCGGACTGTACGGTAAGTGTTACCATTGGCTCGACAGGAGTTTTGACGGGTTCGCTTGTTTTTCTTCTGATCGCTCAATACCTGGGTGGCCGTTACGTTTAGCTGACCGCTTGCGACTTGTAGGTGTTTTGATATGATCATCACCGACTTCCGGTGTATTGATGAGTCTTAGAGTCCCACACTGGATTTTTCTAGCTCAGGAGAAATGATTTGGAGTGCATATGAGATATGTGCGGGAGCTCGACTAAATGCGAGTTTGTGATACCGTATTTTAATCGGGCATTTATTATTGGTCGGGTCGCATTTGATGTGACCGATTTATTAAATCAAGTGTTGATTTAATATTGACTTTTAGCTCATTTTTAATTAAACCTTTTCTTTTGAATGTATGCATATATGTTTATACATACACATGATGATGTGCATACACACATACATGCATACATACATACATACATATGTGTCATGGTTGATGATACATAGAAGATGGCAAAACAAGACTCACATGGTTGATAAATATCTAGATTTTTGTTAATGAATTAAAGAAAAAGGAAATTTGCTAAATGACTCATTGTTTCTACATTCTTCTTATTTGACCTTTGACTTTAACCATGGTTAGATTTCCATTGTTCTTTAACCCATCTACAAAATATCTAGATATTTAGTTAACTATAGTTAAATTTTAGAGTGTCTCATATATATTCTTTTCTTTTTCCTATTGGAAAAAAAGTTTTTCAATATATTCACAAAAGCTTTTGCCATCTTCACCTTCCTCCTTCTTCAAGCTCTCTTCAGTTTTGTTTTGAGTGAGGAACTTAAAAAGAAAGGTGTTTTAAGCGAGTTTACAAACAACATAACCATTCTACAGCGCCCTAGCCCTTTAGTGTAGAGTGTTTTCTCCAGTTCATCTTGATTTAGTAAGGCAAAGAGCTTGACTAAGGAATCTCCGGGTGGATCATCGTAGACGACGAAGGACCTTGAGTGGGGTTGATCCAAGATTCATGCAAAGCCGTAGGAGTCCTAATGACTGAAGTAGTTGGATACAAAGGTTTTATTTTGTAACATTTCAGAGAAATAAAAAATTATTTTTGGGAATTTTTATAATTAAATAATAAATATAATGAATATTTTAATAGGGCGGTATAATTAAAAACCGATAATTTGGGAAAAATTGGGAAATTATGGAAATTACTGAAAAGAGGGTGTTTTATGTGATTTAGACGAATTATGAATTTTCATGATTATTATATTCACTATTAGTGCTAATCGCGATTAAATATCACTCATCGCGTATTAAGCTTGTTTTGTGCAAATGACATGCACCAAGTTTTTTTACCACTTGTTACATTTTATCATGGTCTTTTCTTCATTATCATGCATGGTTGTTGACTTTAGAAAAGAAAAGAAAAGGAAAAAGAAAGAAATGATGATTTGAGGGGACATAATCATGAGAGTGAAGCATGTGCATGAGAGAGAGAGGGGGTGGGGGGTCAACTATAGTTATGGCTCATCTTTTCCCTTCATTATTTTCATCTTTCTTCTCCCTCATTCTCTCATGGCAACACCTCCTCCCTCCCCTCCACCACAAACCCTCAAAACAGTCCCAAAACAAACCCAAAACCCCATCTCCTTTTCACAAAAGGCATGCACAAGCTCAAGGTAAGCACATTGGACCAAGAAAAATCGAATTTTGAGGAATTTGGGCAACTCAAGAAAATTCTTGAGTTGCCAAATGAGGTAATTTCTGCACCTTTAGATTAGCATTTCAATTCCTTATGTATCCATACGTGTTTAGTATCGATATCGAGTGGTTTTGTGCACTTAGGAAATCCCTAGAAAGGGTTAGGGTTTAATTTGAGTTGGGTTAGTGCTAGTAGGACTTAGTGGTGACCTTAAACCCCCTATGATCTTAGAAAACCCAGACTATACTGAAACAAACATCTAAAACCCGAAACAAAAAAAATTCCGTGTCGGTTTGTGTGGAAAATGAGTGTGCAGGGAAATCTGGGATGCCCGGGGAATTTTTGAGACAAACAAACAACTCTAGAGGCGAAATTGAACCAATATGAGACCACCCTGCCAAAACGAAACCCTACCACCCCTGTAAATCCGGCCTGTGCAGAATTATCCTTAATGTGGCCAGCCCCACTGAGGAGATAGGTGCCCAAGTTGCCCATATAGCTCATATAGACCCTATATATTATCCCAGTGTTGTTTGCTTACCTTATTTTCACCTGAGACAAAATCTGGGACCACTTTTATAGGTTGCTGCCATGTATTTCATGATGTTTATGGATTTAAGTTTTGATATTTGGTATTGTATTCGATTATTTGACGTTTGTACGTCTATATCGATTGATATTTGGTTGAATTGCAAGATGTTGACCATAGGTTTTGACCTATGGGTGATTCGTGCGACATTTTGGTTTTCGAGTGTCGTTTTGGCTTTGATTTGGATTTTGATGCGATACGATACGTTGTGATGTGTAGGTACCCCCACGAAGACTTCGAGACGACAAGAAAGCGCATAGCGGCGTCGACATTGGCACACAAGAAGCAAAGGTGAGTAGATTTATATCTACGGGGAGAAGTCGGGTGGATGGCGTATAGCACCCCCGCAAGGTTATGAGAAATGATGGGATTATATATATATATTCTTTTATGTGTTAGGGTGTGATATGAGCCTTAGCAAGAAAGCTTTAGGAGATTAGGGGTTAGTGTTAGCAAGTATGGATGAATGGACTCTAGCCGATTTCTTAGTCCCAAAACCCTACGGTAAAGATTTGCATACATGCACACAGACATACCAGTCTACTATGACTTCCTTGTGCATATAGGGGACATATTTATATTTTTATTCATGTACTTGGATGATGAGGAAGTTAAATGATGCTTGGGATTGAGTCGATATAATCGGACATGTTACCGTGGGATATTTAATATGTGACCGAGATATGTCATGATGTCATAGAGGATCGTTGGACGACGATACTATGTGGATGATGACATAGATATGATAGTTTTAATGGATCGCTTGGGCGATGTTTACTTCTGTATGATATTTTTAATGGATCGCTTGGGCGATGTATACTTCTGTATGATAATATGTGTTGATGATATCGGATTGTATGAGACTTTAGATCCGTAACCAGATCATGATATTGTTGATGATATTAGTAGTGTACTCAAATTAGATAAGTACCCCTGCTCACGATATGTGATGATGTGGATACCGGATGAACAATGTGATAGATGCGACATTTGACCCGTACCCAGATTGGGAGGCCATACGATGGATTTACCATACGAACTATAATGATGATAGATCCGCAATCTTGACTTGAGGATGTCATTTTATGTATTGTAATCGTATGGAATACTATTGAGGCGAGATCCACGACTATTATATATATATATATATATATATATATTTGTATCGACTCAGATGTTAGGGGGTTTCCTTACCCATCGATCAGCCTGTGTAGTTTAGTCCGGTAGCTTACTTGTAAATGTTAGATTAGACTCGAGTCGTACCTATTTCAAACTAACGAATCGTGAGTATTTTAAAGACAGGTCAAGGGATTCTACGGATATTTCAAATGACGTATCTTTTCTTTTAAACACCGTAGCTCTTATTTTCAAAACACCACGATTCGTATTATTTCAAATGGCAAAGCTGTATGACTCATATTTATATAAATGCAGATTAGTTATCATTGTGTTTATTATTCAGCTCCCACAAATTATTGCTGTTTGCATCGCATTTGCATGTTATATTGTATTTCCATATGCCATTATTGAAATCATGCTATCAGGACACCAGAACCTTTACCGATGATGCGTATGTTCCACACACTTACTTGCCGGCTCACACTCATCATCATCGGTAATTGCCATGTCACGAACACTTTAGAGAATATTACTCGTTGATATAGCTTATTAACTGATAGTTCGACAAGGTATTAGCATACTCGTCTTTATATGCTAGTTTAGACATTGCAGTTATTACTTGTTACTGCATGCATATCGTTATTCACTATTTACTTTCTATTGATGATTGGATTTCGGATTTTCATGAGATTTCCTGGATTTGGGGGAAAACCGCAAGAATATATATAAACTTCTCTCTCTCTCTTTCTCCGTCTTTTTAAAATGAAAAGTGTGGTTTTCTTATGATGTATTAGTCGTCCACCATGATGTTTTCTCGGTTATGAGATGGATTTCGAGACCTGAATCGAGGAGTTGGATGAACCGTCTGCGGGTACATGGTGGACCCGGTAAGGTACCCCGGGGCAAGAAGATCGAGGTGTAGACGATGAGCCCGGTAAGGACAGACTGCCTACTGGTGATTTTACCTGGCGCGGCGGATATCCAGAGGATACCGTCGTGGTCGTATGATTGATGATATGGGCCGATCCGGACTGACGGAGCCCGAGGTATCGAGATATTGAGATTTGAGATACAGAGATATTCAGATTTGATATTGAGATACTGAGATTTATGTTTTGTGTCGACGCTTGACACTGATTTCTCTGTTGATTTCATTAGTGATACCCGATTGATACACATATAGAAATCTCATTAAGTAAAGAAAAACAGTTCTTTGATTCATGATGTACTCTGTTCTCTTTATATGCATCTGCATATCATTTTAGTGACATATTGCTACCTAACATTTGTACATCATATTAGTGACATGTTGTTACCTGAGGCACTGACACGAGTTCTTGGTATTACACTATATGGATAGATATTTACCCTTACCATTATATTATGCTTCGGGACATATTATTTTTATTTGAGGATATTACTGATCGTTTGACCTAGGATTGTGTTATACATGCGATTTCTTCTCGTTGATGTTTTCTACTCACGAGTTGGCAAATCACCCCCGTTGTGCCACAGTTTCTTGCAGGTTTTGCCGTACAGGTTTTGTTGCAGTTTTGCTAGCACACTATCCATTCCAGGTGATTGCTTTAGTAGGTGGGTTCTTTTGTATCAGGACCACCATTGTATATTTGTTATTTCAGTTGTATCTAGTTAAAACTCCATCAACCAAACTTGTATATTTGACAGAGATAGATGACCTGTGTTTATTCTTTCGACCTTTGAGTCGTGCGCTGTATTATTATGGTTTCATCTGGTTTTCTTGATGATGTGGGATGTTTATCCTGAGTTGAACCTCGCTTTTCGGCGTTGTATATTATTGCATTGTGTGGTTTTGTCTGCCGGTTGGCGAAGAGCTAGCTCCTGCTTGGGGATGCCGTTTATCATTGATGCATATATTTACTATGTTGTACCCCGTTCGGGGCCTGTATTTATAAAGGAAACTCTGCCGAAATTTTTAGAAAAGACTGGAGATTTTAAAAATGCATATTTCGGCATATGTTGCTAAACTAGTTGATTTAAATTGGTTTTTCCTTCACTCTACTGCTTTACTTGGTTTTGATTTCTGGGTTTTGGCTTACTTAGATTACGTACGCCTCTAGACGTTTCGTAGTTTAAGTGTCGGTCATGTTCCGTAATTTTCGGGGCGTGACAAAGTTGGTATCAGAGCGTTAGGTTTTACCTTCGGAGTGTAGGATGACCCTTGGTTGATGGAGTAGGTAGCTTGAGTAGAGTGACGTACCGTACATATGTTCCGCGACATATTTACGATACGCTACTCCGCTTAAGAAGCCTTAGGATGTACATTTCATTGCACAGTATTATGTTCCTTCTTATGATCTAGCCTCATCGATACCAGTTATGGTTTTGTTACCATGGTTGTACGGGCACGGAGAGCTACGGCTAGAGTTGCGGGTAGCACGAGCTCGTCACGGACGAGGACTAACCAGGGCGTGATTCCAAGGACATCCGATTTGCATAGATGCGCCGTGTTATTGTGTTTTTGTGCCATGAGCGTTTGATGGATCGATGTTATGAGATTTCTCGGACGTGCGGATTTGCTCCAGAGGATTGAGCCACTGATAGAGCCCAGCAAGAATGTGATGACCATTGATGTATCGCTTATTCATGATGATCGAGGCACTGTTCAGTGTGCAGATGAATGAGCCAGTTGCTGCTGCGAATGACGAGATATTGCCCCAGATGTTGGAGCTATTGCAGTACGAGTTGTACTAAGAGATATGATAGAAGGTCGCTAATCACCCGAGGATGAACGACTAGGACATGTGGTTCATTCGCTTACCCCGATGCGAGGTCATCAGATAGATGGATTCCAGCTAGAGACGACTTCACACAGGTACGTCGAGAGTCGATAGAGGCGATCGAATGTCAGAAACCCATATTCCAAGTTTAAAGTATTCGGAAAGACATGCTAGCAATTCTATGGACCCTCTAGAAGAATGAAACCCTAACTCAACATAATGACCGTGTGAAAGCCTTTGACCTTAGGGTTTGCGGCAGTTCTGCGGTGCCATTAGTGAGGCTTGGGTTTGCCCTTCTACGAATGGTCCACTGATGCTGTGGTATGTACTCGATACTATTAAACCGTACCCAAGATGTTGAGCTATTGGGGGATTATAAAGTTTTGACGAATCGATCGAATGGTTCGACTTCATTTGGATGCTATGTGGTGAGGTGCATTGCTTGGGAGACTCCAGATACGAGTATAGCCGTTGGAGCACAGTCCATGCAGCCACAATGAGATGAGTCTGAAGCAGTCGACATTAGAGAAAAGAGGAGTAAGAGGTTCGTACGAGATCTTTATGAGATGATGTTCCACTCCGCCGACATCAAAGAGCTGATATGCATACAGAGGTCTTGAGATACGGCCAATTTCCGAGGAGGAGTTGTGCTGAGAACGCAGATGTCCAGAAGAAGAGAAAGGATTATGCTAGAGTACCAACCTCCGTACAGTTCGGCATAGGAGAGATCAAAAGAGACCCCGAGCAGGTTCTTCTCAGGACACTGCTGCAATGAGATTTGCACCGAGGAATCAGATGCGTGACGTATATTCAGAGGACCAGAGACCGACGCCAGAGACGTACAGCTTGTTGAGTGGTCGTGTTAATTAGCCGTGAGAGGACCAGAGGAGTACTAGAGCGGATCGTTCCCGTTAGTACCCCGGACCGGGCCGACGAGCCGATGGATTGCAATAGCGGTAATCCACAGAGAAATGAAGACCCATAGACAAAAGACGCCAGACAGTGAGCAGGAGGAAGCGGATGTTCTTGCTCTTCCAGCATTAGATGCACCGACACCTTCTCGAACTTGAGGGAAGGACATATCGACGACAATATTTGCGTTTGGTGATTTCTTGAGTTGACTATCACGTATCAGTCACTTTGGATTTCGGCATTTTGGGTGATTTCTTGCATGATTGAGTTTTGATGACCGAGTTTCATGATATTTGCTTTTGTGCACCATGGTTGCACCTACTGGGTATTTACGTTTTTGTGTATAGTTTTTGCACTTGAGATATGTTTTTATACACCGTTGTGTTGATTTATGATTTGTGCGTATCTATTGCACTTGATGTTGATTTTGTGCCTTGGCGGCTCATGTTCACGATTTCATAGATTGCATACAGCTGATTTGATATTTCGTGCACTGGATGCACTGTATTTGATATTTTGTGCACTGGAGGCACTGTATTTGGTATTTCGTGCACTGGATGCACTGTATTTGATATTTTTATGCACACTGATGCACATGGTTGTGAGATTTGATACCACAGTATACCTGGTTTAGATTTTGATTGAGATGTGTTGTATACCGTCGACTTCGATTGCGATATTCGATATTGTTTTCGTACACCTTGTACACTGGATTTGGATTCTTGCACATATTTAGGCGCTTGATGCTATTTTTGTGTACACCAGATGCACTAAATCGATATTCTTCGTGCATATTAGATGCACCCGATTTTACTGTCAGGCACCCACGTTGCCCCTGATAGGTGTTTCGTGCACACCCGTTGCACATAGATGTCGTTTCTGTGCACATGTATGGCACATTCATGGATTTTGATTTCCGTGCGCACCAGACGCACGTAGCTTTCATATGCACGTTTTGGGGATTAATCCCTTATGGAGCAGTACGTTTTTATGATATTGCTATTTGCTTTCATACTGAACAGGAATAGTCAGAGGACAGTACCTGGATATACTTTGCATGCATTGGGAGTTATCGAAGAGATTTCCAAACATGGAGCTATAGTCTCAGTATTTATCTACGTGTCTGATATGGCACGAAACGTTTAAAACAAGGGAACCCTTCTAAATTATTTTCAAAACGGCAGGACGTAAATATTAAACAAAGGATATATATATCTGTGTGTGTGTGTAGTTATTTTCTTATATTAGATGTCCGCCACTGTGCAGTGTTATACGCATCGCACATCGACTTAAAAAGGTTTGGCATGCATTTCCTTCAGATGTTTACATGTATAGATTTGATGTTTACATGGATAGTTTTGATGTATATTATATTGGTTCCATTTTGGGTTTGACATTTGTGTCTTCACCGTGACGCCGATGATTGCGGGATGCTTAACGGAGTGTTGTTTTTGGAGTTATCTGCTCATTGTTCATGCGCATGCATTGCGCTATGATGCGTTTTATGTATTTATGATTTCAGAACCCCGACGACTGGATCTTTTACTGAAATGTTTCAGAAATTGGGGGGGTTTAAATTTAAATTCGGGGACCGAATTTCTTTAAGGGGGAAGATTGTAACATTTCAGAAAAATAAAATATTATTTTTAGGAATTTTTATAATTAAATAATAAATATAATTAATATTTTAATAGGGCGGTATAACTAAATACCGATAATTTTGGAAAAATTTGGGAAATTATGGAAATTACTAAAAAGATGGTGTTTTATGTGATTTAGGCAAATTATGAATTTTCATGATTATTATATTCACTATTAGTGCTAATCGCGATTAAATATCACTAATCGCGTATTAAGCTTGTTTTGTGCACATGACATGCACCAAGTTTTTTTAACACTTGTTACATTTTATCATGGTCATTTCTTCATTATCATGCATGGTTGTTAACTCTAGAAAAGAAACGAAAAGGAAAAAGAAAGAAATGATGACTTGAGGGGACATAATCATGAGAGTGAAGCATGGGCATGAGAGAGAGAGAGGGTGAGGGGTCAACCATAGTTATGGCTCCTCTTTTCCCTTCATTATTTTCATCTTTCTTCTCCCTCATTCTGTCATGGCAACACCTCCTCCCTCCCCTCCACTACAAACCCTCAAAACACCCCCAAAACAAACCCAAAACCCCATCTCCTTTTCACAAAAGGCATGCACAAGCTCAAGGTAAGCATATTGGACCAAGAAAAATCGAATTTTGAGGACTTTGGGCAACTCAAGAAAATTCTTGAGTTGCCAAATGAGGTAATTTCTGCAACTTTAGATTAACATTTCAATTCCTTATGTATCCTTATGTGTTTAGTATCGATATCGAGTGGTTTTGTGCACTTAGGAAATCCCTAGAAAGGGTTAGGGTTTAATTTGAGTTGGGTTAGTGATAGTAGGCCTTAGTAGTGACCTTAAACCCCCTATGATCTTAGAAAACCCAGAATATACTGAAACAAACACCTGAAACCCAAAACAGAAAAACTTCCGTGTCGGTTTTTGAGGAAAATGAGTGTGCAGGGAAATCTGGGATGACCCGGGGAATTTTTGAGACAAACAAACAACTCTAGAGGCCAAATTGAACTAATATGAGACCACCCTGCCAAAACGAAACCCTACCCCCCTGTAAAACTGGCCTGGCCGGAAATATCCTTAATGTGGCCGCCCCCTCTGAGGAGATAGGTGCCCAAGTTGCCCCCATAGCTCATATAGACCCTATATATTATCCCAGTGTTGTTTGCTTGCCTTATTTTCACCTGAGACAAAATCTGGGACCACTTTTCTAGGTTGCTGCCATGTGTTTCATGATGTTTATGGATTTAAGTTTTGATATTTGGTTTTGTATTCGATTATTTGACGTTTGTACGTCTATATCGATTGATATTTAGTTGAATTGCAAGATGTAGACCATAGGTTTTGACCTATGGATGATTCGTTCGACATTGTGGTTTTCGTGTGTCGTTTTGGCTTTGATTTGGATTTTGATGTGATACGATACGTTGTGATGTGTAGGTACCCCCATGAAGAATTCGAGACAACAAGAAAGCGCGTGGCGGCGTCGGCGTCGGCACACAAGAAGCAAAAGTGAGTAGATTTATATCTACGGGGAGAAGTCGGGTGGATGGCGTATAGCACCCCCGCAAGGTTATGAGAAATGATGGGATTATATATATATATTCTTTTATGTGTTAGGGTGTGATATGAGCCTTAGCAAGAAAGTTTTAGGAGATTAGGGGTTAGTGT
Source organism: Agapanthus africanus (assembly GCA_030015575.1). Lineage (NCBI taxonomy): Eukaryota > Viridiplantae > Streptophyta > Magnoliopsida > Asparagales > Amaryllidaceae > Agapanthus > Agapanthus africanus. The sequence continues at coordinate 98,060,846 of JASDDO010000018.1, read as the reverse complement.
TAGCAAGTAAGGATGAATGGACTCTAGCCGATTTCTTAGTCCCGAAACCCTACGGTAAAGATTTGAATACATGCACATACACATACTTGTCTACTTTGACTTCCTTGTGCGTATAGAAGACATATTTATATTTGTATTCATGTGCTTGGATGATGAGGAAGTTATATGATGCTTGGGATTGAGTCGATATGATCGGACATGTTACCGTGGGATATTTAATATGTGACCGAGATATGTCATGATGTTATAGCGGATCGTTGGACGACGATACTATGTGGATGATGATATAGATATGATAGTTGACATATGATCGAGATATGAGATGAGATATGTTATGATATTTTTAATGGATCGCTTGGGCGATGTATACTTCTGTATGATAATATGTGTTGATGACATCGGATTGTATGAGACTTTAGATTCGTAGCTAGATCAAGATATTGTTGATGATATTAGTAGTGTACTCGACTTAGATCAGTACCCCTGCTCACGATATGTGATAATGAGCATACCGGATGAATAATGTGATAGATGTGACATTTGACCCGTACCCAGATAGGGAGGCCGTACGATGGATTTACCGTACGAGCTATATTGATGATAGATCTGCACACTTGACTCGAGGATGTCATTTTGTGTATTGTAATCGTATGGAATACTATTGAGGCAGGGTCACCGACTATTATATATATATATATATATATATATATATATATGTATCGACTCAGATGTTAGGGGGTTTCCTTACCCTTTGATCAGCCTGTGTAGTTAAGTCCGGTAGCTTACTTGTAAATGTTAGATTAGACTCGAGTCATACCTATTTCAAACCAACGAATCGTGAGTATTTTGAAGACATCTCAAGGGATTCTACGGATATTTCAAAGGACGTATGTTTTCTTAAAAACACCATAGCCTTTATTTTCAAAACACCACGATTCGTGTTATTTCAAATGGCAAAGCTGTATGACTCATATTTATATAAATGCAGATTAGTTATCATTGTGTTTATTATTCAGCGCCTACATATTATTGCTGTTCGCATCGCATTTGCATGTTATATTGTATTTCCATATGCCATTATTGAAATCATGCTGTCAGGACACCGGCACCTTTACCGATGATGCGTATGTTCCACATACACTTACTTGCCGGCTCACACACATCATCATCGGTAATTGCCATATCACGAACACTTTAGAGAATATTACTCGTTTACAGAGCTTATTAACTGTTACTTCGACATGGTATTAGCGTACTCGTCTTTATATGCTAGTATAGACATTGCAGTTATTACTTGTTACTGCATGCGTATTGTTATTCACTGTTTACTTGCTATTGATGATTGGATTTTGGATTTTCATGAGATTTCCTGGATTTCGGGGAAAACCGCAAGAATATATATATAAACTTCTCTCTCTCTCCCCCTCTTTTTAAAATGAAAAGTGCGGTTTTCTTATGATGTATGAGTCGTCCACCATGATGTTTTCTCAGTTATGAGATGGATTTCGAGACCCGATTCGAGGAGTTGGATGAACCGTGTGCGGGTACATGGTCGACCCGGTAATTGTTAGTTATATGTATGCCCTAGTGGCCATTACTGTACATACGATGTATATTGTAGTGGATGCTAGGACATATATAGGGAGGACTTTCTTGCTCGACATGATAGTATGCTATCTGGTTGTACTTTATCTTAACATGTACTCTGATTGTCTCTATGTTACATGTTGATAAAGCCCTTAGGATATGTACTAGACTACTGGGACTATGATGAGATCATACTAGTGGGGCCGCGGTAGTCGACGAGTGCATTCTATAAATGTTCCAAGTCGAGGGTATATCGAGACAGGGCATCGATACACCAGAGTAGACTAGCGTATACGCATCTTGACCCATATGATGGGCGATGGATGATCCCATATCCATCGGTGTTTGACATCAAGGATGGTGTACGGGTGCTCAGTAGAGACTGGGTACACTGGACGGACTCGCCGAGAACTCCCAGATGGTATTATACCTTACGTCAGATGGCAGTTCTCCGGTGACACTTGTACAGAGTAGTCTGTTGACCCGAGATCGTCATAGAGTCTTATGTGATTCCCACTGTGCTTTGATTTCCATCATACCACGTCCAAGAGGGCGTGCAAAAAGGTGGCTTTTGGGTAGAGTCCCGAATCACATGGAGGCAATGAGCGATAGGAGGGGATTCGTCTCTCCCGGTATAGGGAGTTGATGTTGTGCTGTGTTTGATTGGCTATAACCGGAAATCCCTGGCCAGGGTTGCTGAGATTTACTGGTAAGTGTTATCAGTAGTTTCTCGAACTGTTATAGACCTCATATCGACACGACTTATCGAGCTACTGGGGTCTGACGTTTACCACCCCTAGGCGAGATATGCGACATATCAGACGACGAGACCGGACTGTACGGGAGTGTTATTGATTGGATTCACAGGAGAATGTACAGGCTTGCTTGTTGATCTTCTGATCGGTCAATACGCCGGCAGTAGGTGATGATCATATCAAACACTCACAAGCCACAAGCGGTCTGCTAAACGTAAAACGAGTCCTCAATACAACCCTAGAAAACTCAACACTTGAGTGGAATTAAAAAATTCCCAGAAAAAATGACAAGAAAGGACCTAAGAATAAATATATGAAATATGAGGGACTAAGTCTAAATTTTGTCTGGGTAATTTTTAGAACGTGTTAAAAAGTTCGAAGGGATTTCAATAACTCACTTTTTCCCCTGTCGGAAAATTTTCAAAATTTGGATTTTTCCTCGAGTTTGAAACTTTCGTAAAGTCATGCAAGTAACGCGGTGAACCCTCTAGAAGACAACAAACCTTAACTCGATTATGTGACCGTCTTGAACTGCCTCTGAACCTTAGGGTTTGGGGCAGTACGGCATGCCACATGTGAGGCGTTGGCTTGACCCTTCTACGGCTAGACCATTGGTACTGTGGCATGTGATGGATGTTTTTAAACTGATTTCAAGTGTTGAGATATATTGGGGAAATCTTGGGTGTTTGATTATTCGATCGGAAAGTTTAACATTGTCTATTTATCTGGAATGTGATACAATATTTGGAATCCACATCTAGTTATGAGATAACTAATTTGAATGTTATAAATCTAGCAGTTCAGTCTCAAATGGTCGGTTGCCACGGAATTTTGATGTGATCAAAAGTCCGTCGCAATCACGTAGCATACACGGATACTCGCCGGGTAAACTTAATAGACAGCTACACCCCATAGCCCCGACCAAGTGACTGTAGGAGAACCCCGTCGCCAAAAGCATCCATTCGGGTGCTCGCGGCAGCGGTGTTCCGCCTTGGAGCACTTTGTCGACGGCATCTGGGGGTGCGGCCGTCTACTAAAGTTTGCGACGAGCATTCGATCAGGACGTCGGGAATCTTGTTGAATTGCCCGACTTGATATTGAAAAGAGTTTTCGATAATGAGACAAAAATGCGGGGTTTATAATTGTTAGGCATACGATGTCTAAGGAATTCATTTGGTTAGGCATGCGATGTCTAAAGAGGTTGCGGATTCCAACTGTTGTAGTTTTACACTTTCTATTCTGTGACCGTAAGCGTAGTATGTGGTGTATCGCCGGCTTCGTTGCTATACATCAATGACAATCGGGATACGCATACTTGCTTACATTGATGATATGAGATATTATGTGTTGCTGTGATATGTTATATTGCATCGTCGCGTTCTGAATAGCCGGGGGTTTTATGCGAGATGAGAGTTTTTTCTTTTTCATTCATGTAAAATTCATTTGTATGTAATATTCTTTTATTGGGGCACTTCCGGGCTGAGGATGATGTCACCATTGTATATTATTTACTTTTCCGCAATAGGTAGACCCAAGGCAGGGAGCATAAGTAACCGGGTTCTAGGGTCCAGTGGGAGATCATCTCGAGGAGTCGAGACCGGGTCACCTAACCCTAGAATTGGCAGTGTTGCTTGCCGCTCTCGTAGGGGTCTAGGGATGTGGGTTTGGCTATTCATCGCGACCGTGGAATCCGTGTTTTATACAGGCTCGTATTAAAAACACGGACGTCCTAGTATATCCAATATTTCATATATGTTCTTCTGCTGCAATGTTCTGTGATGAGATCATATTACTGCCTGAAATGAATGTTTATATTAAATATATGAGATATATATTATATATTGTTGATTTCGTTTCATATCTGATGCTTATGAAGCATATTAAAATGGGACTTCATTAATGAGATTAATGAAACTAAAAGAAACCTAAAGATGTTGTAGAAACTTGTTTAAAAACTGGTAGCTCTGGTTCTTGCTTTGCATAGCGGTGTTCCTTGTAGAACATCCAGCACCTTATTCGATAAGGAAAGAGCCGAGATCCCTTCACCGGGAGTGACCTCTTTAGTGAAACTAGCAGAAGCTATAAACTCGGTTTGTCTTTTGATTGTTTCTATAGTTTTTGCTTTGCACAGCGGTATATATGATATACCCTGCACCTTATTCGATGAGGAAAGGGCCGACGATCCCTTCACCGGGAGTGACCCCTTTAGCAAAACTAGAAAAGCCTAAAAAACACTCCATTTAAAATCACTCGTTTCTACAACGATATCAAGTTCATTACGCAAAGGGTTTTCTTAAAAACCTGTCGTAGCCCTCCGTCATTTCAGATAAGTCCTACTTAGTATTCGTGCTACGTTTGTTGACCTCCGTCAAGGCGTAGTGTGCGGTAGCTGACTAGTATTTATCTGTTTATGCATATGATGCAGATTGGATTAGGGTAGTCATGCGGCCTTTTTGACCTCCATCAAGGGTCGTGCTGTTGGGTTTAATTCAATCAGGAAATGATGGGTTGAACTTGACTAGTAGCCTATGGTTTGTTGACCTCCGTTAAGGTCATAGGACGCTAGGGGCAAAATATTATTGGGAATTTCAAGTGTTGAAATTTGCAATGAGATTGCATACCTTCTATGAGATAGTTGGATCCCGATACCCGCTGCGAGTAAGAGTTACTCCTGGGAGAGTTTTACACATTACAATTAGCCGATCAAGTAGGTGTCTAGAAAGGTGTTAACGGGGTTACGCCTCTGGGAAAACGAGGTTTATTTTAATTAGTTCCGTACGAAAGCACGGGGAACCTCCCTCAAAGTACCGACACTGGCCTGGCTAAAAGATTGGCGAACTTATAGCGTGTAATTAATCCCGGCTAGTCTTTCCTTTTAGGGTTTGAAGGAAGATTTGATTAAAACAGTGGGAGACATCCTGATTAGATATATTAGTTAACCAATCTAATCTTGCAAGAGCATACGCTGAGTGTTTTCTTCTCTCTCTCTCCAAGTAGCGACCATATCACGCCTTAATCAAGATAATAATACAGATGTATTGACCGAACCCGCTTGTTATACTGAGCTGGGGAACGTTGGTCCCGCTCCAACTTATAATTGTTATAAGACAGAGCAGGAAATTAGGGAATACCAAATTTCCCGTGCTGCCCAAACGAAGAAAGTGCATGCTGATGCACCTTCTTCGGGTGTATTCATTACAGAGAACTGTTTCTCAGTATCCTTTACGTCCTGGGTCTGAGATACCGGATCAGGATCCCGCATATGTAATCTGTTACATAGGCTACAGAAAGGTAGAGAATTGAGAACGGATGATAAGTTTCATGAGACAGAAAACGGTGCAAGTGTTGCAGCCAAGTCTGTTGGTCACTATCACCCTGTATTAGCAGAATACATTGATTCTGAACAAATGTTATTAGATACCGAACCTGATATACAACATCATATCAGTCTCTTTATTAGTAAAGAAAGGATATAATTTTGTATTGTTGGATAATGTTTTGAACATTTCCTATATCAAGAGTTGATCGGTTCAGGCACGTTATCTAAAAGCATTGACGTTCTAAATCAAACTACAGTTCTTAGTATACAGAACACACACGAGAGGAAGAGTTCAGAAATGAACGAATCCTTCTTGAGGCATTGTACACTAGGTCATATCAATGCGACCCGACTAGCTAAGTTACATTTAGATGCATATTTAAATTTGTTTGAATTTACATCTTGTGAAACTTGCCGGTCATATCATAAAGATAAGATGACCATAGCTCTGTTTATTGGAAACGGAGAAAGAGTTAGTGAACTCTTAGGATTGATACATGCTGATGTATGAAAGTCTCCCGTCTACACATGCCAAGACTGGTTCTTTGTACTTCATTACATTATCTGATGATCTCTCAAGATTCAGACATATGTTCCTGTTGAAACACAAGTCCGAACCTTTTGAGATATTCACAGAATGTAAGTTAGAAGTAGAGAACCAAAATACGGGTAAAAATATTATGTCCTTTGATGTGATCAAGGAGGAGAATACTTGAGCACGGAATTCCTGGACTATTCTAAAGGAGAATGAGATTCACTCTCAACATTACTCCTCCATATACACCACAGCACGTCGGTGTATCGGGGTGGAGCAATAGCACCCTATGTGATATGGTGTGCTCTATGATGAGTACTACTGAGTTTTCTATTTCCTTTTGGGTGTTATGCGGTTGAGAAGCTGCATACCTATTGAATAGGGTTCAAATCAAATCAGTTGCCTACCACTTCATATGTGATATGGAAAGGGAAGAGCCCATATCTTAAGTTTGTTAAGATTTGGGGTTGTCCGGACTATGTCTAAATGCAAAATCCGGACAAGATCGAGGCAAGGTCTGTTATGTAGAACTGGAAAGGTTCCAGCTATACAAACTGCAACTGATGATTTGGTAGAACCAAAGGATTCAATAATTTCCAACGAACCTCAGCCTCTCCACCGATCTAGTAGGGTTCCTCACCCACCTGAGAGATACTTCGGTTTCTCTATGACAGTGGGAGCGAGGATTGCATCATGAGATGATGACCTAACTAGTTTCGAGCTGGCCATCAGGAGTGAGGCTCTGTAAGAATGGCTGGATGCTTATCGATCTGAGATGGAATCCTTATACACCAGCAAAGTCTGGACTTTGGTTGCTCTATCTGAAGGGTTAAATCTCCATCAGGAGCAAGTATATCTTGAGAAGATTACTTGATGTACATGGAAAAGTTGAGACTTTCAAAGCTCCAGCAAAGCTACAACGCGTCTTGAGCGACAGTGGGAAGAGCCGCTGCTACCGTTCGACTCTATTCTGTTCGTGCCCGCTAACGCAATTCCCGCTCCTCAAGCTCCAGCAACAGATAGACCGGTCTCGAAAGGAAAGAGACCAAATATGGTGATCTCGAGGGCGCCCCAACCTAAATGCTAGTCGATGTCTGAACGACTTTCCTTGGCCCCAACTGGAGGCAAGGCCATCAACACCGCGTCTTGAGCAATCTCCAGCGACGCTTCCGACAACTGCTCGATTGGGTGTCTTCTCAAGCCTCCCCATCACTCAGCCTATGGCGGCTCCCCGAAGAGCAGAAGCCTACCAAGCGTTTAAGGCAGAGAAGCTGAGGCAGAAGTGGCTCAGATATAGAGCCAACAAAAGGGCTAGGGCTCTGGCCATGTTAAAATTTATGAATTTCCAAAGCCCGGACCGCTCTGCGAAACCAGTTGCCAGTGATGAAAGAATGGCTGAATGTGTTATCCACACTGGTTACATGGCCGGATATGAAGAAACGAACCCTCCTCTTCTTCACAGCCATGGTGATGATATGGTTGACGCTATCCAGCATCGGCTCGATCTAAATGATGAAGAGCCCGCTTAGGACGATAAGCCAGAGGAGCCCATGGTTCCTACGGAATTGAGCTCAGGCAATAAAGATTACCCGGTTGTCATAGCCGGAACTACAGAACAAGCATTATTCCAATGGCTTCAAAGGAAATTTCAGGACAGGAATGAGAAGATGGCAGAGGTCTATTCCAAAGTCGACGAGCTGGCAAACGTCGTGGCAGATCTCGCGACCCAAGTCGCCCGATTGCAATTACAGCAGAATCAAATTTTGGCTCATAAGCCAGGGATTAATACCCGGGGGCAGCCAACTTGTAAGTGCACGGCGGCGCCTCGGCCGTCAATCCGACGGCCAAATGCGGAAGCGGTGATAAACTTTAAATTTTCTTGAACTGGCAAACTGCCGCGCACTAATACCCGGATCGAACCATTAATTAGTCCTAGCCAACTACAAGAAAGGGAATAGAGATATACCGACGATCCAAGTCCTCCGGTCTTCTCGTCATCGTCCCGATCTCCTGTGGAATGTCCTGTCTCCTCCTCGTCGCCGGAAGTGCACCACATCGCCTACTTCTTTTACGGGCTCCCACCTCAATGCCGAGGCAACTCGGGCACGAAGCCGGCTATTCGACGGGCCCAAGGTTCGCTGTAGAATATGTAGTCCTCAAGTCTCACTTTGGGGTTGTGGAATTGCCATTTGGTGGAGGAATGATACTTGGAGCTTTTGGGATTGATCTTGTGGGATTTTTGCAACATGAAATGAAGCAAAATCCCACACCAAAATGTTTGGACAGCCCCACCAAGAGAGTGGCCGGCCATGGCTTGGTGAGAGGAGAGAATGGAGTGAGTGCTCAAATGAAAGAGGATAGCCACAACCATAATACAAGGGAGAGAGAGAAAGGTCATGATATCAAGAGATGATTACAAACCCAAACCCACACTCCACCAACAATCATCAACAACCATGATTGTCAACAAAGTCATGCCATCATGATAAAGCTAGAAGTCAAGGTCAAGGAAAAGCTATCATGATACAACAAAAAGCAAAGACCCCCTCCACAAATGCTTATTTGCAACAATGCAAATAAGCCCTCCTCTACCAAACTTCGGCCAATGAACGATACAAAGGAAATTGGCCGAAACGGAAAGCAAACTGGCAACTCCAGAAAACTGGTCCCGTAATAAATTACAGGAAAACCCCGATACTGTGCATACACACCCGCATTTGTATTCCGACCGAAATACAAATGCAATGAGACAAAATTCATACTGTACTATACTAGGATCCGGCTTAAACCAAAGCCGGCTAGTAATATCCGTTCGATCCTGATCCGTGCAATACCGCACGTATCTGATCGAACCCTGCCATATTTCCATACGGCCAGTAGTACAAACTGTCCGATCCTGATCCGTGCAATGCCGCACGTATCTGATCGGACCTTGCCATATCTCCATACGGCCTCTACAACCTTTCGCCCGAAAGCTGAGTAACAGAATGTGGGGGACTCTAAAGACTCGTCGACACCTTGGTTGTGGATTTAACCACTAGCACGTTAGAGGTATAAGCCAATACATAACGGGCTACCAGGTATTGACCAAAAGGGACGTCTGTGAGCGAACTCAGCCTGACTCCCTACTGAGCCTGTCAGTGACAATATCCGTACAGTCAGGTCCGTTCGTCTATGAGCATCGCATGGAGGGCCTAGGGGGTTGGTAAAAGTCAGACCCCCAAAAGCGGTACAAGTCGTGTCGGAGTGTAGCCCAGAACACCCTGAGATACTACTGGAATACCTACCAGTAAATCTCCTTGCCTCGGCCGAGGGCTTCGTGTAATGGCTCTCCTAGACACAGCACGACCTCACCCCCAATACCGGGAGAGATGAACCCCTGAAGATACGCTCACTGCCTCCATGTGGCTCGGGACTGTACCCAACTAAAACCTGTTTGCACGACTCCTTTGAGCCGTGGTAGGGTAGTAATCAAAGTACAGTGGGAACTCACACGAGACAAATGACGATCCCCAGGTCGATGAACTAACCTGCACACATGTCACCAGGGAACTGCCATCTGACGTCTGGTATATGACCAACTAGCATGTTCCCGGCGAGTCCTGTCCGGTGTACTCATAACCCAATGAGCACCTGTATACATCTTAGGTGATCCAACTGACACCAGTGGCTTGTGAGACCGGCCACCGCCCCTCGTCGGGGTCTCGACTGTATACACTAGTCTAGTCTGGAGTATCGATGCCCTGTCTCGAAACTCACACGACTAGGGACCATTTAAGGATATACTTATAGACCCCAGCTCCCACTTATATGATCGCCGTCATACTGGTGGTGGTCAAGCAAGAATCCTAGGGGCTCTATCAACGTGTAATAGCGACTTGTCAGGTCACTTAAAGCGGTACACGATGATAAAGGTAAACCAGATAGCAAACTATCATATCGAGTAAGATTGTCCTACCGGGATAGGTCCTCCATCAATCATTGCAATCACGTACCTGTGACCTAATAATTGACTCTGAGGGCACTATCTCCAACAATCTCCCACTTGCACTCAAGGCTAATTATTGCGATGTCGCATACTCACAGCCCGTGTGATACCGAACACCCAACTCCTCTACTAGTCAATCTCACAAAGCTCGTTTGCGAAACTATTGCGTTCGAGGAATAGCCTCAGTGAGTGGATCCGCTTAGTTGTTTCTTTCTATGTCTCTCTATATCTCAAGTTCGCGGAGAAAGCCATCTCCCGAAAAGAGTAATACCTGTCTTAGAATGTCTGGATGTCTGATAGGACCTTGCTCATAAATGAACTCTAAATCATAAATGAACTCCAAATCCAAACTTCTTAGACTGTATCGTCAACTGAACTTAATCAGTATCCTGCGCCATGCCTCCCTCAGTATTGCCTTGGACCACCTGTCCAAAATACTGCCCCTCATCAGAAGGAAAAACTATAACTCTGACAACCTCCTTGTTGTCCAGGTCACCTTGGAAGCCTGGAATGATAACTGTCTCCGGAATGAGGCTGTCGTTATCATATCCCTAGAACATCCACTTGTGTTCTAGAACTGTTTCCGACTATTTCTCCAGGATTGGATTAATGTCAACTTATCGCATCTAGTGCAAGAACAACATCTGGTGTGGTACTTGACATCTCATGATTGACTCAATTGCCTAAGCAAGTGATCTGTCAATCATGCACATCCCTCTCCCCTTTAGTCTATAAGACACCTTTAGAGAGGGTGACTCCATTACCTGCAGGTACACTACCGTGCATGGAGTCGTCCATTCTAAATACTCTTAGAATGCTGTCTAAGTACCCAGATTGGGAAACCACCCAAATCTAGATCTAAAACCATAGATCTAGTAACCAGTATGTCTGATACAAAATCCATTTCCTTTGTGGAGAAACCACTGTGTGACGACCAAAGTATAACCGATTGTAGTATAGGAGTTTCTTTTCCTACTCTGTGTATGTCATCCAAATACCAGGATATCACACCCAACTACCTTCTCAACAGATCCATCCCCTATTCTGGTGAAGTCAAACCTATGACTGTCACATCAGAAATAGATGATCTATCTCCGCTATATCTGCTTTAGTCTATAAATAGACATAAGCTACCTGTCCACCAATGCTTCCGTTGCTCCCACTGACTACGACAACCCTCTGGCAGAGTCATATACACGTACACTTCTAAAGAGAGTTCAGAACGACGCTATACTCATCCTCCCGCCGGGTCTCGCAGCCTGGAACAACAGCAATGGTAATTGTGGGTAAACAAGAACTTCCCTGTCACCGTCCTTGAGGCTACAGGAGTACCTCTCGGGTGCCTGAAGTTACCCACCGTATCTGTGGAGTGGCCAATGGAATGTCAAACCGGATTGAATCTTTAGGTTCCTTATCAAATCTTCAGTAATCGTTTGTGGTTCTGGAATCACTTCCAATTCTACCATACTCCCACTACTGTTTTCTGAAAAAATCCATTTTTAATAAAACTGTGGCGAGTCTAGAACAATATTGCTATTGATCTTCCAGATGGTAGAAAATCAACCCTCGTCATAGCCTGGGTCAACCCACAAACAGCCATCACAGAAACGTGCCTTGAGTTGTCAAGTGTCTGGTTTTAATCATAAACCGGACAACTCCCCGTACCTTAACATCGTTAAGATATGAACTATTCTATATCATATATAGAACCAGAGGCACTGATTTAATTGAACCAGATTCAAATCATGCAACTGTCTCCAGTGCATGTCAACTAAATGGAGAGAGGCCGATCAGCGTTACTCAACTTAGGAATGCTTCCAATTATGAGTAACCTGAAAGAGAAGTAAGTTCTCTTAATCATTACTATCAACTGAATACCATATACAAGTATCTACATCTTTGATCACTTTGAAGAATCCCGATACTTGCTATACCTGGTTCTCTACTCTATTCAAATACCTATAACTTCTCAAAATTCTGACCCTGTGTTTCCACGAAACACCTGTCTAAAAACGAGAGAAGTCATAAGTAAACCGAATATAGTACGAGGACCATCCCCTCTGGCCTGATGGACCGTGGACAACATACAATACTCTGTATAAGTCCCTTGAGTCTGAAAACTCATTCACTGTGTGTCGTAGGTTGAAAACTGTACTTATGGTTAAGAAGAATTACACCGCTGTTTAATGCTCCTTACCTAACCATCCACTGATATAGGTAAATGTCGTAGACATAATTTCAGAAAGGTATATCTCACTCTATGAAAATAGACGTACAGATATATCAATTTGAAATTGGTGCATAACAGAGGATATTCAAAACCAAATATTTGCCAACCGGCAAACAGTCCAGATGACTTCCTCAAATATCACCGATTGCAACGAATCCCGATATAATGAGGATGATCACCCAATTCCCAATAACTTACTCCCACTCATCATCTGTAAAACCATACAGATGTGAGAATCGTACCTGGTAAATACATACCCTGGAGTAAGTATCTAATCGGGAAATCAGTTTTCCTTTAACAGTACACAGTGAAGCTGAAACATTGAAATGTTTCGATGGGGTATCCCGGTATTCCTAGTAATGCCTCTTCCACTACCAGGTTCACAACTGTAACCGTATATTTCTTTGCCACCTCTCCAAATCCCTTTATATGTCTTTAGTCATTACCTTCTGTACACCCCTTCAGGCCAAATGGTTTTCTTCCTTCCCTACCGTTCGGCACCAGCCTATGGTTTGGAAGAAGACTATCCAATAAGCATAATGGGTGTACTGTCCCAATCCTAGGAACACTCGCAATGAGAGAGGGTGAAGATAAAAGACAACCGAATAAACCTTATTCCTATTTCTCCTGGACCAGAATCCATCCCCGAACTGCAACAAGTTCCTTTCGAGTTTGTATATAACCATACGATGGAGTATCCAATAAACTGTGGATCTTCGTAGTGATACGGAGTGTCCTGGAGAAATACAAAGGTGATTTTAGGATTGGCGAAGGAATACTTGGTTTGGTCGTGAATATCTGTTGCAATTTACTTTGCCCTCTTACTAATCCCTTGCTTTGTCTGAACTTAATACCTTCTGTACACCATCGTTAGGCTAATTGGTTTTCTTCATTCCCTACCGGTCGGCACCAGCCTAAGGTTTGGAAGAAGACTATCCAATTTGCGTAATAGGTGTACTATCTCCTAAACCAAGGAGTACTCGCAACCTGAGAGAAGGTAAAAGGAAAAGACAACTGAATAATCCTATCCGTTTTCTCCAGAACCTGAAACCATCCTCGAATAAATTCCTTCGAGTTCGTATCGAACCATACGATGGTTTTGTCCAATGGAAGTGGACGTTCGTAGTAATACGGGGTGTCCTGGAGAAAAGGGTAAAAGTAGGAGTGGCAACGAGGTTTGCAACTCTGACAATCCAAAAGCCAGTGTTTAAGAAGGTTCGGTCAACTTGGTCACTGAGTCATAGTCTTAGGGTCGGGTCAAGGGTCGCTGCCAAAGAGAGAGAGAAAAGAAACACTCAGCGTGCACTCAAACCTAGATCAGAATGGTTACCAATTTATCTAATCTGGAATCCTCCCACTGTACCGCAAATTCTCCTCCAAACCTGAAAGAAGAATTAGTCGGGGTTACCCGAGGAGTAAACTAACTCATCAGTGGGAATCGGGATCCAACTCTCATCGCATGATAACGTGACGGAATCCGCTCACGTCATCACACTCCAGAAGGTATGCGCATAGCTGGCAAGTTTCAGTTCTTTTGAAACTCCCGATGTGATTTTTACCCCATGCTCTTATGACCTTGACTTTGGCCAACATATCATAAGTCACATGTCAAGTTCAACCCGTCATTCTCCAGGTTAATTTGAATCCACCCGTACCTACCCTTGACTTTGGCCAAAATGGCAGTACGACTGTCCCAAACCAACGCATCTATCTATGCTGCATATGAATACCCCAATAGCTACCAATCACTGTGCCTTGACTTTGGCCAACATACACAGCTTGAATACTATTGACCATCCATATGAAACGACGGAGGGCTACGAATGGTTTCTGGCGAAAACCTTTAACGTAATGAACTTGATATCGTTGAAGGAACGGATAGCTTTTAAAAAATATAGTGACGAAAACCTTCGCTAAAGAGGTCACTCCCGGTGAAGGGATCTCGGCTCTTTCCCCGTAGAATGAGGTGCAGGATATTCCAACTGAATACCACGGTGCAAAGCAAAAGTAATCGGCTATAGTGAAGTTAATGCCCTGACGCAAATTTTTGTCCAAGGGGTCACTCCCGGTGAAGGGATCTCGGCCCTTGCCTCGTCGACTGAGGAGCAGGATATTCCAACTGAATACCACGGTGCAAAACAAAAGTGAACGTCCTTGCAATAACAGCTTTTTGAAAAGTGTTCCAACAACATCAGATTAGGTTTGTTTTTAAACTTGCATTGATCCGAATCAACGCAGTCCCATCAATTGATCACACCAAAAAGAACGAAAATATACTGATGTGCGTATATGCCATCCGCATTCGCCACTGGGTCCCGTCATTACCCGTTAGGTTAGCTAACTAACGACAGAGCGGGGACTGGACTAGCGCGGATGCAAAACATATACAACATCTACTAATATATATACCAATATATTATATTCGCTCAAGGCGTGAATAAAATGCAACATCACAGAAAATGTACAGCATCACAGAACAATACAGATATCTGGGATCCCCGGGTTTCACAGAGCCGCTGAAACCCGACGTTCCCCTGGTCGTGTGGATAGCCTGTGCAATGAAATCCTAGACCCCTACGGGCGCGGCAAGTTACCCGCCAAAACCTGAAGCGAGGCAGCCCCCTTCAGCACCGTGAATGGACCACCCAGCACTTCATGGAATCCGGTAACTTGGGCACCCCTCCTGGGTCAACCTGTACCCCCTACGAGTGCGGCGAATAGCCTATCAATCCTAGAGTGAAGCCCCCTCTGTCTCAATGCCATGAGATGCGGGCGTGTTGCCCTCTAGAACCCGGCTATCCGTGCACCCCTCCGCGGGGAAATCCTAGTACAGAAAGTAAAATATACATACAACGGGTACAACGACCGCAACCTGGCCGTGCCCCAAAATAATAATACAAACAGGCAGTGACGGCAGTCCACATGTCGGACGCTCACCCCGCAATATCAAATGTACATAATACAACCACAACTGTACTAGCATTGCATCCAGGCTATCCCCACGACCGATCCGCAACATCATAGCAAAAACAAAACATCAACGTGAAAGTCACGTTCGCAAATCCGTCTAACCGGGCTATAGCAGTTAGACCGGATTTACCGATCGAGTGACATTCACGGTCGCAGATATAATGTAAATACTGTGAAATAATGTGTTTAAAATATCCGATCGATCAAAAATTAACAAGTGGGCCCCCAAGCAATACTGTAGCACTCACAGAAATTCTGGGCCCAATTTTAATATTCCAAAACCCCAATTTTCACCCCAGAAAGCCTCTGTAAAAATTTGGTGCAGTGAACCAAATAGTGTGCGGCGGAACCGCGGCCCAAGGGGGTGTTTGGCCGCGGTTGCGCGCTCCTAAAGTGGAGACACTTCATCGAATTTTCACAGATCTCTTATATTTTCCAGTACATCAATTTTCTGTAACCTGAAAAAAATTTCGACACCAAAAAATTTCAACAGAAAACTGATGTGAACAAAAATGTAGATTTTGGAATTTTGGTCGATCGGAAATGTAAAACACATTAAACAAAGCTAGACTAAGTTAATGGCGAGGGTCTGATACCACTGTAAGTGCACGGCGGCGCCCCGGCCGTCAATCCGATGGCCAAATGCGGAAGCGGTGATAAACTTTAAATTTTCTTGAACTGGCAAACCGCCGCGCACTAATACCCGGATCGAACCATTAATTAGTCCTAGCCAACTACAAGAAAGGGAATAGAGATATACCGACGATCCAAGTCCTCCGGTCTTCTCGTCATCGTCCCGATCTCCTGCGGAATGTCCTGTCTCCTCCTCGTCGCCGGAAGTGCACCACATCGCCTACTTCTTTTACGGGCTCCCACCTCAATGCCGAGGCAACTCGGGCACGAAGCCGGCTACTCGACGTGCCCAAGGTTCGCTGTAGAATATGTAGTCTTCAAGTCTCACTTTGGGGTTGTGGAATTGCCATTTGGTGGAGGAATGATACTTGGAGCTTTTGGGATTGATCTTGTGGGATTTTTGCAACATGAAATGAAGCAAAATCCCACACCAAAATGTTTGGACAGCCCCACAAAGAGAGTGGCCGGCCATGGCTTGGTGAGAGGAGAGAATGGAGTGAGTGCTCAAATGAAAGAGGATAGCCACAACCATAATACAAGGGAGAGAGAGAAAGGTCATGATATCAAGAGATGATTACAAACCCAAACCCACACTCCACCAACAATCATCAACAACCATGATTGTCAACAAAGTCAAGCCATCATGATAAAGCTAGAAGTCAAGGTCAAGGAAAAGCTATCATGATACAACAAAAAGCAAAGACCCCCTCCACAAATGCTTATTTGCAACAATGCAAATAAGCCCTCCTCCACCAAACTTCGGCCAATGAACGATACAAAGGAAATTGGCCGAAACGGAAAGCAAACTGGCAACTCCAGAAAACTGGTCCCGTAATAAATTACAGGAAAACCCCGATACTGTGCATACACACCCGCATTTGTATTCCGACCGAAATACAAATGCAATGAGACAAAATTCACACTGTACTATACTAGGATCCGGCTTAAACCAAAGCCGGCTAGTAATATCCGTTCGATCCTGATCCGTGCAATACCGCACGTATCTGATCGAACCCTGCCATATTTCCATACGGCCAGTAGTACAAACTGTCCGATCCTGATCCGTGCAATGCCGCACGTATCTGATCGGACCTTGCCATATCTCCATACGGCCTCTACAACCTTTCGCCCGAAAGCTGAGTAACAGAATGTGGGAGACTCTAAAGACTCGTCAACACCTTGGTTGTGGATTTAACCACTAGCACGTTAGAGGTATAAGCCAATACATAACGGGCTACCAGGTATTGACAAAAAGGGACGTCTGTGAGCGAACTCAGCCTGACTCCCTACTGAGCCTGTCAGTGACAATATCCGTACAGTCCGGTCCGTTCGTCTATGAGCATCGCATGGAGGGCCTAGGGGGTTGGTAAAAGTCAGACCCCCAAAAGCGGTACAAGTCGTGTCGGAGTGTAGCCCAGAACACCCTGAGATACTACTGGAATACCTACCAGTAAATCTCCTTGCCTCGGCCGAGGGCTTCGTGTAATGGCTCTCCTAGACACAGCACGACCTCACCCCCAATACCGGGAGAGATGAACCCCTGAAGATACGCTCACTGCCTCCATGTGGCTCGGGACTGTACCTAACTAAAACCTGTTTGCACGACTCCTTTGAGCCGTGGTAGGGTAGTAATCAAAGTACAGTGGGAACTCACACGAGACAAATGACGATCCCCAGGTCGATGAACTAACCTGCACACATGTCACCAGGGAACTGCCATCTGACGTCTGGTATATGACCAACTAGTATGTTCCCGACGAGTCATGTCCGGTGTACTCATAACCCAATGAGCACCTGTATACATCTTAGGTGATCCAACTGACACCAGTGGCTTGTGAGACCGGCCACCGCCCCTCGTCGGGGTCTCGACTGTATACACTAGTCTAGTCTGGAGTATCGATGCCCTGTCTCGAAACTCACACGACTAGGGATCATTTAAGGATATGCTTATAGACCCCAGCTCCAACTTATATGATCGCCCTCATACTGCTGGTGGTCAAGCAAGAATCCTAGGGGCTCTATCAACGTGTAATAGCGACTTGTCAGGTCACTTAAAGCAGTACACGATGATAAAGGTAAACCAGATAGCAAACTATCATCTCGAGTAAGATTGTCCTACCGGGATAGGTCCTCCATCAATCATTGCAATCACGTACCTGTGACCTAATAATTGACTCTGAGGGCACTATCTCCAAAACAACTGATATCCCTTTCAACCTAAAAGCGGAGCGCCTTCGTGAAAAACGGCCGTAATCAGCCTCTAGTCCCTCCGATACATACGCCGGGGGGGAATCGCCTCTGAAAGAGAAGCTGGAAAAGGTCTATTCCTTCAAGAGGGAAAAGGTCTATTTCTTCAAGAGGGAAAAGGTCCACAAGATATTCAGGGATGCCCTAAGAAGTGGTCTACAACTGCCGGAATCAAAGAGACCGCAAGAAGTGAATATGACCGACGACCCAGAATATTGCCCCTATCATAGGGTGATAGGTCATGCCATTGAGGACTGCTTCGTCTTCAAAGATTGGGTCGAAAGGCAATACAAGATGGGAGAGATAGAACTGTCTAAAGGCGCGTTAGAAAACAGTCAAGCTACGACCGCCGATTTCATGCAAATGGAGACCGGAGCCTTTCAGGAACCTAATCCTCCCAGATATGTGCCATTATCTGAAAAGGGCGAACCCAAGACCGATCGGCCTCGAGGACCAGCATCAGTAAAGGCACCTACTCCAATGGAGAGAAAGAAGAAGGTATACTCCTTCAGGGGGGATGAAGTCCGCAAAATATTCATGGACGCCTTGAACAACGGTCTACAACTGCCTGTTCCAAAGAGGCCACAGGAAATGAACATGACCGGCAATCCTGTATACTGCCCATATCATAGAGTGGTGGGTCATACTATCGAAGACTGCTATATTTTCAAAGATTGGGCAGAAGACCAATATAAGCTTAGAAAAACCTCACAATCCTCGGATGTAACGGCAAGCCACGGAGCTATGTCATCAACACAGCTCCGCCAAGATCAAAGTTCAAGGAGCAGGGATAAGCAAAGATGACCCCCACGTCGTTAAACTGGGAACCTTCGACCACTAAGTCGTTAAACTGGGAATGTAAAAAAATATATATGTATGTAAATAAACAAAAAAATGTGTAAATAAAAGAAAAATAAAGAAAAGCCGAAATGATGGGGCAACTCGCAAAAAAAATCACCGAGTAAAGATAAACATGAAAATAAAACCGAAATGATGGGGCAACCGCGAATAAATAGCCGAAATGATAGGGCAATCGCGATATTCGCGATAAGAAAAGCTGAAATGATAGAGCAATCGTGGTAAAACAAAAAAAAACAAAAAAAAAACAAAACAAAGCAACGGCGAATGATGAGTCGCTCTTGGTAGCATATTCCAGTGTAGCGATACTGACGCCAACAAAAATTCAAATTTCCAAAATTCTCCCGGCCCTGCGGTTAGTCCCCAAATTGACTACCGTATACAATCCACAGGCTCAAATAATTCTCTTAATACCCATGCCCCACCACAATCACCAGTTACGCGGCTGGTCTCTGCCTTTGGAGTTATGCTCCATTGAGAAGACCCATTCATGTGTCCTCACGATACATGAGGATAACAAACCTTTGTGGGATCCTTACGACTCACAAAGGAAAAACACACTTAGGAGTCCTCACGACTCCTAAGGAGAAAATACACCTGCGGGATCCTCACGACTCGCAGGGAGAAAATGCTTTTATGGGACCCTCACGGCCCATAAAATTGAAAAGCCTTAGGCGATAGGGACCTAAACCCGTCTCCTAAGCCATCGCTTCGCCAACAAGAGTAGGCAAATGATGAATTTCTCCTGGCACCTCTGCTTCAGTGTTAGCAACGCTGATGCCGGCCCCCACCCCAAAATTCTAAGCTCGTAATCAATAGACCCCTAAGTCTTTAAACTGGAAACAGATGACCTCCAAGTCGTTAAACTGGAAACAGATGACCACCAAGTCCTTAAACTGGAAACGGATGACCTCTAAGTCGTTAAACTGGAAACATTAGACCTCTAAGTCTTTAAACTGGAAATAGAAGACCTCCAAGTCTTTAAACTGGAAACAGATGACCACCAAGTCGTTAAACTGGATACAGATGACCACCAAGTCGTTAAACTGGAAACAGATGACCTCCAAGTCGTTAAACTGGAAACAGATGATCTCTACATCGTTAAACTTGAAACAGATGACCTCTACGTCGTTAAACTGGAAATAGATGAGCACCAAGTCGTTAAACTGGAAACAGATGACCTCTACGTCGTTAAACTGGAAATAGATGATTAAACTTGGAATAGATGACTACCAAGTCGTTAATCTGGAAACAGATGACCTTTACGTCGTTAAACTGGAGACAGATGACCTCTATGTCTTTAAACTGGAAACAGATGACCTCTAAGTCGTTAAACTGGAAACAGATGACCTCTAAGTCGTTAAACTGGAAACAGATGACCTCTACGTCACTAAACTGGAAACAGATGACCTCTACGTCTTTAAACTGGAAACAGATGACCTCTAAGTCGTTAAACTGGAAACAGTAGACCTCTAAGTCTTTAAACTGGAAACAGATGACCTCTAAGTCGTTAAACTGGAGACAGTAGACCTCTAAGTCTTTAAACTAGAAACAGTAGACCTCTAAGTCGTTAAACTAGAAACAGATGACCACCACGTCGTTAAACTGGAAACAGATGACCTCTAAGTCGTTAAACTGGAAACAGTCAACCTCTAAGTCCTTAAACTGGGAACGAGGGAAATCCACTCTTGTGTCCTCACGATACATGAGGAGAACAAACCTTTGTAGGATCCTTACGACTCACAGAGGAAAAGCACACTTAGGAGTCCTCACGACTCCTAAGGAGAACATACACCTGCGGGATCCTTACGACTCGCCGGGGGAAAAATACCTTTATGGGACCCTCACGGCCCATAAAATTGAAAAGCCTTAGGTGATGGGGATCTAAACCTGTAAGCCATCGCTCCACAGTCCCCAAGTGGCGAATGATGAGTCGCTCCTGGAACCATATTCCAGTACAGCGATGCAGACGCCAACCAAATTCCAAATCCAAATCCCCAAGTGGCGAATGATGAGTCGCTCCTAGTACCATATTCCAGTGCAGCGATGCAGACGCCAACCAAATTCCAAATCCAAATCCCCAAGTGGCGAATGATGAGTCGCTCCTAGTACCATATTCCAGTGCAGCGATGTAGACGCCAACCAAATTCCATATCCCATACCCCAATGGCGAATGATGAGTCTCTCCTGGTACCATATTCCAGTGCTGCGATGCAGACGCCAACAAAGTCCCGAAACGTTTATGGCCCTACGGTCTGGATCATATATCCTGCAAAACCGTATACAATCCATGGGCGTAAAACAATCCCAATCTCTCCAAAAATAATAAAATAAAAATAAAAAAAGGTATGTCCACAAGCAAAATGGGTACGGATGAAAACCCGAAAGGGCTCCGTGAGTAAAAACAGCAGGACTGCCGGCGAGTTTGTGAAAACCCGAAAGGGCGCAAACTCGTTAAAAAAATGAAATGAAATGAAATGCACCCGTAAAGTCCTCTCGACTTTGTGAGGAGAAAATTCTCGCGTGAGATCCTTACGACTCACAAAGGAGCAACACACTTAGGAGTCCCCACGACTCCTAAGGAGAAAATACACCTACGGGATCCTTACGACCCGTAGGGAGAAAATGCTTTGTGAGACCCTTACAGCTCACAAAATGGAAAAGCCTTAGGTGACAGGGATCTAAACCTGTCTCCTAAGCCACCAATTTCCAAATCCTCCGGGGGCAAATGATGAGTTGCTCCTGGCATTATTCCAGTGCAGCAATGCAGATGAAAAATAAAAACTAATTCCCAAATCCTCTCGGGGCAAATGATGAGTTGCTCCTGGCATTATTCCAGTGCAGCAATGCAGATGCCAAACAAAAACCCCCAATTCCCAAATCCTCTCGGGGCAAATGATGATTCTCTTCTGGTACCATATTCCGGTATAGCGATGCTGATGTCAACTCAAATCAAACAAATCAAACCAACAATCTCTGCGGCGGAATCATGCTTCGTACCAGAATATACCCCGTGTCGAAATCATGCTTCGCCTCAGGCGTATCTGCCTTCCATATCGGAATTATGCTTCGACTCGGAATCAAACAGCAACACTCTGCGCCAGGGAAAAGTCGATCAGCGACACTCCGCGCCGGGCAAAAGTCAACCCGACACTCCGCGCCGGGGAAAAGTCGATCAGCGACACTCCGTGCCGGGGAAAGTTAACCCGACACTCCGCGCTGGGGAAAAGTCGATCAGCGACACTCCGTACCGGGGAAAAGTCAACCCGACACTCTGTGCCGGGGAAAAGTTGATCGGTGACACTCCGTGCCGGGGAAAAGTCAACCCGCGACACTCCGCGCCGGGGAAAAGTCGATCAGCGACACTCCGTGCCGGGGAAAGTTAACCCGACACTCCGCACCGGGGAAAAGTCGATTAGCGACACTCCGTGCCGGGGAAAAGTCGATCAGCGACACTCCGCGCAGGGGAAAAGTCAACCCGACACTCTTCGCCGAGGAAAAGTTGATTAGCGACGCTCCACGCCGGGGAAAAGTCGATCAGCGACACTCTGCGCTGGGGAAAAGTCAACCAGCGACACTCCGCGCCGGGGAAAACTCGATCAGCGACACTCCGTGCCGGGGAAACGTCCACCAACGACACTCCGCACCGGGGAAAAGTTGATCAGCGACACTCCGTGCAGGGGAAAAGTCAACCCGACACTCCGTGCCGGGGAAAAGTCGATTAGCGACACTCGGTGCCGGGGAAAAGTCAACCAGCGACACTCCGCGCCGAGGAAAAGTCGATCAGCGACACTCCGTGACGGGGAAAAGTCAACCCGCCACTCCGTGCCGGGGAAAAGTCGATCAGCGACACTCCGTGCCGTGGAAAAGTCAACCCGGCACTCCGCGCCGTGGAAAAGTCGATCAGCGACACTCCCCGCAGGGGAATAGTCAACCCGAAACTCTGCGCCGGGGAAAAGTCGATCAGCGACACTCCGCGCCGGGGAAAAGTTGACCAGCGACACTCCGCGTCGGGGAAAAGTTGATCAGCGACACTCCGTGCCGGGGAAACGTCCACCAACGACACACCGCGCCGAGGAAATGTCGATCAGCGACACTCCGTGCCGGGGAAAAGTCAACCCGACACTCCGCGCCGGGGAAAAGTCGATCTGCGACACTCCGTGCAGGGGAAATGTCAACCCGCGACACTCCGCGCCGGGGAAAAGTCGATCAGCGACACTCCGTGCCGGGAAAAAGTCAACCAGCGACACTCCGCGCCAGCGAAAAGTCGATCAGCGACACTCCGTGCCGGTGAAAAGTCAACCCGACACTCCGCGCCGGGGAAAAGTCGATCAGCGACACTACGTGCCGGGGAAAAGTCAACCCGACACTCCACGCCAGGGAAAAGTCGATCAGCGACACTCTGTGCCGGGGAAATGTCAACCAGCGACACTCCGCGCCCGGGATAAGTCGACCAGCGACACTCCGTGCCGGGGGAAAGTCAACCAGCGACACTCCGCGCCGGGGAAAAGTCGATCAACAACAGTCCATGCCGGGGACACGTCAACCAGTGACACTCTGCATCGAGGAAACGTCCAACACAGACACTTCGCATCAGGGAAACGTCCAACAACGACACTCCGTAATGGGGAAAAGTCAAGCAGACACTCTGCATCGGGGAAACGTCCAACACAGACACTCCGCATCAGGGAAACGTCCAACAACGACACTCCGTAATGGGGAAACGTCAAGCAGACACTCCGTCTCGGGGACATGTCAACCAGCCGATACTCCGCCTCGGGGAAACGTCAAGCAGACACTCCGTGCCGGGGAAATGTCAAGCAGACACTCCGTGCCGGGGATACGTCTACCAAATCGCTCCGGATCAGAGCGTCGACCGTCCATGTCGCAAAAAGGGCAGTGCAGGCTTTCTACAAAGAAGGAACCAGATCGCTCCAGGCTAGGGAAACATCTACCACGGACACTCCGTCTCGGAGACGCATCAAGCGCCGACTGTCTAAGTCGCAAAAAGGGCAGAACCAACCGTCCATGTCGTAAAAAGGGCAGTGCATCCCAAAAAGTGGGAACCAAAGCAAGTCGCCTCCACGCAAAAGAAGATCTATTAATTTCATGCACACGACCCACATATGCCATGTGCATTTATTGATGGGGGGCAATTTGTTGGGGTAAAAATTTGCACCCTGGTTGACCAAGTCAAAATCAAAGTCAACCACAAGCCAGATGGGCCCAAGCCCAGGTCAATCGAGCCCATGCCCAAGTCGAGCCCGCGGCCAGCCTCCCCGTGCCAACAACAAAATCATGTAATAAATAATTTTTATGTAATTGTTTATGCATGAATGTAAACAAAATAGGCATAAAGCCAATATTTTGTAAGCCCGTGGCTTATGTGCAAAAATAAAATGGCACATGAGCCATGGGATGGCTAAAATGCCATTTTTGTAAAGCCCAAGGGGCTATATGTAAATATGTAAGCCTATAAAAGGCAACATGAAGATGAATAAAAGATGACACTTTCATTCTCTCAAAAAAAAAACCTAGGGTTTGTGCCTCTTTCCCCATTCTGAAGGTTTCAAACCTTCTTCTTTCTTTTGAATTAAATCAAGGGTTTTACTCTACTTTTTTTCAAAACTAAATAGTTTTTCACCATAAAACCCATAAAGGGGAACTTGGATCTACCATCAGATCTCAAAAATAAGAGATTTTTAAAATCTCACATCTCTTGATCTTCAAGATCTGGCCAAACAACAGGAGGGAGAAGAAGAACCCCCTTCATCAGCTTCAAAACATCCTAAGAGTTTAACTCCATATATATATATATAATAAATATTTTCTTTCTGAAGCATACCTTCTAGTTCTGGGACTAAAAGCCCCTTTTTTCCTCGCCGGCGCCCAAGCGCTCAAGCGCCGAGCGCTCATGTGCCGACACGTGGCGCGCTAGCTCTCGAGCGCAAAGCGCCCACGAGCCGACACGTGGCGCGCTAACGCTCGAGCGCAAAGTGCCCACGTGCCGATACATGGCGCGTTTGCGCTCCAGCGCCCTGCGCTCGAGCGCATAGCGCCTACGTGCCGACACGTGGCACGCTTGCGCTCAAACGCACTGGGCTCGAGCGCAAAGCGCCCACGTGCCGACAGGTGGCGCCTTTGCGCTCCAGCACTCTGTGCCCGAGCGCAAAGTGCCCACGTGCCGACACGTGGCGCGCTTGCGCTTAAGCGCACTGCGCCCGAGCACAAAGCGCCCACATGCTGACACGTGGTGCGCTTGCGCTCCAGCGTTCTGCGTCCAAGCGCAAAGCGCCCACGTGCCGACACATGGCGCGCTTGTGCTCTAGCCCCTTGCGCTCAAGCGCAAAGCGCCTACGTGCCGACAGGTGACATGCTTGCGCTCGAGCGCCCAGCGCTCATGCGCAAAGAGCCTATGTGCCGACACGTGGCGCACTCGCGCCTAAGCGCACAGCACCTAAGCACACAGCGCTCGAGGCGCTGGCCCCCACGCATCCTTTGGAAGTCTTTCCCCCCTCTTTTTATGTATATACATATACATATACATATGTATACATATTTGCACACACACGTGCTCCACGACACTGTCCCTGTTAGAAAAAAATTTCTAACGGGGCGCTGCCCCGCATCCCGCAAGAGGGCTGCTAGCCCCCTTGACCCCCAGCCCGCTATCCGGGTAGCGGGACTCCTGTAAAAACTCTGCGTGGCTCCCGATATTTCCAGAACCCCCTTTCAAAACACAACACACGCACACCGCACATTGAGTTGGCATGACCAGTTTAACCCTTTAATCGGAGGTTCCTTGGCCCTAAAGGCGAGGGGTAATTAACGGCAGCTAAGTCCGCGGCTGCCGGAGATTCGGATCACCACAATCAATAAACCCCCGCCTACCTTAGGCAGAGGGAATTTGTAGTACGCCTGACAAGCACGAGCGTATTCCCATCTCAATGGGGTGACGAAAAACACCCTACATCCCTACCGTTCGGCACCGGCCTATGGTTTGGAAGAAGACTATCCAATTAGCATAATAGGTGTACTGTCCTAGTCTAAGGAGCACTCGCAACCTGAGAGAAGGTAAAAGGAAAAGACAACTGAATAGTCCTTTTCAATTTCTCCAGAACCGGAAACCAACCTCGAATCTGGAACAAGTTCCTTCGAGTTCGTATATAACCATACGATGGTTTTATCCAATGGAAGTGGATGTTCGTAATAATACGGGGTGTTCTAGAGAAAAGGGTAAAAGTAGGAGTGGCAATGAGGTTTGCAACTCTGACAATCCAAAAGCCAGTGTTTTAAGAAGGTTCGGTTAACTTGGTCACTAAGTCATAGCCTAGCATCGGGCCATGGTCGCTGCCAAAGAGAGAGAGAGAAAAGAAACACTCAGCGTGCACTCTAACCTAGATCAGAATGGTTATCAATTTATCTAATCAGGAAAGCTCCTACTGTATCGTCAAATTCTCTTCCAAACATGAAAGAAGAATTAGTCGGGATCACCCGTGGAGTAAACCAACTCATCAGTGGGAATCGGGATCCAACTATCATCGCATGATAACGTGATAGAATCCACTCACGTTATCACACTCCAGAAGGTATGCGCATATCTGGCAAGTTTCAGTTTCTTTAGAAACTCCCGATGTGATTTTTACCCCATGCTCTTATGACCTTGACGAAGGTCAACAAATTATAAGTCACATGTCAAGTTCTACCCGTCATTGTCCGGGTTAATTTGAACCCACCCGTACAAGACCTTGACGAAGGTCAACAAGGCTATACGACTGTCCTAAACCAACGCATCTATCTATGCAACAGAAAGGTAACAAGCAACTACCATTCACTATGCCTTGACGAAGGTCAACAAACATAGTATGAATACTAAGTGCTACCCGCCTGAAATGACGGAGGGCTACGAATGGTTTTTGGCGAAAAACCTTTAACGTAATGAACTTGATATCGTTGAAGGAACCAGATATCTTTTTATAAAAATATAGTGGCGAAAACTTTTGCTAAAGAGGTCACTCCCGGTGAAGGGATCTCGGCTCTTTCCCCGTAGAATGAGGTGCAGGATATTCCAACTGAATACCACGATGCAAAGAAAAAATAATCGATTATAGTGAAGTTATTACCCTGACGCAAACTTTTGTCCAAGGGGTCACTCCCGGTGAAGGGATCTCGGCCTTTGCCTCGTCGACTGAGGTGCTGGATATTCATAACCGAAAACCATTGTGCAAAACAAAAGAGAACGTCATTGCAACAACAGCTTTTTTTTGAAAAATGTTCCAACAACATCATAATAGGTTTGTTTAGATTGTATTGATCCGAATCAATGCAGTCCCATCAATTAATCACACCACAAAAGAACGAAAATATGATGTACGTATATGCCATCCGCATTCGCCACTGGGTCCTGTCATCACCCCTTAGGTTACATAACTAACAACAGATCTGGGACTGGACTAGCGTGGGTGTAAAACATATACAACATCTACTAATATATATATCAATATATAATATTCGCTCATGGCATGATAAAATGCAACATCACAGAAATGTAATAAGCATCACTGAACAATACAGATAATCTGGGATCCCTGGGTTTCATAGAGCTGCTACTGAAACCCGACGTTCCCCGGGTCGTATGGATAGCATGTGCAATGAAATCCTAGACCCCTACGGGCACAGCAAGTTACCCGCCAAAACCTGAAGCGAGGCAGCCCCCAACAGCAAAGTGAATGGACAACCCAGCACTTCACGGAATCCGGTAACTTGAGCACCCTTCCTTGGGTCAACCTGTACCCCCTACAAGTGCGCCGAATAGCCCGCCAATTCTAGAGTGAAGCTCCCTCCTTCTCAAAGCCATGAGATGCGGGCCCGTTGCCCTCTAGAACCCGGCTATCCGTGCACCCCACCTGTGGTAATCCTAGTACAGAAAGTAAAATATATACAACGGGTACATCGACCTCAGCCCGGTCGTGCCCCAAAAGAATAATATACAAATAGGCAGTGACGGCAGTCTACATATCGGACGCTTGCCCCGCAATATCAAATGTACAAATAATACCAAACTGTACTACCATTGCATCCAGGCTATCCACCACGACAAATCCACAACATCACAGCACAACACAGAACAACAACGTGAATGTCACGTACGCAAATCCGTCTAAAAGGGCTATAGCAATTAGACAAGATTTACCGATCAAATGACATTCACGGTCGCAGATATAATGTAAATACTGTGAACTAACGTGTTTAAAATTTTCAATCGACAAAATTTCCCGAAGTGGGCCCCAAGTACAATTCCTAATACTCAAAATAATCTGGGCCAAAACAAAATATACCAGAAACCCCAATTCTAAATCAGAGACCACTGTAGGAAAAATGGTGCACTAAAGCTACAGTAGTGCGGCGGAACCGCGGCAAAAATAAAGGTATTGCCGCGGTTCCACGGCGCTAAGGTGGAAACACACATCCAAATTTCTACAGTGTTCTTCAAAAAGCCTGCACGATTTTCTGACATACTGAAAATAAATTTTTGACAACAAAAAAATTTCGACAGAAACTGCAGAATTGGAAATGCGGTTTTTGAAAATTTCGTTCGATCGATATTCAAAACACGTTAGAGCAAGCTAGTAAAGGTTAATGGCGTGGCTCTGCTACCATGTAAGTCTACGGTAGCGCCCCAGCCGTCTGTCCGAGGCCAAAATGCCGAAACGTAAACTTTTCTTAAACTAGAAACAGGCGCTATCGCAGAATTTAAACCCGGATCGAACCATTAACCTACAACTAGAAACTAGAGAAAGGGTTGGAAAGCTATACCGATCGTTCCGTGTCCTTCGGTCTTTGGCAACCATCCCAAGCTCATCGCGGCATCTCCGATCTCGATCTCCTCGTCGGAAAGGGCACCACATCTTCGAGTCTTTTTACGGGCTCCCGCTTCGTCCGAAGCAGCTCGGGCATGAAGTTCGCTAGCTGACGTATCCAAGGTAAAGTAGAGAATGTATGTCATCACTTTGTCTCTTGCATCCATAGCATGAATGGAGGTTGAAGATGAAGCTATTAATAGAGGTTGTGAGCTAGAGGAAGAAAAAGATAAGGAAGAGGATGTAGAAGAAGTTCCCTTTTATTTTTCTTATGTCTTGTGATGATAATGAGAGTGAGAGTGTGAAAATTACAAGAGCAAACTCACCTCATAGCTGCCCTCTCTCTCTCCTCTCTTCATATCAACACAAAATCAATCACAATATGTGACACATGCACAAAGAAAGAGACCATGAGTCACCACTTGTGCATGTGTCATAATTAATGCTCATAGTCATGATTTCTAGCTCCTAATTTCCATTAGTAAACATTAACCCAAATGTTTACAACAACAAAAAGATACGGCAACATCTAAATTAAACTCGTGACGGATCACAAGCATACCCCTCACCTGTATACACATACCTGCATCCGCATTCCAACTGAATGCGAATGCTTTGAGACTAAAGTAATCCAACAAATCTAATACTATGATCCGGCTTAAACCAAAGCCCACTAGTATGATCCGTCCGATCATGATCCGTGCACTACTGCACGTATATGATCGGACCCTGCCATATATCATACGGCCTCTACAACGTTTCACCCGAAACTTGAAACTGCCTGTGGGGGACTCTAAAGACTCGTCAATACATTGGCTGTGGATTTAACCACTAGCACGTCAGAGGTACTAGCCGTACGTAACGGGCTACCAGGTATTGACCAAAAGGGAGGTCGATGAGCGAACTCGTCCCGACACCCTACTGAGCCTGTTAGCAACAATATCCGTACAGTCCGGTCCGTTCGTCTATGAGCATCGCATGTCGGTCTTAGGGGGTTGGTAAAAGTCAGACACCCAAAAGCGGTACAAGTCGTGTCGGAGTGTAGCCCAGAACACCCTGAGATACTACTGGAATACCTACCAGTAAATCTCCTGCCTTGGGTAAGGACTTTGTGTAATGGCTCTCCTAGACACAGCGCGATCTCACCCCCAATACCGGGAGAGACGAAACCCCTGCCGATCCGCTCACTGGCTCCATGTGGCTCGGGACTGTACCCAACTAAAACCTGTTTGCACGACTCCTTTGAGCCATGGTTGGGTAGTAATCAAAGCACAGTGGGAACTCACACGAGACAAATGATGATCTCAGGTCGATGAACTAACCTGTACACAAGTCACCAGGGAAATGCTATCTGACGTCAGGTATAATACCAACCAGCATGTTCTCGGCGAGTCCTGTCCGGTGTACTCATAACCCAATGAGCACCTGTATACATCTTTGGTGAACCAACTGACACCAATGGCTTGTGAGACCGGCCACCGCCCCTCGTCGAGGTCTCGACTGTATACACTAGTCTACTCCGGTGCATCGATGCCCTGTCTCGAAAACTACCACGACTAGGGACCTTTTAAGGATGTACTTATAGACCCCAGCTCCCACGTATATGATCGCCATCATACTGCTGGCAGTCAAGCAAGAATCCTAAGGGCTCTATCAACATGTAATAGCGACCTGTAAGGTCACCTAAAGCAGTGCACGATGATAAAGATAAACAAGATAGCATACTATCATCTCGAGTAAGACTGTCCTACCGGCATAGGTCCTCCATCAATCATTGCAATCACGTGCCTGTGATCCAATAATTGACTCTGAGGTCACTATATCCAACAGGATGTACAATCCATCTTTCTTCATACCAAGGAGTTATATAAAAGCAATCTCGTACTTTAATATACGAGGTATCTCAAAAGATGTTTCAGATGCGGATGTCCCCCGGCACATCAGTAGGAGACCATGTTCTGAAGATGATTGGTCTTATAGAAGAACTTGAGGAACTGGGATGGACTATGGATAATGAGAAATATACAGATATTGTTCTGCAGTCTCTCTCCCCCGCCTTTGCTCCGTTCATAGTGAATTTCAATATGAACGATTTGGAAAAATCATTGCCTGAACTTCTCAATATGTTGAAAAATACAGAGAGCACACTTAAGATAGCGAAAACTCCTGCTCTGCTTTATGGGCCATCTTCCTCTTCAGTTCCGAAAGCCATGGACAAGGGAAAGAAGAAAAAGAATCCCACCAAGCCGAGAGGTGGAGTTGAAAAGGCGAAGGGGAAAGACAAGTCTGGGACCGCGGGAAGTGGAAAAGCAGAATTTTTTTACTGCCACAAGTCGGGACACTGGAAACACAATTGTTCTTTGTACCTTGCAGATCTCAAGAAGAAGAAGCATGTTGATGCTTCCGCTTCAGGAGTGTTTGTAACTGAAAACTGTTTTTCATTAAACTCTGCACCTTGGGTATTAGATACCGGTTTTGGTTCTCATATCTGTAATTGTATGCAGGGATTGAGAAACTGTAGAGTTTTGAAGACTGGGGACCACACTCTACGGGTTGGAAATGGTTTCAATGTACATGCTGTATCCGTAGGAGAGTATCATCTGGGGTTGCTTTCAGGATGTATTTTGGTTTTGAACCCTTGTTATTTTGTACGTCGTATGCTATGTAATATAATGTCCGTATCTTTGTTGGACAATGAAGGATATCATTTTGTGTTGCAAAATAATGTTATGAACATTAACTTGAATCAATAGTTGATTGGGTATGGTATATTAAGTAACGGAATTTACGTCCTAAACCAACACACAGTTTTCAATATACAACATACAAATAAAAAAAATATTTCAGCTACAAATGAATCTTTTTTTTGGCATTGTAGACTTAGTCATATTAATGAAACAAGACTAAACAAGTTACATAAAGATGGATATTTAAAACCTTTTGAATATAAATCTTATGCGACTTGTGTAAGTGCACGGCGGTGCCCCGGCCGTCAATCTGAGGCCAAAATGCGGAAGCGATAATTTACTTTAGTCTTTGAACCGGAACCACCGTGCACAAAAATCCCGGATTGGGCCATTAATCTAGTCCTAGCTAACAAGAGAAGGGGTAGAGAGATATATCGAGCGATCCGTATCCTACGGTCTTCTTGCCGTCGTCCCGATCTCCCCACGGAATCTCCAGTCTTCACGTCCTCACCGGAAGGGCATCACATCGCCGGGTTCTTTTACGGGCTCCCACCTCTGGACCGAGGCAACTCGGGCACGAAGTTGGCGAGCCGACGTGCCCAAGAGTTGCTGTAGAATCAGTGTAGTCCTCTATGTCTCAATGGGGTTTAAAGGAGTTGCCATATGGTGGAGGAATGAGATGTGGAATTTTTGGAGATGAAGTTGGGGATTTTTCAAGCACAAGAGAACCAAAAAATCCACACACAAAAATGGGCAGCCCCTCTCCTTAATGGCCGGCCTCTTATGTGGTGAAGGGAGTGTGAGAGAGTGGAGATGTGTATCAATAAGAGAGTGAGACCAATAACACAAGAAAGAGAATGTGGAGTTATCATGAAGCATGATCACAAGACAAGGTACAACACTCCACCAACTAATCATCACAAACAAAAGTCAAGCCATGATGAAGTCAAGAAGTCAATGTGATGGTGTAACCATCATGACACTACAATATGCAAAGACAACCCTCCAAATTGCTAATTTGCACAAATGCAAATAAGCCCTCCTCCACCAATCTTCAGCCAACGAAAGATACAAAGGAAAATGGCCGAAACGGAAAACAAACTGGCAACTTCATTAAACTGATCCCGTAATAAATTACAGGAAAACCCCGCAACTGTATATACATACCCGCATTTGTATTCCGACCGAATACAAATGCAATGAGACAAATCTACACTGTACGATACTAGGATCCGGCTTAAACCAAAGCCCGCTAGTATTATCCGTCCGATCATGATCCGTGCAATACCGCACGTATCTGATCGAACCCTGCCATATCTCCATACGCCCTCTACAACGTTTTGCCCGAAACTTGAGAAAACGATCTGTGGGGGACTCTAAAGACTAGTCAATACTTTGGTTGTGGATTTAACCACTAGCACGTCAGAGGTATTAGCCTATACGTAACGGGCTACCAGGTATTGACCAAAAGGGACGTCGATGAGCGAACTCATCCTGACACCCTACTGAGCCTGTCAGTGACAATATCCGTACAGTCCGGTCCGTTCGTATATGAGCATCGCATGGCGGGCCTAGGGGGTTGGTAAAAGTCAGACCCCCAAAAGCGGTACAAGTCGTGTCGGAGTGCAGCCCAGAACACCCTGAGATACTACTGGAATGCTTACCAGTAAATCTCCTGCCTCGGCCGAGGGATTTGTATAATGGGTCTCTTAGACACACCGCGACCTCGCCCCCAATACCAGGAGAGACGAACCCCTGAAGATCCGCTCACTGCCTCCATGTGGCTCGGGACTGTACCCAACTAAAACCTATTTGGACATCTCCTTTGAGCGTGCTAGGTTAGTAATCAAAGTACAGTGGGAACTCACACGAGACAAATGACGATCCTCATGTCGATGAACTAACCTGTACACATGTCACCAGGGAACTGCTATCTGACGTCAGGTATAAGACCAACTAGCATGTTCCCGGCGAGTCCTGTCCGGTGTACTCATAACCCAATGAGCACCTGTATACATCTTAGGTGAACTAACTGACACCAATGGCTTATGAGACCGGCCACCGCCCTTTGTCGGGGTCTCAACTGTATACACTAGTCTACTCTGGAGAATCGATGTCCTGTCTCGAAACTCCCACGACTAGGGACCTTTTAAGGATGTGCTTCTCCCACGTATATGATCGCCCTCATACTACTGGTAGTCAAGCAAGAATCCTACGGCCTCTATCAACGTGCAATAGTGACCTGTAAGGTCACCTAAAGCAGTACACGATGATAAAGATAAACCAGATAGCATACTATCATCTTGAGTAAGACTTTTCTACTGGGATTGGTCCTCCCTTAATCATTGCAATCACGTGCTTGTGATCCAATAATTGACTCTGAGGGCACTATCTCCAACAATCTCCCACTTGCACTCAAGGCTAATTATTGCGATGTCGCATACTCACAGCCCGTGTGATACCGAACACCCAACTCCTCTACTAGTGAGTCTCACAAAACTCGTTTGCGAAACTATTGCGTTCGAGGAATAGCCTCGGTGAGTGGATCCTCTTTGATGTTTCTTTCTATATCTCTCTATATCTCAAGTTCGCGGAGAAAGCTATCTCCCGAAATGAGCAATACATGTCTTAGAGTATGTCTGGATATCTGATGGGACCTAGCTCATAAATGAACTCCAAATCCAAACTTCTTAGACTGTATCATCAACTGAACTTAATCAGTATCCCGCGTAATACCTCCCTCAGTGTCTGCTTGGATCACCTGTCCAAAACACTGCCCCTCGTCAGAGGGAAAACTATAACTCTGACGGCCACCCTGTCGTCCAGGTCACCTTGGAAGCCTGGAATGATAACTGTCTCCTGAATTTGACTGTTGTTATCATATCCCTAGAACATCCACTTATGTTCTAAAACTGCTTCCGACTGTTTCTCCAAGATTGGATCAATATTAACTTATTGCATCTACCGCAAAAACAATATTTGGTGTGGTACTTGACATCTCATGATTGACTCAATTGCCTAAGCAAGTGATCTGCCAATCATGCACATCCCTCTCCCCTTTAGTCTGGAAGACACCTTTAGAGAGGGTGACTCCACCACCTGCAGGTACTCTACCGTGCATGGAGTCGTCCATTCGAAAGCACCTTTAGAATGCTGTCTAAGTATCCTGATTGGGAAACCACCCAAATCTTGATCTAAAACCATAGATCCAGTAACCAGAATGTCTTGATATTATATCCAAGTCCCATGTGGAGAAACCACTATGTGACGACCTATGTATAACCGATCGTAGTATAGGAATTTCACTTCCTACTCTGTGTATGTCATCCAAATACCAGGACATCACACCCTACTACCTTCTTAACAGATCCATCCCCTATTCTGATGAAGTCAAACCTAAGACTGTCACATCAGAAATAGATGATCTATCTCCGCTATATCTGCTGTAGTCTATAAATAGACATAAGCCACTTGTTCACCAATACTTACGCTGCTCCCACTGACTACGACAACCCTCTGGCAAAGTCATATAGACGTACACTTCTAAAGCTAGTTTAGAACGACGCTATAGTCATCCTCCTGCCGGGTCTCACAGTCTGGAGCAACAGCAATGGCAAGTCTGGGTAAACAAGAACCTCCCTGCCACCGTCCTTGAGCATACCGAAGTAGTTCTCGAGCGCCTGAGGTTACCCACCATATCTGCGGAGTGGCCAATGGAATGTCAAACCAGATTGAATCTTTAGGTTCTTTATCAAATCTTCAGTAATCGTTTGCGGTTCTGGAATCACTTCCAGTTCTACCATACTCCCACTACTGTTTTCTGAAAAAATCCATTTTTATTAAAACTGTGGCGAGTTAAGAACAATATCACTATGGATCTTCCAGATGGTAGAAAGTCAACCCTCATCATAGCCTGGGTCAACCCACAAACAGCCATTACAGAAACGTGCCTTGAGTTATCCAGAGTCTGGTTTTAAGCATAACCTTGACAACTCCCCGTACCTTAACATCGTCAAGATACGAACTGTTCTATATCCAATACAGAAACAGAGGCACTGATTCAATTGAACCAGATTCAAATCATGCAGCTGTCTCCAGTGCATGTCAACTAAATGGAAAGAGGCCGATCAGCATTACTCAACTTAGGAGTGCTTCCAATTATGAGTAACCCGAAAGAGAAGCAAGTTCTCTTAATCATTATTATCAACTGAATACCATACACGAGTATCTACATCTTCGATCACCTTGAAGAATCCTGATACTTGCAATACCTGGTTCTCTAGTTTACTCTTATACCTATAACTTCTCAAAACTCAGACCTTGCGTTTCAACGAAACGCTTGTCTAAAAACTAGAGAAGTCATAAGTAAACCGAATATAGTACGAGGACCAACCCCTCTGTCCTAATGGACACTGGACAATATACAATACTCTGTATAAGTCCCTTGAGTTTAATAACTCATTCCCTGTGTGTCGTACGTTGAAAACTGTACTTATGGTTATGAAGAATTACACCGCTTAATACTCCTTACCTAACCATCCACTGATATAGGTAAATGTCATAGACATAATTTCAAAAGGGTATATCTCACTCTATGGAAATAGACGTACAGATATATCAATTTGAAATTGGTGCATAACGACGGATATTCAAAACCAAATATTTGCCGTCCGGCAAACAACCCAGGTGACTTCCTCAAATATCACCAATTACAACGAATTCCGATATAATGAGGATGGTTACCTAATTCCCAATAACTTACTCACACTCATCATCTGTAAAACCATACATATGTGAGAATCAAACCCGGTAAATACATACCCTGGAGCAAGTGTCTAATTGGGAAATCAGTTTTCTTTTAACAGTACACAGTGAAACTGAAACATTGAAATGTTTCGATGGGGTATTCTGGTATTCCTAGTAATGTCTCTCCCATTATCCAGATTCACAACTATAACCGTATATTTCTATACCATCTCTTCACATCCCTTCATATGTCTTTAGTCTTTACCTTCTGTACACCCCTTTAGGCCAAATGGTTTTCTTCCTTCCCTACCGTTCGGCACCAGCCTATGGTTTGGAAGAAGACTATCCAATAAGCATAATGGATGTACTGTCCTAATCCTAGGAGCACTCGCAATGCGAGAGAAGGTGAGGATAAAAGACAACCGAATAAACCTTATTCCTATTTCTCCTGAAGCAAAATCCATCCCCGAACTGGAACAAGTTCCTTTCGAATTCGTATATAACCATGCGATGGAGTATCCAATAAATTGTGGATCTTCGTAGTGATACGGAGTGTCCTGGAGAAATACAAAGGTGAAGTGGGAGTGGTAATGAAAAACTTGGTTTGGTCGTGAATAGCAGTCGCAATTTACTTTGCCCTCCTTCTGATCCTTTTCTTTGTCTTTACATAATACCTTCTGTACACCGTCGTTAGGCTAATTGGTTTTCTTCATTCCCTACCGGTCGGCACCTGCCTATGGTTTGGAGGAAGACTATCCAGTTTGCGTAATAGGTGTACGATCCCCTAATCTAAGGGGCACTCGCAACCTGAGAGAAGGTAAAAGGAAAAGACAACTGAATAGTCCTATTCGTTTCCTCCAGAACCGGAAACCATCCTCGAATAAATTCCTTTCGAGTCCGTACATAACCATACGATGGTTTTGTCCAATGGAAGTGGACGTTCGTAGTAATACGGGGTATCCTAGAGAAAAGGGTAAAAGTAGGAGTGGCAATGAGGTTTGCAACTCTGACAATCCAAAAGCTAGTCTTATAAGAAGGTTCGGTTAATTTTGGTCTCTGAGTCATAGTCTAAGGTCGGATCAATGGTCGCTGCCAAAGAGAGAGAGAAAAGAAACACTTAGCATGCACTCTAACCTAGATCAGAATGGTTACCAATTTATCTAATCTGGAAACCTCCCACTATACCGTCAAATCCTCCAAACCTGAAAGAAGAATTAGTCGGGATCACCCGAGGAGTAAACCAACTCATCAGTGGGAATCGGGATCCAACTATCATCGCATGATAATGTGACGGAATCCGCTCACGTTATCACACTCCAGAAGGTATGCGCATATCTGGCAAGTTTCAGTTTCTTTAGAAACTCCCGATGTGATTTTTGCCGCATGCTCTTATGACCTTGGCGTGAGGTCAAAATGTCATAAGTCACATGTCAAGTTCTACCCATCATTGTCCAGGTTAATTTGAACCCACCCGTACATACCCTTGACGTAGGCCAAAATAGTAGTATGATTGTCCCAAACCAACGCATCTATCTATGCAATAGATAAATATCCGGCAGCTACCAATCACTATGCCTTGGCGTGAGGTCAAAATACATAGCTTGAATACTACCGAATATTTAACTGAAATGATGGAGGGCTACGAATGGTTTCTGGTGAAAACCTTTAACGTAATGAACTTGATATCGTTGAAGGAACGGATAGCTTTTTAGAAAAATATAGTAACGAAAACCTTTGCTAAAGAGGTCACTCCCGGTGAAGGGATCTCGGCTCTTTCCCCATAGAATGAGGTGCAGGATATTCCAACTGAATACCACGATGCAAAGCAAAAGTAATCGGCTATAGTGAAGTTATTTCCCTGACGCAAACTTTTGTCCAAGTGGTCACTCCCGGTGAAGGGATCTCGGCCCTTCCCTCGTCGACTGAGGAGCAGGATATTCCAACTGAATACCACGATGCAAAACAAAAGAGAACACCCTTGCAATAACAGCTTTTTGAAAAGTGTTCCAACAACATCAGAAAAGGTTTGTTTTTAACTTGCATTGATCCGAATCAACGCAGTCCCATCAATTGATCACACCAATAAAGAACGAAAATAATGATGTGCGTATATGCCATCCGCATTCGCCACTGGGTCCCGTCATTACCCGTTAGGTTAGTTAACTAACGACAGAGCGGGGACTGGACTAGCGCGGATGCAAAACATATACAACATCTACTAGTATATATATCAATATAATATTTCGCTCAAGGCGTGATAAAATGCAACATCACAGAAATGTAATCAGCATCACAGAACAATACAGATATCTGGGATCCCCGAGTTTCACAGAGCCGCTACTGAAACCCGACGTTCCCCTGGTCGTGTGGATAGCCTGTGCAATGAAATCCTAGACCCCTATGGGCGCGGCAAGTTACCCGCCAAAACCTGAAGCGAGGCAGCCCCTTCAGCAACGTGAATGGACCACCCAGCACTTCACGGAATCCGGTAACTTGGGCATCCCTCCTGGGTCAACCTGTACCCCCTACGAGTGCGGCGAATAGCCCGCCAATTCTAGAGTAAAGCCCCCTCCGTCTCAATGCCATGAGATGCGGGCCCGTTGCCCTCTAGAACCCAGCTATCCGTGCACCCCTCCGCGGGGCAATTCTAGTACAGAAAGTAAAATATACATACAACGGGTACATCGACCTCAACCTGGTCGTGCCCCAAAAGAATAATACAAACTGCCAGTGACGGCAATCCACATGTCGGACGCTCGCCCCGCAATATCAAATGTACATAATACAACCAAAATTGTACTACCATTGCACCCAGGCTATCCCCCACGACTAATCCGCAACATCACAGCACAATCACAGAACATCAACGTGAATGTCACGTTCACAAATCTGTCTAACCGGGCTATAGCAGTTAGACAGGATTTACCGATCAAGTGACATTCACGATCGCATATATAATGTAAATACTGTGAACTAATGTGTTTAAAATTTTCGATCGATCAAATTTACCCAAGTGGGCCCCAAGCACTACTGTAGCACTTAAAGAAATTCTGGGCCCAAAAAATAATATTCCAAAACCCCTATTTCCCTGTTTAAAGAGCTATGTGCAAAATTGGTGCAGTGAGGGCACTGTACTGCGGCCGAACCGCGGCCCCAAGGGGGTTTTGGCCGTGGTTCCGCGGCTGTTCTACAGTGTCACGCTACCATTTTTCTCCAGAATTTTTAAAACTTCCTGCATGTACTTCTGCAACATAATGAAAAAATTTCGAGCTAAAAAAATTTCGACAGAAACCTGATGCATTGAAAACGCGGATTTTGGAATTTTGTTCGATCGAAGATGTAAACACATTAGACCAAGCTAGACTAGGTTAATGGCGTGGCTCTGATACCAGTGTAAGTGCACGGCGGCGCCCCGGCCGTCAATCTGAGGGCAAAATGCGGAAGCGATAATTTACTTTAGTCTTTGAACCGGCACCACCGCGCGCAAAAATCCCGGATCGGGCCATTAATCTAGTCCTAGCTAACAAGAGAAGGGGTAGAGAGATATACCGAGCGATCCGTATCCTTCGGTCTTCTCGCCGTCGTCCCGATCTCCCCGAGGAATCTCCGGTCTTCACGTCCTCACCGGAAGGGTACCACATCGCCGGGTTCTTTTACGGGCTCCCACCTCTGGACCGAGGCAACTCGGGAACGAAGTTGGCGAGCCGACGTGCCCAAGAGTTGCTGTAGAATCAATGTAGTCCTCTATGTCTCAATGGGGTTTAAAGGAGTTGCCATATGGTGGAGGAATGAGATGTGGAATTTTTGGAGATGAAGTTGGGGATTTTTCAAGCATAAGAGAACCAAAAAATCCCCACACAAAAATGGGCAGCCCCTCTCCTCAATGGCCGGCCTCTCATGTGGTGAAGGGAGTGAGAGAGAGTGGAGTTGTGTATCAATAAGAGAGTGAGACCAATAACACAAGAGAGAGAATGTGGAGTTATCATGAAGCATGATCACAAGACAAGGTCCAACACTCCACCAACTAATCATCACAAACAAAAGTCAAGCCATGATGAAGTCAAGAAGTCAATGTGATGGTGGAACCATCATGACACTACAATATGCAAAGACAACCCTCCAAATTGCTAATTTGCAAAAATGCAAATAAGCCCTCCTCCACCAATCTTCAGCCAATGAAAGATACAAAGGAAAATGGCCGAAACGGAAAACAAACTGGCAACTTCATAAAACTGATCCCGTAATAAATTACAGGAAAAACCCGCGACTGTATATACATACCCGGATTTGTATTCCGACCGAATACAAAGGCAATGAGACAAATCTACACTGTACAATACTAGGATCCGGCTTAAACCAAAGCCCGCTAGTATTATCCGTCCGATCATGATTCGTGCAATACCGCACGTATCTGATCAAACCCTGCCATATCTCCATACGGCCTCTACAGCGTTTCGCCCGAAACTTGAGAAAACGGTCTGTAGGGGACTCTAAAGACTCGTCAATACTTTGGTTGTAGATTTATCTACTAGCACGTCAGAGGTATTAGCCTATACGTAACAGGCTACCAGGTATTGACCAAAAGGGACGTCGATGAGCGAACTCATCCTGACACCCTACTGAGCCTGTCAGTGACAATATCCTTACAGTCCGGTCCGTTCATCTATGAGCATCGCATGGCGGGCCTAGGGGGTTGGTAAAAGTCAGACCCCCAAAAGCGGTACAAGTCATGTCGGAGTGCAGGCCAGAACACCCTGAGATACTACTGGAATACCTACCAGTAAATCTCCTGCCTCGGCCGAGGGCTTTGTGTAATGGCTCTCCTAGACATAGCGCGACGTTGCCCCCAATACCGGGAGAGACGAACCCCTGAAGATCCGCTCACTGCCTCCATGTGGCTCGGGACTGTACCCAACTAAAACCTGTTTGCACGTCTTCTTTGAGCGTGGTAGGGTAGTAATCAAAGTACAGTGGGAACTCACACGAGACAAATGACGATCCTCAGGTCGATGAACTAACCAGTACACATGTCACCAGGAAACTGCTATCTGACGTCAGGTATAAGACCAACTAGCATGTTCCCGGCGAGTCCTTTCTGGTGTACTCATAACCCAATGAGCACCTGTATACATCTTAGGCGAACTAACTGACACCAATGGCTTGTGAGACCGGCCACCGCCCTCGTCGGGGTCTCGACTGTATACACTAGTCTACTCTGGAGAATCGATGCTCTGTCTCGAAACTCCCACGACTAGGGACCTTCTAAGGATGTGCTTATGGACCCCAGCTCCCACGTATATGATCGCCCTCATACTGCC
The DNA here is from genome assembly GCA_030015575.1 of Agapanthus africanus. Lineage (NCBI taxonomy): Eukaryota > Viridiplantae > Streptophyta > Magnoliopsida > Asparagales > Amaryllidaceae > Agapanthus > Agapanthus africanus. The sequence goes on along the minus strand of JASDDO010000018.1, from coordinate 98,019,113 downwards.
GGTAGTTAAGCAAGAATCCTAAGGGCTCTATCAACATGCAATAGTGACCTGTAAGGTCACCTAAAGCAGTACACGATGATAAAGATAAACCAGATAGCATACTGTTAGTGTATATGCCCTAGAGGCCATTACTGTATCATACTAGTTTGTATATTACTTAATGGAAGCTTGGGATATTCACAGTTGTATATACAATCTTGCTCGAAATGGTAGTATGCTACTTGGTTTGTCTCTGCTTTAATATGTGCATGTGTTTCTTTTAGCATATTGCTGGTATACATATTAGTAAAGCCCTTAGGATCTTTGCTAGATTACCAGCGTTGTGATGGCGCTCGCACTCGTGGGAGCTGGGTAATCTATAAGCACATCCTTATACAGGTCCCTGGTCGTTGGACTATCGAGACAGGGCATCGATACTCCGGAGTAGACTAGCATATGCGCTTCTCATCCCAGTATGGGAGACGGTCTGTCCCACAGCCGTTAGTACGTCGTACTTGGGATAGTATGCGGGTGCTCGTTAGGTTACGAGTACACTGGACAGGACTCGTCGGGAACTGTTGGTTGGTAATATACCTATCGTCAGTTATCAGTTCCCAGGTGACATGAGTACAGCTTAGTCCGCTGACTTGACACTGTCACTTCGCCTCGAGTGTGTTCCCACTGCACTTTGATTACTACCCTACCATGGCTCAAAGGAGTCGTGCAAACAGGTAGTTTTTGGGTGCAGTCCCGAAGCACTTGGAGGAAGTGACGGTTAGACAGGATTCGTCTCTCCCGGTATTGGGGGTTGACATCGCGCTGTGTCTAGGAGAGCCATTACACGAGTAGTCCCTGGCCAGGGCAAGCGAGATATACTGGTAGGTTTCCAGTGTTATCTCAGGGTGTTCTGGGCTACACTCCGACACGACTTGTACCGCTATTAGGGGACTGACGTTCACCGCCCCCCTAGGCCCACCATGCGATGTATCAGACGAACAGACCGGACTGTACGGAGACTGTCACATACAGGCTCAGTAGGAGTGCAGATGGGGTTCACCTCGTCAGTCTTCTTATCGACATCTACCTGGGGACCGTTACGTACAGCTAGTGCCGCTTGCGGTCTGTGGTTAAACCCACTGCCAGCGTAGTGTCGAGTCTTTAGAGTCCCACACAGAGAGCTATTCGCCTTTAGGCAAAATGAGTAGAGGTCGCATGGTTTTGCGACAGGGTTCGTTCACATTCGCGCACTTGTGCACGTTTGCTGTCCGAACAGTTTATACTAGCGGGCTTTGGTTTAAGCCGGATCCTAGTATATAATTCGAGATTGGTTTTTCTCAGTGTATTCGTGTTCCTCGGATCGCGAATGCGGGTGCGTATGCACAGTTGCTTGAGATTGAGGGAGAGGACCTTGTTTAGGGTTAATGGCTATTGTCATTTTATTAACCCTATTGCTTTTGTGTGTATTATAGTTAATTGATAATTAGCTTAATAATTGTGCATGGTTGTTGTTGTTGACAATTTGACTTCATTGACTTGTTGACCTTGTTGACAACTTGACCATAATCATTTCATTTGGAAGATGCTCTTTGATCTTTGCAAAATTGAAATGATAATGGTCATGTCATGATTTACCATGACAATTTTCAAGCTAATTATTCAATTAAAATTATTCACACATATTAGTGAGAATGGCTCACTAATAATTCATTCTCTCATATCATTTCTCTCTCTTGTTCATCCTCTCCCTCAAGCTCTCTCCCTCTCATGTGTTGAGAAACAAAAAGCTTGAGAAAAACCTTCACTTGATCTTCTCTACTCTCTTCTAGGGTTCAAGTCTTAGCATTTCTTGCACTCTAGTTACTCCTAGCTTGGAGTTGAAGCTAAAGGTCGAGGCTTTCGGGTGGATCCTTCTTTGACGGGAGAAGACAAGCAAGGTGACCTCTTTCTACCATTCCAAGGAGCAAGGAGAGAAGGACTTTGAGCTCAAGGTATAACCTTTCCATCACTTAGCTACTTTGTAGTTAGCTTTAGCAAGTTTATGTTTAGCAAAGATCCATAAAGCTTGGTCCATGTTGCCTATAGTTGATAAAAATCCAATTTTTATTATGTTTTCCGCCTCCCCGTAAGCACCAGGGTGGGCAACGTGGACTTACAGTGGTATCAGAGCCAGGTTAAACCTAAACTAGCTAAGTAGTTAAGTGTAACGAAGTTTCGAAACCGGATAATCGAAAAACCAAACTCGCAAAACCCTAAGTTTCTGTTAATTTTTTTTCTGGTCAAAATAAAATTTGTTATACACCAAAAATTATCTCAGGGTTTTGTTAAGAACACCACCAAAAACGAGACAGAGAGTCGATAAAATGGGCGCGGATCCGCGGCGCTAGGAAGCTATTGCGCTGCGCATCCGCGGCCGTATTGTCTCTTCTCTGCCTCGATTTTGGTGCAGTGTGTTTCTGTGTTGGTTTTGCGATTTTTAGGATATGTTATATGTGCCCAGATTTTCCAGAAATAAAATTTACTTTTGGGGGCCTATAAATCCGTATTTTTTCGGAACTTCACTACACTTTAACTATATCGGTTATATCTGTGATGCTTGTATGTATTGAACGTCGGCTAATCGCTATAAGTCGATTAGTCGGGGTTATACATCTCTGTGATCTGTGATTGTTATTGGTTTATGGATATGAATGGGTTGGATTGTCGCGGGTGAATAGCCGGGGTGGATGTGAGATGAGCGTTATTTTTCTTTCATTCATTTGTAACATGTAAATTGATGTAATAATATTATTTGTATGGCCGCACAACCGGGTCGGGGTTGTAGCCGTCATTGTATAATTCTTTTTACTGTTTTTGCTCCTAGGATAGACCCATGGAGGGGGGTGCACAAACTACCGGGTATCTCAAAGTGCCGAGTGGCCTACTCACGGTGGTGAGGGAGGTTGCTTCGCTTCGGGTGCTTGGCGGGTAGTTTGCCGCACCCGTAGGGGTCTTGGGTGGGGTATTGGCTATTCACCGCGACCGTGTAATCCGCTTTACGTTGCAGGCTCGAACGCATTGCGGATTCCTAGTATATCCAATGTATTCATCTGTGATCTGTAATGTCTATCATTGCTGTATATTTATATATAATAACTATTTAGGCGTTGCTTATGTTTTACAGCCGCGCTAGCCCAGCCCCCGCTCTGTCGTTAGTTAAGTAACCTAACGGGTGATGACGGGGCCCCGTGGCGAATGCGAATGGCATAAGCGTACGTCATATTTTGGTTGTTTTCTGCAATGGTAGGATTAAATGATGGGACGCATTAAAAGAACTAATGCAAGAAATAAACCAAGTAAAAGTCGATTGGAACACTTTGAAAACCACTAGGTTCTTTTCAAAACTAAACTTTTAAACGCGGAGCTTGAACCACTCCTTTTAAAAGCTATCTCGTTCCATCGATTATATCAAGTTCACTACGTTCACGGTTTCGCCAAAACCATTCGTAGCCCTCCGTCATTCCACATGAATGGTCAAAAGTATTCAAGCTATCTATTTTGGCCAAAGTCAAGGCATAGTGATTGGTAGCGTTTGGGTATTCATGTGCAGCATAGATAGATGCGTTGATTTGGGACAGTCGTGCTGCCATTTTGGCCAAAGTCAAGGGTAGGTACGGGTGGGTCCAAATTAACCAGGAGAATGACGGGTAGAACTTGACATGTGACTTATGATATTTTGGCCAAAGTCAAGGTCATAAGAGCATGGGGCAAAAATCCACATCGGGAGTTTCATAAGTACTGAAACTTGCTAGCGTTGCATACCATTTGGAGTGTGATGATTCTGGTAGGATTCCTTCGGTTTTATCACGCGATGATATTTGGATCCCGATCCTACTGTGAGTATATGCTACTCCTCGGGAAAACTCTCACTTAACGATCAATGCTATAAACCTAGTAGGTGCCTAGAAAGGTGTTAGCGGGGCTACGCCCACAGGGAAAAGAGGTTACTTAATTAAGGAACTTCGCGAAAGCGTTGGAAAACCTCCCTCGAAGTACCGACACTGGCCTGGCTGAACGGTTAAGCAAGTATTGTACGGTGAGAATGATCCCGGCTAATCCTTTTCTTTATGGTTTGAGAAGGGATTCGAGAAACAGTGGGAGCCATCCAGTTTAGACAAACTAAAAACCACTCTAAACTTGCAAGAGCATCATGCTAAAGTGTTTCTTTTCTCTCTCCTAATTGCAGCGACCATTCAAGATGACCGAACTTAAGTTACTATTAGATAAAAATATATTGACAGGGCCAAACTACAAAGATTGGCTCAGGAATGTCAAGATGGCTATCACTTATGACAAGCTGGGGTATATACTTACCACCAAAGCTCCCCCTGTCCCAGGTCCCACCTCCAGCGTCGCGGATGTAGAAATCCGTAAGACATGGGAGATAGATTGCGCGAGGGCCAGATGCCTCGTACTAGCCTCGATGGACAACGACCATCAGAGGAGGCACGAGAATATGGACCTAGAGTCCATATTTCTCCATACAAAAGAACTGTATGGAGAGCAGTCTCGTATCGCGAGATACGAAGTGTCGAAGAAGCTTTTTTCGGCAAGGTTGGCCGTCGGATCATCGGTAGCGGACCACGTGCTTAAGATGATCGGCTACATAGAGGAGCTCGCGGACCTTGGGACCACGTTGGAGAATGAACTCTATACTGATTTGATTCTCCAGTCCCTTCCTTCCACTTACGCCCAGTTCATTCTTAACTTCAACATGCAAGGAAAGGAGGTTGAACTTGCCGAACTTCTGAACATGTTGAGGACTGCTGAGGGCACCCTACAGAAGGGTAGGGAGACATCCATTTTGTTTGTAGGAGGATCTTCCTCTTCTAGGTCCAGGGCGAAAGCCAAGGGCAAGAAGAAGAAAGCCCCCGCCAAACCAAGAGGCGGTGTCGGTAAAGTGGATACGAAGGGAAAGGGTAAAGCAACAAAGGTAGCGGAGAAGCTGGTGGGGAAGGAAGAATGCTTCTATTGTCACAGAAGTGGTCACTGGAAACAAGATTGCAAGGCTTGGAAAGCCAGAACACAGGATTTGAAGCGAGTTGCTGCTTCAGCTTCAGGTGTGTATGTTATTGAAAACTGTCTATCAATAAACTCTACATCCTGGGTATTGGATACCGGATCAGGATCTCATATCTGTAATTCTTTGCAGGCGTTGAGAAAGCGTAGAGTTTTGAAGGCAGGTGACATGACCCTCAGAGTTGCGAACGGTGCTAGCATGGATGCTGAGGCCGTGGGGGACTATCACCTGGGATTATCAGATGGACACTTTTTGGTTTTGCGTAGTTGTTATTATGTACCAAATGCAACCTGCAATATCATTTCTGTATCTTTATTATCTAAAGAAGGTTATGAATTTGCATTTGTAAGTAATGTAGTGAACATTCACCTTAATCAAGTTTTGATTGGGTCAGGTACATTGAACAACGGTATATACGTTTTAAACCAACCACAGATTTTCAATATCCAGAATACACACAAAAGAAAGTCTCCAGAAATTAATAAAACTTTCTTATGGCATTGTAGACTGGGTCACATCAATGAGAGAAGATTGACTAAGTTACATACTGAAGGATATTTGGATCCGTTCGAATATCAATCATATGCAACTTGTCAATCCTGTCTCAAAGGAAAGATGACAAAGGCTCCGTTTTCTGGACACGGAGAAAGAGCGAGCGAGCTCTTGGGACTCGTACACAGCGACGTGTACGGTCCAATGTCTACACATGCGCGAACCGGTTATTCTTACTTCATCACTTTTACGGATGATTTTTCAAGGTACGGTTATGTCTTCTTAATGAAACATAAATCCGAGGCTTTTGAAAAATTCCAGGAATATAAGAATGAACTAGAAAAACAAACCGGCAAAAGTATCAAGATTCTAAGATCGGATCGAGGTGGAGAATACTTAAGTGCCGAATTCCTGAACTACTTAAAAGAGAATGGAATTCTCTCTCAGCTTACTCCTCCATACACTCCGCAACATAACGGTGTATCGGAGAGACGGAACCGAACCCTATTGGATATGGTACGGTCCATGATGAGTAACGCTGAGTTACCGCGATCGTTCTGGGGATATGCGCTAGAAACAGCTGCATATCTTTTGAACCATGTTCCCACTAAGACTGTGCCTACCACACCATATGAGTTATGGAGTGGGAAGAGACCCTATCTTAATCACATTAAGACATGCGGATGTCCAGCTTTTGTAAAAAAGCAGCATGCGGACAAGCTCGAGGCACGCTCAGTACAGTGCAAGTTTGTGGGATATCCAAAGAACTCCAAGGGATATTACTTATATTGCGAAGAGGAACAAAAAGTCCTTGTTTCTCGCCATGCCCACTTTCTAGAACATCAGTTCATAGAAAAAGAATTAAGTGGGAGCGCGATAGAACTGGAAGAAATTCCAGAACCGCAAGCTATTACTGAAAGCTTAGTAGAACCAGAAGGTTCGAAAGATCAAGACATTCCCATGCCACTCCGCAGGAGTAGTAGGCAGTCTCGTCCGCCCGAGAGGTACTACGGTTTTCTCATTGACGGGGATAGAGAGGACTGCATCATAGATTGTGATGAGCCTACTAGCTTCCGGCAAGCCATTCAGAGTGTCGACTCGGTAAAATGGCTGGATGCAATGCGGACCGAGATGGAGTCCATGTACACCAACAAAGTATGGACGTTGGACATTGCTCCAGACGGGGTAAAACCCGTAGGATGCAAGTGGATCTTCAAAAGGAAAATTGGTGTAGATGGACAGGTTGAGACCTATAAAGCTAGACTGGTAGCAAAGGGTTTTCGTCAGCGACCTGGTTTGGACTATGACGAAACCTTTTCTCCAGTAGCTATGCTGAAATCCATTCGGATCCTTCTTGCCATCGCTGCTTTCCACGATTATGAGATTTGGCAGATGGACGTAAAGACAGCTTTTCTAAATGGTCATTTAGAGGAGTGTGTCTATATGGACCAGCCAGAGGGTTTCATTCAGGGTGGAAGTAGCGGAAAGGTGTGCAAGTTGCTCAAGTCCATTTATGGACTCAAGCAGGCATCGCGGAGTTGGAACATCTGTTTTGATGAGACGGTCAAAGAATTTGGCTTTATCAAAAATCCGGATGAACCATGCATCTATTGTAGATTTGTAGCGAGAACTGTAGTATTCCTCGTTTTATACGTAGATGACATTCTCTTAATAGGAAATGACATTCCTATGCTACAATCTGTCAAGGGGTTCTTGTCACACAGGTTCTCCATGAAAGACCTGGGTGATGCCTCATACATTCTGGGTATCCGGATCTACCGTAACAGATCCAAGAGGATATTAGGACTATCACAGTCCAGGTACATCGACACCATACTGAAGAGATTCAGTATGGAAGATTCCAAGCGCGGTAATCTACCGGCTTGTCACGGGATCACCCTCTCCAAAGAGATGTCTCCCAAGACTGATTTGGAGAGGGATCGCTTGTCTATTATACCCTACGCTTCTGCGGTAGGCTCTATAATGTATGCGATGTTGTGTACCAGACCGGATGTAGCTTATGCACTGAGTGTGGTAAGCAGGTATCAGTCAAACCCTGGGGAGAAACATTGGATAGCAGTAAAGAACATTCTCAAGTACCTGAGAAGGACTAAGGAGATGTTCTTGGTGTATGGCGGAAAAGACCTGCAGATTGAGGCCTTTGCTGACTCCAGCTTCCAGAGTGACAAGGATGATTCCAAGTCCATGTCGGGTTTTGTCTTTACCCTCAATGGAGGGGCGGTGTGTTGGAAGAGCTCCAAACAGGAAACCGTTGCTGACTCGACTATGGAAGCGGAATACATCGCTGCATCTGATGCCGCAAAAGAAGCTGTCTGGATGAGGAAGTTCTTGAAAGAACTTCAGGTGGTTCCGTCCATTGTTGACCTAATACCTCTGTATTGCGACAACAACGGGGCTATAGCTTTAGCGAAGGAACCCAGGTCCCATCAGAAATCCAGACACATCTTAAGGCGGTATCACCTGATCAGGGAGATCGTGGATCGCCAGGAGATCGAGGTCCGGAGAGTTGCATCAGAGGATAACACAGCAGATCCATTCACCAAGGCCTTGCCCCAGACTCAGTTCGAGCGGCTGATCGAGATGATAGGTCTTCGATACGCCAGTACATGGCCTTAGTGCAAGTGGGAGATTGTTAGTGCATATGCCCTAGAAGCCATTACTGTATCATACTAGTTTGTATATTACTTAATGGAAGCTTGGGATATTCACAGTTGTATATACAATCTTGCTCGAAATGGTAGTATGCTACTTGGTTTGTCTCTGCTTTAATATGTGCATGTGTTTCTTTTAGCATATTGCTGGTATACATATTAGTAGAGCCCTTAGGATCTTTGCTTGATTACCAGCGTTGTGATGGCGCTCGCACTCGTGGGAGCTGGGTAATCTATAAGCACATCCTTATACAGGTCCCTGGTCGTTGGACTATCGAGACAGGGCATCGATACTCCGGAGTAGACTAGCGTATGCGCTTCTCATCCCAGTATGGGAGACGGTCTGTCCCACAGCCGTTAGTACGTCGTACTTGGGATAGTATGCGGGTGCTCGTTAGGTTACGAGTACACTGGACAGGACTCGTCGGGAACTGTTGGTTGGTAATATACCTATCGTCAGTTATCAGTTCCCAGGTGACATGAGTACAGCTTAGTCCGCTGACTTGACACTGTCACTTCGCCTCGAGTGTGTTCCCACTGCACTTTGATTACTACCCTACCACGGCTCAAAGGAGTCGTGCAACAGGTAGTTTTTGGGTGCAGTCCCGAAGCACTTGGAGGCAGTGACGGTTAGACAGGATTCGTCTCTCCCGGTATTGGGGGTTGACATCGCGCTGTGTCTAGGAGAGCCATTACACGAGTAGTCCCTGGCCAGGGCAAGCGAGATATACTGGTAGGTTTCCAGTGTTGTCTCAGGGTGTTCTGGGCTACACTCCGACACGACTTGTACCGCAATTAGGGGACTGACGTTCACCGCCCCCCTAGGCCCGCCATGCGATGTATCAGACGAACAGACCGGACTGTACGGAGACTGTCACATACAGGCTCAGTAATAGTGCAGATGGGGTTCACCTCGTCAGTCTTCTTATCGACATCTACCTGGGGACCGGTACGTACAGCTAGTGCCGCTTGCGGTCTGTGGTTAAACCCACTGCCAGCGTAGTGTCGAGTCTTTAGAGTCCCACACAGAGAGCTATTCGCCTTTAGGCAAAATGAGTAGAGGTCGCATGGTTTTGCGACAGGGTTCGTTCACATTCGCGCACTTGTGCACGTTTGCTGTCCGAACAGTTTATACTAGCGGGCTTTGGTTTAAGCCGGATCCTAGTATATGATTCGAGATTGGTTTTTCTCAGTGTATTCGTGTTCCTCGGATCGCGAATGCGGGTGCGTATGCACAGTTGCTTGAGATTGAGGGAGAGGACCTTGTTTAGGGTTAATGGCTATTGTCATTTTATTAACCCTATTGCTTTTGTGTGTATTATAGTTAATTGATAATTAGCTTAATAATTGTGCATGGTTGTTGTTGTTGACAATTTGACTTCATTGACTTGTTGACCTTGTTGACAACTTGACCATAATCATTTCATTTGGAAGATGCTCTTTGATCTTTGCAAAATTGAAATGATAATGGTCATGTCATGATTTACCATGACAATTTTCAAGCTAATTATTCAATTAAAATTATTCACACATATTAGTGAGAATGGCTCACTAATAATTCATTCTCTCATATCATTTCTCTCTCTTGTTCATCCTCTCCCTCAAGCTCTCTCCCTCTCATGTGTTGAGAAACAAAAAGCTTGAGAAAAACCTTCACTTGATCTTCTCTACTCTCTTCTAGGGTTCAAGTCTTAGCATTTCTTGCACTCTAGTTACTCCTAGCTTGGAGTTGAGCTAAAGGTCGAGGCTTTCGGGTGGATCCTTCTTTGACGGGAGAAGACAAGCAAGGTGACCTCTTTCTACCATTCCAAGGAGCAAGGAGAGAAGGACTTTGAGCTCAAGGTATAACCTTTCCATCACTTAGCTACTTTGTAGTTAGCTTTAGCAAGTTTATGTTTAGCAAAGATCCTTAAAGCTTGGTCCATGTTGCCTATAGTTGATAAAAATCCAATTTTTATTATGTTTTCCGCCTCCCCGTAAGCACCGGGGTGGGCAACGTGGACTTACACATACTATCATCTTGAGTAAGACTGTCCTACTGGGATAGGTCCTCCCTCAATCATTGCAATCACGTGCCTGTGATCCAATAATTGACTCTGAGGGCACTATCTCCAACAACTTGTCAGTCTTGTATCAAAGGTAAAATGACCAAAACTCTGTTTATAGGACACGGAGAGAGAGCTACAGAACTCTTAAGCCTCGTACATAGTGACGTAAGTGGACCAATGTCTACATATGCTAGAGGCGGGTTTTCATACTTCATCACTTTTACTGATGACTTTTCAAGATTCGGACACATGTTTTTATTGAAGCATAAATCCGAAGCATACGAGAAATTCAAGGAGTACAAACTTGAAATACAAAAACAAACTGGCTCGAGTATCAAGAAACTTCGATCAGATCGAGGTGGAGAGTATTTAAGCACTGAGTTTTCAGACTTCTTAAAAATTAATGGGATTCTCTCTCAGCTCACTCCTCCGTACACACCACAGCACAACGGTGTGTCAGAACGGAGGAATCGTACCCTATTAGATATGGTACGGTCCATGATGGGTGATGCTGAGTTACTACATTCTTTTTAGGGACATGCATTAGAGACAGCAATTTATCTACTGAACAGGGTCCCAACAAAGACCATGTCTACCACTCTATATGAGATGTGGTGTGGGAAGAGACCATCTCTTAAAAGAGTTAGGATATGGGGTTGTCCGACTTATGTCAAAAAGAAGAATCTGGATAAACTCGAGACACGATCGGTCATGTGTACATTTGTGGGATATCCAAAACATTCATATGGATATCTTTTCTACCACAAGGAGGAACAAAAGGTGTTTGTTTCTCAACATGCCACATTTTTGGAAAATGAAATTTTTATAAATAGTACTGATGGCAATATGGTAGAACTAGAAGAGGTTCTAGAGACACAAATTACTCATGAAGAATTAGTTGAACCTGATGTTGCAGTAGAACAACAAGAACCTCAGCCGCTCCGGAGATCTAGTAGAACTTCTCGCCCACCGGAGAGATACTATGGTTTTCACATTGATGGTGATAGAGAAGATTGCATCATGGATGATGATGAACCTACTAGTTTTCAACAGGCTATCATGAGTGGAGACTCAGTGAAGTGGCTGGATGCCATGAGATCTGAAATGGAGTCTATGTACACCAACAAAGTATGGACTTTGGACGTTGCACCTCCTGGGATAAAACCCGTTGGGTGCAAATGGATCATTAAGAAAAAGATTGGTGTAGATCGACAGGTAGAGACCTATAAAGCAAGACTTGTAGCGAAAGGTTTTCGTCAAAGACCAGGACTGGACTATGATGAAACTTTCTCTCCAGTAGCAATGCTTAAATCCATTCGGATCCTACTTGCTATTTCTGCTCACTACGACTATGAAATTTGGCAGATGGACGTTAAGGCTGCATTTCTAAATGGTGATTTAGAAGAGTGCGTTATTATAGATCAGCCAGAGGGCTTCACAGACAGTGGGAGCAGCGAAAAAGTATGTTGGTTGCTTAAATCCATTTATGGGTTAAAGCAGGCATCTCGGAGCTGGAACATTTGTTTTGATGATACAATGAAAGAGTTTGATTTAATCAAAAATATAGATGAACCATGCATTTATAAGAAGATTGTAAGGAGTACTGTCACTTTTCTCATATTGTACGTAGATGACATTCCCTTGATAGGAAATGATATTCCTATGCTACAATCGGTCAAATTATTCTTATCACAAAGATTCTCCATGAAGGACCTGGGTGATGCCTCGTGCATTTTGGGCATAAGGATGTATATAGATAGATCCAAGAGATTATTAGGATTGTCCCAATCAAAGTACTTTGATACCATCCTAAAAAGGTTTAGTATGGAAGATTCCAAGCGTGGTGCCTTGCCCGCTTGCCATAGAATCACTCTCTCTAAGGACTTCTGTCCGAAGACTGATGAAGAGAGAGCTCGCATGAGCATTATACCCTACGCTTCAGCCGTAGGATCTATAATGTATGCGATGATATGTACTCGCCCTGATGTAGCTTATGCACTTGCTGTAGTGAGCAGGTATCAATCAAACCCAGGGGAGCAACACTGGATAGCCGTGAAGAACATTCCTAAGTACTTACGAAGGACTAAAGAATTGTTCTTGGTGTATGGTAATGGGGATCTCCAAATGGAGTCCTTTACCGATTCCAGCTTCCAAAGAGATAAGGATGATAGTAAATCTATCTCAGGGTTTGTATTTACCCTCAATGGAGGAGTGGTATGTTGGAAGAGTTCCAAACAACATACCGTTGCAGACTCCACGATGGAAGCTGAGTATATTGCTGCAAATGATGCTGCCAAGGAAGTCGTCTGGATGAGGAAGTTCATTGCGGAGCTAGGAGTAGTTCCAACCATTACTAATACAATACCATTATATTGTGATAATAATGGAGCTATGGCGTTGGCCAAAGAACCCAGATCCCATCGAAAGTCTAGACACATCCTCAGGCGATATCATTTGATCCGGGAGATAGTTGATCGCCAAGGGATCGAGATTCGGAGAGTAGATAGAAAGGAAAACACCGCGGATCCACTCACCAAGGCCCTACCACAGCCGCAACATGAGCGACTTTTTGAGATGTTGGGTATGAGATACGCCAATAATTGGCCTTAGTGCAAGTGGGAGATTGTTGGATATATGTATGCCCTAGAGGCCATTATATGTATAGTAGATGCTTGGACATGTATATATGTATATTTGATATATGACTTTCTTGCTCGACATGATAGTATGCTATCTGGTTTTACTTTATCTGACATGTTTACTTGATATTGTTCATTTGATACATGTTGATAAAGCCCTGAGGATATTTGCTTAACTTCCATGGCTATGATAGAGATCATGCTAGTGGGGCATGTATGGTCTATAAGCATATACTTAAATGTTCCTAGTCATAGGTATATCGAGACAGGGCATCGATATTCCACAGTAGACTAGCGTGTACGTTTCTTGACCCATATGATGGGCGATGGATGATCCCATATCCATTGGTGTTGTAACATCGAAGATTGTATACGGGAGCTTAGTGGAGACTGGGTACACTGAACGGACACACCGAGAATTCCTATATGGTATTATATCTATCATCGGATAGCAGTTCTTTGGTGATACTGGTACAGGTTAGTCTGTAGACCCGAGATCGTCATAGAGTCTTTTGTGTTCTCCCACTGTACTTTGATTTCCACCCTACCACAGCTCTACTGAGTCATGCAAACAGGTGGATTTTGGGTATAGTCCCAAGACACATGGAGACAGTGAGCGATAGGAGGGGTTTCGTCTAACCCGGTATTGGGAGTTGATGTTGTGCAAAGTGAGATTGGCTCTGACTTGAAGTCCCTGGCCAGGGCTGATGAGATTTACTGATAAGTGTTATTGGTAGTTTCTCGACTAGTCATAGAACATATCAACATGACTTATTGAGTTATTAGAGATCGACGATTCCATCCCTAGACTTGATATGCAACATTTAGATGAAGAGACCGGACAGTTTGGTAAGTGTTGCCAATGGCTCGACAGGAGTTTTGACGGGTTCGATTGTTTTTCTTCTGATCTCTCAATACCCGGGTGGCCGTTACGTTTAGCTGACCGCTTGCGGCTTGTAGGTGTTTTGATATGATCATCACCTACTGCCGGCGTATTGACGAGTCTTAGAGTCCCACACAGGATTTTTCTAACTCAGGCGAAATGATGTGGAGTGCATATGAGATATGTGCGGGAGCTCGACTAAATGCGAGTATGTGATACCGTATTTCAATCGGTCGTTTATTATTGGTCGGGTCGCATTTGATGTGACCAAGTTATTAAATCAAGTGTTGATTTAATATTGACTTTTAGCTTACTTTTAATTAAACCTTTTCTTTTGAATGTATGCATATATGTTTATACATACACATGATGATGTGCATGCACACATACATACATACATATGTGTCATGGTTGATGATACATAGAAGATGGCAATACAAGACTCACATGGTTGATAAATATCTAGATTTTTTTAATGAATTAAAGAAAAAGGAAATTTTCCAAATGACTCATTATTTCTATATTCTTCTTATTTGACCTTTGACTTTAACCATGGTTAGATTTCCTTTGTTCTTCAACCCATCTACAAAATATATAGATATTTAGTTAACTATGGTTATATTTGAAAGTGTCTCATATATATTCTTTTCTTTTTCCTTTTAGAAAAAAAGTTTTTCAATATATTCACAAAAGCTTTTGCCATCTTCGCCTTCCTCCTTCTTCAAGCTCTCTTGAGTTTTGTTTTGAGTGAGGAACTTAAAAAGAAAGGGTTTTTAAGTGAGTGTACAAACCACATAACCATTCTACACCAACCTAACCCTTTAGTGTAGAGTGTTTGCTCCACTTCATCTTGATTTAGTGAGGCAAAGAGCTTGACCAAGGAATCTCCGGGTGGATCATCGTAGACGACGAAGGACCTTGAGCGGAGTTGATCCAAGCTTCCAGCAAAGCCGTAGTAGTCCTAAAGACCGAAGGAGTTGGCTACAAAGGTTGTATTTCTTTTTACTTTAGTTTAGACTTCACATAATGATGATATTACCCTAATCTCGAGTTACGATTCGTAGTTCGTTTGTAATAGCCCTCTAGAATTTTAAAAGTTCACTACTTTATGATGTTGCAACCTTACTAGAGGCGCTACTACACACCAACACCACGTTCAAGAGAACGTGCAAAACGGTAGCTTTTGGGTACAGTCTCGAATCACATGGAGGCAATGAACAATAGGAGGGGTTTCATCACTCCCGGTATTGGGGGTTGATGTTGCGCTGTGCTCGATTGGCTATAACAGGAAGTCCCTGGCCAGGGCTGCTTCAGAGATATACTGGTAAGTGTTATCAGTAGTTTCTCGACCCGTTATGAGCCTCATATCGACACAACTTATCGAGTTACTGGGGTCTGACGTTTACCACCCCTAGACAAGATATGCGACATATCAGACGAAGAGACCGGACTGTACGGTAGTGTTACCGATTGGATTCACAAGAGTGTGAGAAGGCTTGCTTGTTGATCTTCTGATCGCTCAATACCCGAGTGGCCATTACGTTTAGTAGACCGCTTGTGGTTTGTGGGTGTTTGATATAATCATCACTTACTGCCGGCGTATTGACGAGTCTTTAGAGTCCTACACAGAGGTTTCCTGGCTCAAGCGAAACGGAGTAGGAGCACATATGTGATATTTGTGAGACCGAGATTAATACGATATGAGATTATTGTATTTTCGCGATTTGTGACATTGGTCGGTTATATGCGATATAGCCGAGTTATCGGATCAAGTGTTGATTCGATAAGTTGTTACACATGATATTAGTCAGCTATATTTTATATAGACGGATTATTAAAGAGTTGATTTGATAATCTAATGTATAATTATATATTTGATATATTAATTTACATTAACTAGTATTAGCTCACTTAAGATTTCTTTTCTCACTTGATGTGCACATTATATATATATGAGATATATATAAGTGTACATGTTATGTGTCATGCTTGATGATACATGCAACTTGGGTGTGTGTATGACTTACACCATGTTAGGGATAATACTAGGGTTTTTATTTAATTTCGGTAATTACAAAATGGTTGCAATTTGTCATGACACAAAGCTTGTAGAAGCTTTGTATTGTGCATTGACTTAGTCTACTCATTTTGTTTTACTAAAGATATTTATAAACCCAACCCTTTATCCTAGCCATGCTTAACTCTCATATAACATTTCAGAAAAATAAAATAATATTTTTGGAAAATTTTTATAATTAAATAATAAATATTATGAATATTTTAATATGCGGTATAATTAAATACCGATAAATCGGAAAATATCTGGAAAATTATAGAAATTGCTGAAATGAGGGTGTTTTATATGATTTAAGCAAATTATAAGTTTTCATGATTTGTAATATTCCATTTTAATGCTAATCGCTATTAAATATCGCTAATCGCGTATTAAGCTTGATTTGTGCACATGACATGCACCTGTCATATTTTAGCACTTGTTATATTTTTATCATGGCTTACTCTTCATTTTCTTGCATGGTTGTTGTTTTAAATGAGAAGAGTAAATAAAAAAGAAAAGAAAAGAAAATATTAAACTAAGAGGGACGGGCAAGGAGAGAGAGGGTGAGGGGGGTCTTGTGTTGACCATGGCTTCTACCCTTCATTATTTTCTTCATTCTCCATGGCTGCTGCCCTATCTCCCTCCCCCCTTTACCTCCTCACTTCATCATCAAAAATAACCCAAAACATCATCGACACTTCATTAAAAATATGCACAAGCTCCTCACAAGCACTTTGGACCAAGAAAAGATGGATTTTGGACACTTGGGGAAACTCAAGAAATTTCTTGAGCTGCCAAATGAGGTAATCTTTTCACCATTAGAGTAGTACTCCTTTCCTTTTAGCACTTGTACATGTTTATAACTGATTTAGTGTGGATATGTGAACTTTGGAAATTTCTAGAAGTGGTTAAGGTTGGAATTGAATCCAAAGGTATAATTAAGGTTAGTAGAGACCTTAAAACCGCTCGAGAGTTAGTTTCATGGACTGAAGCCTGAGATAGAACCCCAAACCCCAAACCTAGAAACCCCGATATCGGGAATTTGTTGAAATTATGAGGTTGTTTAGAGATCTGCTAACATCCGGGGACACTAGAATTTATTTAGCAAACACAGGGAGTCATGCAAGAACCAAGGAAGCTACCACTGAAACCCTAGCCCCATATCCTAACCCATGGCCGCAATTATATCCATTCTGGCCGCAATTTGCGGCCAGAGCAGTGAAATATGGTCCCAGGTTTGGTCCATGGCTCTGTTTGCAGTAAATTAGACCTCTCTTGTATGCAAAATGTCCAAATTGTCACCTGAGGAAAACCTGGAAGTGTTTTACATATTTTCTGAAATTTTTTTGCGGCTTTTAATGAATTGGAATTTGGTATTTTTTATTGTGTTCCGTCGTGTGGCGATTGAACGTCAACAGAGGGGGTTGTTTGGTTATTCTTGCTTGCGTAGACATAGGTTTTAACCTATGTACGATTCGTATGCTGTTTTGGTTTTCGTGTGTGATTTCTGTTTATGATGTTATATGTGTATGAAATGTAAGTACGCCCATCAGGACTTCGAGAAGACAAGCAAGTGAGTGACGACATCAGCATCGGCAAGCGAAGATCATGTGAGTAGATAAATATCTACGGGGGAAGTCGTGTAGATGGTGTATAGCACCCCCGCAGTTTCGTAGTATAAAACACGTATGCGTTATGAGATATATATATATATATATATATATATAACACTTATGTATTATGCGATGTGCATATTGTTAGAAATGTATGCCCTAGAGGCCATTATTGTATAGTACTAGTTTGTATATTACATTTTGGATGCTTGGGATATATACATGGATTGACGACAGTCTTGCTCGATATTGTAGTATGCTACTTGGTTTGTATCTATCTTAATATGTGTATATGTTTCATTTAACATATGTCTAATACATATTGATAGAGCCCTTAGGATCTTTGCTTGACTACCGGCGTTGTGATGGCGATCACACTAGTGGGGGATGGTTAGTCTATAAGCACATCCTTATACAGGTCCCTAGTCATAGGATTATCGAGACAGGGCATCGATACTCCAGAGTAGACTGGTGCATACGCTTCTCATCCCAGCATGGGAGATGGTCTGTCCCACAGCCATCAGTACGTCATACTGGAGATAGTGTGCAGGTGCTCGTTAGGTTACGAGTACACTGGATATGACTCGTCGGGAACTGTTGGTTGGTATTATACCTATCGTCAGTTAGCAGTTCCAAGGTGACATGAGTGCAGCTTAGTCCGTCGACTTGACACTGCTACTTCGCCACAAGTGTGTTCCCACTGTTCTTTGATTGCTACCCTACCACGGCTCTATTTAGTCGTGCTAACAGGTAGTAGTTGGGTGCAGTCCTGAAGCACTTGGAAGCAGTGGCGGTTAGACAGGATTCGTCTCTCCCGATATTGGGGTTGATATCGCGCTGTGTCTAGGAGAGCCATTACACAAAGTCCCTGGCCAGGGCAAGTGAGATTTACTGGTTGGTGTTCCAGTAGTTTCTCAGGGTGTTCTAGGCTACACTCCAACACGACTTATACCGCTATTAGGGGTAGGAAGTTTACCACCCCCTAGGCCCGATATGCGATACTCTTAGACGAACAGACCGAACTGTACGGAGATTGTCACAGATAGGCTCAGTAGGAGTTCGGATGGGTTTTACTCATCGGCCTTCTTATCGACAGATACCTGGGTAGCCGTTACGCACAGCTAGTGCCGCTGACGTGCATGTGGTTAAACCTACTGCCAGAGTACTGTCGAGTCTTTAGAGTCCCACACAGAGGGTTGTTCACCTTTGGGCGAAACGATGTAGAGGTCGTATGGTTTTACGATAGGGTTCGTTCACATACGCGTACTTGTTCATGATTGGTGTTCGGGCAGTTGATATTAGTGGGCTTTTGTTTAAGCCAGATCCTAGTATTTGATTTTGGGTTGGTTCAGTCTCATTGTATTCGTGTTCCTCGGAACATGGATGCGGGTATGTATATACAGTTGACAGAGGCAGAGAAGGAGAAATCTCATTAGGGTTTTGACCATTGACTTGATTAAAACCATAATGAGATGGAGGAAATTTATTAATAAGTTTTAATTAGAGATAATTGTGTCATGGCAAATTGGTTTGACCATTTGACTTGTTGACTTTTGTGGACTTTGATATTTTTTTGTTGAGCATGAGATATTTTGCTTAGCATTAATTGTAACATGATAATGGTCAAATCAACATCAACCATGACAATTATCCTAATTAAAATGCTTATTATTCTTTTTCATCATAAGAGAGCAAACCCCTCATTTTATCAATATAGATTCTCTCTCATAGCTCTCTCTCCTTCATCCTCTCTCTCAAGCCCTCATCTCTCACGTGTTGAGAACCAAGGGCCATTGAGACCAAACCACTAAAATCCCTCTCTAATCACTCTATGGTTCTTAGTCTAGCACATAAAGTACCCTAGTTACTTCATTGTTGCGGTTGGAGCTCAAGGTAAAGGCCTTCGGGTGGATCTTCTTTGACGTGGAGAAGCCGGTGAGGAGGAGCCATCTACAACCACTCCAAGGAGCTGACAACAAGGAGAAGCGCCACAAGAAGAGAAGGAGTTGAAGCTTGAGGTATAACTTTATATCATAATAGTTAGAGATCTTTTGTGCTAACTAGGTTTATGGTAATGATGCGGTTTAGGGTTTATTCTAGAGCCAAGTTTGTTATCGTAGTAAAATTTTGTTCCGCATTTGGCCATGGAAGTTGGCTGGGGCACTAGTGTAACCCTTCATGGTATTAGAGCCAGCCCATAAACCCTAGTTTAGCGAGTTTGAACAATGTTAAAACATCGAAACCGAAACAAGTCTGTAACACTGAAATCCAAACTGCAGTTTCTGTTAAATTTTTAAAAGCTTCAAAAAAAATTTAAAAAAACTGCAGAGTGATCCTTACACTATGAGATGAACACTGAACAAAAACGACACAATTCCAGCACTTTTTGGCCGGCCACTTTCATCAAAAATCCGGCCTCCTCGGATTTCTTATGGTAGAATGTGTCGTGCTTTGGTCTGTGGTCTTGTCTCTTGTAGTTTGGGTTTCTGGTGTTGTTTGTTTTTTTTTGCCCAAATTTTATTATCTGTTGTTTTCTTTACGGGGCAATTTGGAGTGTTTCGAAGTCGTTAAATTTAACAATGTTTAATAGTTTACAGTACATTCACTTTTATCTGCTACCGTGAATGTCACTTGATCGGTAAACTCGTCTGATTGCTATATGTTCTTTTAGACTGGTTTGCGAACGTGACATTCGCGTTGATGTTTTATGCTTGTGCTGTGATTGTGTTTGGATAGTCGTGATGGATAGCATGTGGTGCAATGTTAGTAGTATAGTTTATATTCATTTGTACATTTATTATTGCGGGGCGAGCGTCCGATATGTGGACTGCCGTCTTTGCTGGGTTATATATTATTTTGGGGCACGCCCGGGTTGAGGTCGATGTCACCGTTTGTACATATTATATTCTTTTTCTGTACTAGGATTACCCCGCGGTGGAGTGCACGAATAATCGGGTTCTAAAAGGCAACAAGCTCGCATCTCATGGCGTTGAGATGGAACGGGCTTCATTCTAGAATTGGCGGGCTATTCTTCGCACTCGTAGGGGGTATAGGATGACCCACAGAGGGGAGACTAAGTTATCGGATTCCGTGAAGTGCTGGATGGCCCATTCACTTTATTGAAGGGGGTTGCCTCGCTTCTGGGATTGACGGGTAACTTGCTGCGCTCGTAGGGGTCCAGGTTTTCATTGCACAGGCTATCCACACGACAGGGAACGTCGTGTTTTATTTGCGGCTCAAATGAAACCCGAAGCTCCAAGATTATCCACCATTCTGTATTGTTGGCTGAGATTCTGTGATGTTGATTATTATCATGCCTAGAACGAATGTTGTATATACTTATATATATATATATATGTACTAGTAGATGTTGTATATGTTTTGCACCCGTGCTAGTCCAGCCCCCGCTCTGTCGTTAGTTAAGTAACCTAACGTGTGATGACGGGGCCCAGTGGCGAATGCGGATGGCATATATGTACATCATATTTTCGTTCTTTTCTGGTGTGATAGGTTAAATTGATGGGAACACATTAATTTTGATTAATACAAGAAAATAAATCTAAAAGATGTTGTTGGAACCAAGTTTTAAAAATGGACATTACAGACGTTTTTTTTTGCTTTGCACAGTGGTATTCGGTTATGAATATCCAGCACCTCATTCGATGAGGCAAGGGCTGAGATCCCTTCATCGGGAGTAACCCCTTGAGTAAAAGTTTGCGTCAACAAAATAACTTCACTGTAGTCGATTATTCTTGCTTTGCATCATGATATTTAGTTTGGAATATCTTGCACCTCATTCGACGAGGAAAGAGCCGAGATCCCTTCACAGGGGGTGACCTCTTTAGCAAAAGTTTTCCCCACTATATTTTTAAAAAAGCTATCAGGTTCCTTCAACGATATCAAGTTCATTACGTTAACGGTTTTTTGCCAAAAACCCAACCGTAGCCCTCCATCATTACTTACAAGTATTACTTAGTATTCATGCTGTGTATGCTGACCTCTGTCAAGGCATAGTGAATGATAGCTATGCAATGCTCGTATGTTGCATAGATAGATGCGATTATTTAGGACAGTCGCACGGTCATTTTGACCTCTGTCATGGACTTGTGCGGGTGGGTCTAAATCAATCCAAGACAATGACGGGTTGAACTTAACTTGTGACTTATAATATGTTGACCTCTGTCAAGGTCATGAAGCCTCTTGGGGCAAAAACCACATCTGGAGTTTCAAACATACAAAAAACTTGTAGATTTAGCATACCTTCTGGAGTGTGGTGACTAGAGTGGATTCCATCTAGATCATCACACAATGATAGTTGGATCTCGATCCCGCTGATGAGTTGGATTACTCTCGGGAGATTATTTCACTTAACAATCAATGATATAAACCAAGCAGGTGTCTAGAATGGTGTTAGCGGGGCTACGCCTCCAGGGAAAAGAGGTTATGTAATTAAGGAATTTCATGAAAGCGTTGGAAAACCTCCCTCGAAGTACCAACACTAGCCTGGCTGAAAGGTTAAGCAAGTATTGTGACGTGTGATTAATCCTGACTGGTTCTTCTTTTAGGGTTTGAAGAAGAATTTGAGGAAACGGTGGGAGCCATCCTGATTAGATAAAGTAATTAACCAATCTAATCTTGCAAGAGCACACGCCGAGTATTTGTTTTCTCTCTCTTCAGTTAGCAACCATTTCACGCCCTAATCAAGATAATAAAATGTATCGCTTGACCAATCCGAATTCTTATTCGGGGCTGGGGAACGTCGGTTCGGCTCTAACTTACGACAACAGTCATAAGTGTGAACAAGGGAAAGAAGATTGTATGGATTCCAAGGAGACCCCATTGAAGAAGAAGCGTACCAATGCATTTACTTCAAGTGTTTTTTGTAATTGAGAACTGCTTTTCGGTCAGTCCTACCTCCTGGGTACTAGATACCAGATCAGGATCTCATATCTGTAATTTACTGCAGGGACTGAGAAAAAGTAGGATAGTTGGACCTGGTGATATGTCCCTCAGGGTAGGGAACAGAGCACAAGTTAATGCTGCAGCCGTCGGTGAATATCACCTAGTGTTGCCAAATGGCAATACTATGATTTTGAACAATTGCTACTATGTACCTTCTATGGTTTGCAACATCATATCAGTTTCTTTACTTAATAAAGATGGATATAACTTTGTTCTTGATTGAAATATCACGAACATTTACCTTGATAAGGTACTGGTTGCAGAAGGTACACTGTGTAATGGTATCTATGTTCTAAATCAGAATACAGTTCTCAATGTACAAAACACACGCAAGAGGAAGAGTTCAGATACGAACGAATCCTACTTGTGGTATTGTAGACTTGGTCATATCGGAGAGAAAAGACTAAGTAAGTTACATAAAGATGGACTCTTGATTACGTTCGAATTTTCATCTTATGAAACTTGTCAGTCTTGTCTCAAAAGAAAGATGACCAAATCTCTGTTCACCAGACATTGAGAAAGGGCAGCAGAGCTGCAAGGGGAGGGTTCTCGTACTTCATCACATTCACTGATGATATCTCTAGATTCGGATAGGTGTATCTCATGAAACACAAATCTGAAACTTTTGAGAAATTCAAAGAATTCAGAAACGAAGTAGAGAACCAGACTGGCAAAAGTATCAAGATCCTCTGGTCTGATAGGGGAGGGGAGTACTTAAGCATGGAATTCCTAGATTACTTAAAAGAAAATGGTATTCTCTCTCAGCTTACTCCTCCGTACACACCACAGCACAACGGTGTATCGGAGCGGAGGAACCGTACCCTATTGGACATTGTTCGTTCCATGATGAGTAGTGCTGAGTTACCTCTTTCATTCTGGGGACTTGCGCTTGAAACAGCAGCGTACTTGCTGAATCAAGTTCCGTCTAAATCTGTGCCTAAAACTCCATATGAAGTATGGAGTGGTAGAAAACCATGTTTTAAACGGGTTAAGATATGGGATTGTCCGATATATGTGAAAAACCATAATCCGGACAAACTTCAGGCAATGTCAGTTTTATGTAAGTTTGTAGGATATCCCAGGCATTCAAATGGATATCTGTTCTACCACACCGAGGAACAGAAGGTATTTGTTGCTCAGCACGCCACCTTTTTGGAGTGACAATTTCTTGCAAAAGAAATAAGTGGGAGCACGGTAGAACTGGATGAAACATCTGAACTACAAACTCAAACTGAGGATTTAGTTGAACCAGAAAATTTAGTAGTCCCAAACGAACCTCAGCCACTCCACAGATCTGGTAGGATTTCTCATCCGCCCGAGAGATACTACGGCTTTCTCATATACGACGATCGAGAGGATAACATCTTGGAAGAAGATGATCCTATCAGTTACAGGCAGGCCATTATCAGTAGGGACTCTGATAAGTGGCTGGATGCTATGCGATCCGAAATGAAGTCCATGTACACCAATAAAGTGTGGACCTTGGATATTGCTCCACCTGGGGTAAAACCCGTTGGATGCAAATGGATCTACAAAAGGAAACTTGGTGTAGATGGGCAGGTGAAAACCTATAAGGCTAGACTCGTTGCAAAAGGTTTTCGTCAAAGACCTGGTGTGGACTATGACGAAACTTTTTCTCCAGTAGCTATGCTCAAATCCATTCGGATCCTACATGCTATTGCTGTCTTCTATGACTATAAGATCTGGCAGATGGACGTAAAAACGGCTTTTCTAAACGACAGTTTGGAAGAGTGCGTTTATATGGATCAGCTAGAAGGTTTTGTAGACAGTGGGAGCAGCGGGAAGGTGTGTAAGTTGCTTAAATTCATTTATGGATTAAAACAAGCATCGCGGAGCTGGAACATCTGTTTTGAGAAGCAATCAAGGAATTTGACTTCATCAAGAATGAGGATGAGCATTGTATTTATAAGAAGATTGTAGGACGAACTGTCGTATTCCTAGTCTTGTACGTGGACGACATTCTTTTGATAGGAAATGACATTCCTATGCTACAATCGGTCAAGCTATTCTTGTCACAACGGTTCTCCATGAAAGACCTGGGTGATGCCTCGTGCATTCTGGGGATCAAGATCTACAGAGATAGATCTAAGTGATTACTGGGACTTTCGCAGTCCAAGTACATAGAGACCGTACTAAAGAGATTTAGTATGGAAGATTCCAAGCGCGGTAAAATACCCGCATTGCACGGAATCACCCTCTCTAAGAAGATGTCTCCTAAGACTGACGAGGAGAGGGTTCGCATGAGCACTATACCCTACGCTTTGGCGGTAGGATCTATAATGTATGCGATGCTATGTACAAGACCAGATATAGCTTACGCGCTAAGCGTGGTGAGCCAGTATCAGTCAGACCCAGGCGAGAACCACTGGAAGGCATTGAAGAACATTCTCAAGTACCTAAGAAGGACTAAAGAGATGTTCCTTGTTTATGGTAATGGAGACCTCAGGGTCGAGTCCTTTACCGATTCAAGCTTCCAGAGTGACAAGGACGACAACAAGTCTGTCTCGGGTTTTTGTGTTTACCCTCAACGGAGGGGCGGTGTGTTGGAGGAGTTCCAAACAGGATACCGTCGCAGACTCGACGATGGAGGCTAAATACATTGCTGCAAGCGATGCCGCAAAAGAGACGGTCTGAATGAAGAAGTTCATTAGTGAACTTCAGGTAGTTCCGTCCATTGTTGACACAATACCTTTGTACTGCGATAACAATGGGGCTATAGCTTTAGCAAAGGAACCACGGTCCTATCAGAAATCCAGACACATCTTAAGGCGGTATCACCTGATCAGGGAGATCATTGATCGCCAGGAGATCGAGGTATGGAGAGTGGAAACTAAAGACAACTTGGCGGATCCATTCACAAAGGCCCTCCCTCAAACACAGTTTGAGCAACTTTTTGAGCTATTGGGTATGCGGTATGCCAGCGGCTGGCCTTAGTGCAGAAGTTGGGTATGCGGTACACCAATTACTGGCCTTTAGTGCAAGTGGGAGATTGTTGGATATGTATGCTCTAGAGGCCATTATTGTATAGTACTAGTTTGTATATTATATTTTGGAAGCTTGGGATATATACATGGATTGACGACAGTCTTGCTCGATATTGTAGTATGCTACTTGGTTTGTATCTATCTTAATATATGTATATGTTTCTTTTAACATATCGCTAATACATATTGATGGAGCCTTTAGGATCTTTGCTTGACTACCGGCGTTGTGATGGCGATCACACTAGTAAGAGCTGGGTAGTCTATAAGCACATCCTTATACAGGTCCCAAGTCATAGGATTATCGAAACAAGGCATCGATACTCAAGAGTAGACTGGTGCATACGCTTCTCATCACAGCGGGGGAGATGGTCTGTCCCACAGCCATCAATACGTCGAACTGGACATAGTATGCAGGTGCTCGTTAAGTTACGAGTACACAGGATAGGACTCGTCGAGAACTGTTGGTTGGTATTATACCTATCGTCAGTTAGCAATTCCAAGGTGACATGAGTACAGCTTAGTCCATCGACTCGACACTGCTACTTCGCCTCAAGTGTGTTCCCACTGTTCTTTGATTGCAACCCTACCACGGCTCTATTGAGTCATGCAAACAGGTAGTAGTTGGGTGCAGTCCTGAAGCACATGGAGGCAGTGGCGGTTAGACAGGATTCGTCTCTCCCGGTATTGGGGTTGATATCGCGCTGTGTTTAGGAGAGCCATTACACAAAGTCCCTGGCCAGGGCAAGTGAGATTTATTGGTAGGTGTTTCAGTAGTTTCTCAGGGCGTTCTGGGCTACATTCCGACACGACTTATACCGGTATTAGGGGTCTGACGTTTACCACCTCCTAGGCCCGATATGCGATACTCTTAGACCAACGGACCGGACTGTACGGAGATTCTCACAGATAGGATTAGTAGGAGTTCGGATGGGTTTTTACTCATCGGCCTACTTATCGACAGATACCTGGGTAACCGTTAGGCACAGCTAGTGCCACTGAAGTGCTTGTGGTTAAACCCACTGCCAGAGTACTGTCGAGTCTTTAGAGTCCCACACAGAGGGTTGTTCACCATTGGGCGAAACGATGTAGAGGTCGTATGGTTTTACGACAGAGTTCGTTCACATACGCGTACTTGTGCGTGTTTGGTGTTCGGGCAGTTGATACTAGTGGGCTTTGATTTAAGCCAGATCCTAGTATTTGATTTTGGGTTGGTTCAGTCTCATTGTATTCGTGTTCCTCAGAACATGGATGCGGGTATGTATATACAGTTGACAGAGGCAGAGAAGGAGAAACCTCATTAGGGTTTTGACCATTGACTTGATTAAAACCATAATGAGATGGAGGAAATTGATTAATAAGTTTTAATTAGAGATAATTGTGTCATGGTAAATTGGTTTGACCATTTGACTTGTTGACTTTTGTTGACTTAGATATTTTTTTGTTGAGCATGAGATATTTTGCTTAGCATTAATTGTGACATGATAATGGTCAAATCAATATCAACCATGACAATTATCTTAATTAAAATGGTTATTATTCTTTTTCCTCATAAGAGAGCGAACCCCTCATTTTATCAATATAGATTCTCTCTCATAGCTCTCTCTCTTCATCCGTTCTCTCAAGCCCTCATTTCTCATGTATTGAGAAACAAGGGCCATTGAGACCGAACAACTAAAATCCCTCTCTACTCACTCTAGGTTTCTTAGTCTAGCACACCAAGCACACTAGTTACTTCATTGTTGAGGTTGGAGGTCAAGGTAGAGGCCTTCAGGTGGATCGTCTTTGACGTGGAGAAGCCGGTGAGGAGGAGCCATCTACAACCACTCCAAGGAGCTCACAACAAGGAGAAGCACCATAAGTAGAGAAGGAGTTCAAGCTTAAGGTATAACTTGTTAGTTATATGTATGCCCTAGAGGCCATTACTATACATAGGATGTATATTGTAGTGGATGCTGGGACATATATAGGGAGGACTTTCTTGCTCGACATGATAGTATGCTA
Source organism: Agapanthus africanus (assembly GCA_030015575.1). NCBI lineage: Eukaryota > Viridiplantae > Streptophyta > Magnoliopsida > Asparagales > Amaryllidaceae > Agapanthus > Agapanthus africanus. The sequence goes on along the minus strand of JASDDO010000018.1, from coordinate 97,991,707 downwards.
TCTGGTTGAACTTTACCTTAACGTGTACACAGATTGTCTCTCTGTTACATGTTGGTAAAGCCCTTAGGATGTGTACTTGACTATCTGGACTATGATGTGGATCATACTAGTGGGGACATGGTAGTCCATAAGTACATCCTTCAAAGTCCCTAGTCGTGGGTGTATCGAGACGGGGCATCGATATACCAGAGTAGACTAGCGTATACCTTCTCGACCCATACAGATGGGCGATGGATGATCCCATATCCATTGGTGTTTGACATCAGAGATGATATACGGGTGCTCAGTAGAGACTGGGTACACTGGACGGACTCGCCGAGAACTCCCAGATGGTATTATACCTTACGTCAGATGGCAGTTCTCTGGTGACACTGGTACAGAGTAGTCTGTTGACCCGAGATCGTCATAGAGTCTTGTGTGGTTCCCACTGTGCTTTGATTTCCATCTTACCACGTCCAAGAGGGCGTGCAAAACGGTGGTTTTTGGGTACAGTCCCGAATCACATGGAGGCAATGAGCGATAGGAGGGGATTCGTCTCTCCCGGTATAGGGGGTTGATGTTGCGCTGTGTTCGATTGGCTATAACAGGAAATCCCTGGCCAGGGTTGCTAAGATTTACTGGTAAGTGTTACCAGTAGTTTCTCGAATTGTTATGGACCTCATATCGACACGACTTATCGAGCTATTGGGGTCTGACGTTTACCACCCCTAGGCAAGATATGTGACATATCAGACGATCAGACCGGACTGTACGGTAGTGTTACTGGTTGGATTCACTGGAGTGTGAGCGGGCTTGCTCATCGATCTTCAGATCGCTCAATATCCGGGTGGCCGTTACGTTTAGCAGACCGCTTGCGGCTTGTGGGTGTTTGATATGATCATCATCTGCTGCCGGCGTATTGACGAGTCTTTAGAGTCCTACACAGAGGTTTCCTGGCTCAAGCGAAACGAAATAGGAGCGCATATGAGATATGTGCGGGACCGAGAATAATGCGTGTATGTGATACCGTATTCTATTCTCGCGATGAATGTGTCGAATGGTTGTATGCGATATAACCTAGTTATCGAATCAAGGATTGATTCGATAAATCGATACATTGGATATTAGTCGGTTATATGCGATATGACCGGATCGTTAAATCAAGTGTTGATTTAATGATTTAATGTATAATTATATATTTGATATATTACATTGCATTAACTAATATTGGTTCACTTTAGATGGATTTTCTCACTCGGATGTGCACATTGTATATACGATATAATTTTGTGCACTAGTTTGTATCATGTTTGATGATGCATGCTAAATTGGCTAAGTGTAAAGATTAAACCATGGTTGTGTAATGGTTAGGGTTTTGTTTTTACTTATTCATTTATTTATTTCATTTATTCTTTTTGGAAAATAAAATGCATAAAAAGAAAATGGTGGTTTTCATTTGATTCTTTCATGAAGATTCATGAAGGTTTGACAAAGTCACCATTTTGTCTCATGCTTAACCCTAACCACTCCATTTAACCATAGTCCACTCTCTACACCTAACTATGGTTTTGTTTATGATAAGTTTTTGATTTTCTATTCTAATTTAATGAACTTATCATATTCTTTATCTTCTTCAATGAAGAAAGCTTCACTTCATCAATGGTGGATTGATGAAAAGTGTGAGAAATCCAATTCTAAAGTGAACCCACTTCCTATTTCTTCATCCTCTACCTCTTGCCAAGTAGTAGAGTGTGTTTCCATCACAAGTTTTCTAGACTTGGTGAAGTTGGAGCTTGATCTAGCGATACCTCGACGTAGATCATCTTCGGCACGTCGTCGATGACCTAGCCCGCTCTTTCTCCGATGAAGCCGACGCTAGAGCCCGGATTTTGATTTGGACAGCGAGGAGACCTCATCGTGGAGCTATGGAGGTGGAGCACCGGATCTACAAAGGTTGTATTTCCGTATTCTTGTAGTTAAGTGTTAACTAGTTGCTTTGTTTCGCCTATTTATCTAGCCAACGATCCGTATTAGGGTTTCTCGGCACCCGTAAAATTTGAAATTAGCATGGTTGATGCCTTGTGAGACCTCTTGGGAGTGCCTAGGAACCCTACAGTGGTATCAGAGCCTAGCTAGAGCCTTAGGCGAAGTCTAGACGGAGTTTGAAGTCTGAACGAACCCGAAAACCCATTTCCAAAATGCTCTCTGTCCTTTTTCTAAAATCTGGGATTTTCCAACATTAAAAATATGCAGAAAAATCAGCAGGGAAATCTAAGAATTACGGTGTAAAATTTTTCCCATGAACTGTTCATAGTGCGGCGGAACCGCGGCATAAGCCTGGCTTATGCGGCGGTTCCGCGGCGAAATGATGACGTCATCCTCCACTGTTTGCACAGTAACTCCTATTTTATTATGCTGGATTTTCTGGGAATTTTTAATATTTATTCTAGAGTTGAATTTTCTGAGGTTGTTTTGGGGATTCGAATGTTCGATAGGATTATCAAATTTTGTCTGTGTGATTTCCGGATGATTTTAGAATATGTTAAAAAGTTCGACCGGATATAAATACCCAATTTTTCCCCTGTCGGGAAATTTCCAAGTGTTGGATTTTTCCGTAGTTTAACGACGTTCTAAGTAGTGCAAGTAACTCGATGGACCTTCTAGAAGACAACAAACCTTAACTCGATTATGTGACCGTCTTGAACTGCCCTTTGAACCTTCGGGTTTGGGGCAGTACGGCGTGCCACATGTGAGGCGTTGGCTTGACCCTTCTACGGCTGGACCGTTGGTACTGAGGCACGAACTGAATGATGTTAGACTTATTTCATATGTTGAGCTGTATCGGGAAAACTTGGGTGTTTGACTGTTCGATCGAAAAGTTTAACATTTTCTGTTTATCTGGAATGGGATACAATAATTGGAATTCATAAGAAGTTATGTGATAACGGAATGAATATTATAAACGTAGCACTTTAGTCTCACTTGATCGGTTGCCACGGAATTTTGATGTGATCAAAAGTCCGTCGCAATCACGTAGCGTACGCGGATACTCGCCGGGTAAACTTAATAGACAGCCTCACTCCATAGCCCCGACCAAGTGACTGTAGGAGAACCCCGTCGCCGAAAGCATCCGTTCGGGTGCTCGCGGCAGCGGTGTTCCGCCTTGGTGCACTTCGTCAACGGCGTCGGGGGTGCGGCCGCCTACTAAAGTTTGCGACGAGTATTCGATCAAAATGTCGGGAATCCTGTTGAATTGCCCGACTTGATATTGAAAAGAGTTTTCGATAATGAGACTAAAATGCGGGGTTTATAATTGTTAGGCATGTGATGTCTAAGGAATTCATTGGTTTAGGCATGCGATGTCGAAGAAGGTTGCGGATTCCAACTGTTGTAGTTTTACACTTTCTTTTCTGTGACCGTAAGTGTAATATGTGATATCGCCGGTTTCGTTGCTATATATCAACGACAATTGGGATGGGCATATTTACTTACGTTGATGACATGTGATGTTATGTGTTGCTGGATATGTTATATTGGATCGTCGTGTTTGAATAGCCGGGGGTTTTTATGTGAGATGAGTGTTTTTCATTTTCATTCATGTAAAAACTTGTATGTAATATTCTTTTATTGGGGCACTTCCAGGTTGCGGAAGTTGTCACCGTTTGTATATTATTTACTTTTCCGCACTAGGATAGACCCAAGGAGGGGAGCACAAGTAACCGGGTTCTGGGGTCCAGTGGGAGACCAACTCGAGGAGTCGAGTCCGGGTCTCCTAACTCCAGAATTGGTAGGGTTGCTTGCCGCTCTCGTAGGGGTCTAGGGGTGTGGGTTTGGCTATTCATCGCGACCGTGTAATCCGTGTTTTATATTGGCTCGTATTGAAAACACGGACGTCCTAGTATATCCAATATTTCATATGATTCTTCTGCTGCGATATCTGTGATGCGATCATGTGATGTTCTGTGATAGATACTGTATATAGTATATATGATATATTATATAGACGTTACTTATGTTTTACACCCGCGCTAGCCTTGCCCCGCTCTGCCGTTAGTTACCTAACCTAACGGTGCACGAGGGGACATCGAGCCGAATGCGGATGGCATAAGTGTACGTCGTATTTATCTGTGATGTTTAGGTACTTAAATGATGGGACTTCATTAATGTGATTAATGAAATAAAAGAAACCTAAGATGTTGTAGAATCGAATTTCAAAATAAAACAGGTAGCTACAGTTCTTGCTTTGCATAGTGGTATATATGATATATCCTGCACCTTATTCGATAAGGAAAGGACCGAGATCCCTTCACCGGGAGTGACTCCTTTAGCAATAACTGGCAGATGCTACACACTCGGTTTGTCTTTTGATTGCTTTTAAGAGTTTTTGCTTTGCATAGTGATATATATGATATATCCCGCACCTCATTCGACGAGGAAAGGACCGACGATCCCTTCACCGGGAGTGACTCCTTTAGCAAAACTAGAAAAGCCTCAAAAGCACTCCATTTTAAAATCATTTGATTCTACAACGATATCAAGTTCATTACGCAATAGGTTTTCAGAAAAACCTGTCGTAGCCCTCCGTCATTTCAGATAAATCCTGTTTAGTATTCGTGCTGCGTTTGTTGACCTTGTCAAGGCGCAGTGTGCGGTAGCTAACCAGTATTTATCTGCTTATGCATATGATGCAGATTGGGTTAGGGTAGTCGTGCGGCCTTGTTGACCTTGTCAAGGGTCGTGCGGGTGGGTTTGATTCAATCAAGAAATGACGGGTTGAACTTGACTTGCGGTCTATGGTTTGTTGACCTTGTCAAGGTCGTAGATCGTTCGGGGCAAAATATTATCGGGAATTTCAAGTGTTGAAATTTGCAATGAGATTGCATACCTTCTATGTGATAGTTGGATCCCGATACCCGCTGCGAGTAAGAGTTACTCCTGGGAGAGTTTTGCACATTACAATTAGCCGATCAAGTAGGTGTCTAGAAAGGTGTCAATGAGGTTACGCCTCTGGGAAAATGAGGTTTACATTAATTAGGTTCGTGCGAAAGCACGGGGGACCTCCCTCAAAGTACCGACACTGGCCTGGCTGAAAGATTGGCGAACTTGTAGTGTGTAATTAATCCCGGCTAGTCTTTCCTTTTAGGGTTTGAAGGAAGATTTGATAAAAAGCAGTGGGAGCCATCCTGATTAGATAAAATAATAACCAATCTATTCTTGCAAGAGCGCACGCTGAGTGTTTTCTTCTCTCTATCTCCTGGTAGCGACCATGTCACGCCTTAATCAAGATAATAAAACGGATTATTGACCGAACCCGCTTGTTATACTGAGCTGGGGAATGTTGGTCCCGCTCCAACTTGTAATTGTTATAAGACAGAGCAGGAAATTGGGGAATACCGGATTTCCCGTGCCGCCCAAACGAAGAGAGTGCATGCTGATGCATCATCTTCGGGTGTGTTCATTATACAGAACTGTTTCTCAGTATCCTCCGCATCCTGGGTATATGATACCGGATCAGGATCCCAGATATGTAATCGTTACATAGGGCTACAAATAGGTAGAAAAACTGAGAACGGGTGATAAGTTTCATGAGACAGAAAACGGGGCAAGTGTTGCAGCCAAGTCTGTTGGTCACTGTCACCCTGTATTACCAATACATTGATTCTGAACGAATGTTATTAGATACCGAACCTGATATACAAAATCATATCAGTCTCTTTATTAATAAAGAAATGATAAAATTTTGTATAGTTGGATAATGTTTCGAACATTTCTTATATCAAAAGTTGATCGGTTCAGGCACGTTATCTAAAAGCATTGATGTTCTAAATCAAACTACAGTTCTTTAGTATACGGAACACACACAAGAGGAAGATTTCAGAAATGAACAGATCCTTCTTGCGTTATTGTAGACTAGGTCATATCAATGCGACCCGACTAGCTTAAGTTACATATAGATGCATATTTAAATAAGTTTGAATTTACATCTTGTGAAACTTGCCAGTCATGTCACAGAGATAAGATGACCATAGCCCTGTTTATTAGAAACAGAGAAAGAGTTAATGAACTCTTGGGACTGATACATGATGATGTATGTAAGGTCCCCTGTCTACACATGCCAGGACCGGTTCTTTGTACTTCGTTACATTCTCTGATAAACTCTCAAGATTCAGACATATGTTCCTGTTGAAACACAAGTCCGAACCTTTTGAGATATTCACAGAATATAAGCTAGAAGTAGAGAACCAAAATAAGGGTATAAGTATTATGTCCTTTGATGTGATCAAGGAGGAGAATACTTGAGCACGGAAATCCTGGATTATTCTAAAGGAGAATGAGATTCTTTCTCAGCATTACTCCTCCGCATACACCATAACACGATGGTATATCGGGGCGGAGCAATCACACCCTATATGATAAGGTGTGCTCTATGATGAGTACTACTGAGTTACCTGTTTCCTTTTTGGGAGTTATGCGCTTGAGAAGCTGCATACCTATTGAATAGGGTTCGAATCAAATCAGTTGCCTACCACTTCATATTTGATATGATATGGGAAGAGCCCATATCTTAAGTTAGTTAAGATTTGGGGTTGTCCGGCCTATGTCCAAAAAGCAAAATCCAGACAAGCTCGAGGCAAGGTCTGTAATGTAGAACTGGAAAGGTTCCAGCTATACAAACTACAGCAGATGATTTGATAAAACCAAAAGATTCAATAGTTACCAACGAACCTCAGCCTCTCCGCCGATCTAGTAGGGTTCCTCACCCACCTGAGAGATACTACGATTACTCTGTGACAGTGGGAGCGAGGATTGCATCATGAGATGATGACCCAACTAGTTTCGAACTGGCCATCAGGAGTGGGACTCTGTAAGAATGGCTGGATGCTTAGTGATCTGAGATGGAATCCTTATACACCAACAAAGTATGGACTTTAGTTGCTATATCTGAAGGGTTAAATCCCCATCAGGAGCAAGTATATCTTGAGAAGATTACTTGGTGTACATGGAAGAGTTGAGACTTTCAAAGCTAGACTTGTTAAAGGTCTACATCATTGACCAGGTATGGATGAAGATGAAACCTTTTCTAAGTGGCTATGCTTAAGTCCATCCAGATCCTACTTGCCACGGCTACATACCATGACTACGATATCTGGCGGTTGGGTGCCATGACTGCTTTTCTAAAATGATGTTTTAGAAGAGAGCGTCTATAAGTACACAGCCAGAGGGCTTCGTAGACAGTGGGAGCAGCGGAAACGTGTACAAGATGCTTTATAGGATAAAGCAGACATCGCGGAGTTGGAACATCTGTTTTGATGTGTTAGTCAAATAGTTTGACATCATCAAAATGGTAGATGAACCTTGTATATACAAAAAGGTAGTAGGGAGTATAGTGATGATCCTCGTAGAGTACGTGGATGACATACTCCTGATAGGGAAGGAGTTTCCTATGCTACACTCGGTCGATCTCCGCTTATCACAAGGATTCTCCATATAGGATCAAAGTGATACCTCCTAAATCCTGTGTTTTCATCTATGAGATAGATCTAATTTTATGTTAGGAACTCACTAGATGTAGTGAGATGGTACCAATTGGTCCTGAGGAGAATCACTGGAATGGTTCCAGGGTGATAAAGACGACTGAATGTCAGTCACAGGCAATGTCTTTACCCTCTGTGGAGGGACGGTATGTTGGAAAAGTTCCAAGCTAGATACCGTGGCATACTAGACGATAAAGGCTGGATACATCGCTACTTAAGATGCTACCAAACAGGCAGTCTGGATGTATATTTGTTCATGAGATGAACTTAGTTCCTCCCATTTTGTGACAATGGAGTTGTGGCTTATGCCAAGGAACGCCGGTCCCATCAGTGATCCAGACATATTCTAAGGCAGTGTCACCTGATCATGGAGATGGTTGATCTCCAGGGTGATCGAGGTTAGGAGAGTAGACTCAGAGGACAACACGGCGGATCCACTCACAAAGGCCTTTTCCCAGAGAGAGATTTTTATGGGATGGTTGAGTATGAGATACTACAACCACTGCTATCAGATGGCCCTAGTGCAAGTGGGAGATTGTTAGTTATATGTATGCCCTAGAGGCCATTACTATACATAGGATGTATATTGTAGTGGATGCTGGGACATATATAGGGAGGACTTTCTTGCTCGACATGATAGTATGCTATCTGGTTGAACTTTACCTTAACGTGTACACAGATTGTCTCTCTGTTACATGTTGGTAAAGCCCTTAGGATGTGTACTTGACTACCTGGACTATGATGTGGATCATACTAGTGGGGACATGGTAGTCCATAAGTACATCCTTCAAAGTCCCTAGTCGTGGGTGTATCGAGACGGGGCATCGATATACCAGAGTAGACTAGCGTATACCTTCTCGACCCATACAGATGGGCGATGGATGATCCCATATCCATTGGTGTTTGACATCAGAGATGATATACGGGTGCTCAGTAGAGACTGGGTACACTGGACGGACTCGCCGAGAACTCCCAGATGGTATTATACCTTACGTCAGATGGCAGTTCTCTGGTGACACTGGTACAGAGTAGTCTGTTGACCCGAGATCGTCATAGAGTCTTGTGTGGTTCCCACTGTGCTTTGATTTCCATCTTACCATGTCCAAGAGGGCGTGCAAAACGGTGGTTTTTGGGTACAGTCCCGAATCACATGGAGGCAATGAGCGATAGGAGGGGATTCGTCTCTCCCGGTATAGGGGGTTGATGTTGCGCTGTGTTCGATTGGCTATAACAGGAAATCCCTGGCCAGGGTTGCTGAGATTTACTGGTAAGTGTTACCAGTAGTTTCTCGAATTGTTATAGACCTCATATCGACACGACTTATCGAGCTATTGGGGTCTGACGTTTACCACCCCTAGGCAAGATATGCGACATATCAGACGATCAGACCGGACTGTACGGTAGTGTTACTGGTTGGATTCACTGGAGTGTGAGCGGGCTTGCTCGTCGATCTTCAGATCGCTCAATACCCGGGTGGCCGTTACGTTTAGCAGACCGCTTGCGGCTTGTGGGTGTTTGATATGATCATCACCTGCTGCCGGCGTATTGACGAGTCTTTAGAGTCCTACACAGAGGTTTCCTGGCTCAAGCGAAACGAAATAGGAGCGCATATGAGATATGTGCGGGACCGAGAATAATGCGTGTATGTGATACCGTATTCTATTCTCGCGATGAATGTGTCGAATGGTTGTATGCGATATAACCTAGTTATCGAATCAAGGATTGATTCGATAAATCGATACATTGGATATTAGTCGGTTATATGCGATATGCCCGGATCGTTAAACCAATTGTTGATTTAATGATTTAATGTATAATTATATATTTGATATATTACTTTGCATTAACTAATATTGGTTCACTTTAGATGGATTTTCTCACTCGGATGTGCACATTGTATATACGATATAATTTTGTGCACTAGTTTGTATCATGTTTGATGATGCATGATAAATTGGCTAAGTGTAAAGATTAAACCATGGTTGTGTAATGGTTAGGGTTTTGTTTTTACTTATTCATTTATTTATTTCATTTATTCTTTTTGGAAAATAAAATGCATAAAGAGAAAATGGTGGTTTTCATTTGTTTCTTTCATGAAGATTCATGAAGGTTTGACTAAGTCACCATTTTGTCTCATGCTTAACCCTAACCACTCCATTTAACCATAGTCCACTCTCTACACCTAACTATGGTTTTGTTTATGATAAGTTTTTGATTTTCTATTCTAATTTAATGAACTTATCATATTCTTTATCTTCTTCTATGAAGAAAGCTTCACTTCATCAATGGTGGATTGATGAAAAGTGTGAGAAATCCAATTCTAAAGTGAACCCACTTCCTATTTCTTCATCCTCTACCTCTTGCCAAGTAGTAGAGTGTGTTTCCTTCACAAGTTTTCTAGACTTGGTGAAGTTGGAGCTTGATCTAGCGATGCCTCGACGTAGATCATCTTCGGCACGTCGTCGATGACCTAGCCCGCTCTTTCTCCGATGAAGCCGACGCTAGAGCTCGGATTTTGATTTGGACAGCGAGGAGACCTCATCGTGGAGCTATGGAGGTGGAGCACCGGATCTACAAATGTTGTATTTCCGTATTCTTGTAGTTAAGTGTTAACTAGTTGCTTTGTTTCGCCTATTTATCTAGCCAACGATCCGTATTAGGGTTTCTCGGCACCCGTAAAATTTGAAATTGGCATGGTTGATGCCTTGTGAGACCTCTTGGGAGTGCCTAGGAACCCTACATAACTTTCTATCATAGTAGATAGAACTCTTTTGTGCTGACTAGGTTTATGGTAAAGATGCGGTTTAGGGTTCATTCCAGCGCTATGTTTGTTATCGTAGTAAAATTTTATTCCGCATTTAGCCATGGAAGTTGGCCGGGGCGCTAGTGTAACCCTTCACATATGTAGCTAGACATGTTTTTGATGACTTTGGGTTAGTTTAGTGTATTTGGATAATAGTGTCGTTAGTTACTTTCTTAGTTGCGAACTCTAGAATAAGGTTTATATACACGCACGCACACACTTGCATACATTTTATTTTTTTGTGCGTATATGGGGATGTGTGTGTGTGTGTATACGTATAGGTATGGGACTATGTATATATATATACGTAAACATATGCTTGGATGATGAGGATAGTACATGGTATTTGGAGATGAGTCGATGAGATTGGGCATGGTACCATGAGATCGGGAATGTGATATGGTTTGTACCATGAGATACGACATGATGTGATAGCGGGTCCTTAGGCGGTGTGTTTTCAGACACATGCATATATATGTAGATGGTATCAGTATGTACTAGACATAGATCAGCACCCCTAATAAAGGATATGATGATAAGGATACCAGATGAATGATGAGATAAAAGTGATATTCGACCCGTACCCAGATTGGGAAGCCGTACGATGGATTTATCGTACGAGCTATATATTGATGATAGATCCGCACTCTTGACTCGAGAATGTCATGATTATATATTATATAGTATGTGATACTATTTAGGCGGGATCACCGACTATTATATGTTATATATATCGACTCAGATTTAGGTGGTTTCCTTACATTTTCGATTAGTCTGTTAGTATAGACCTGTAGTGTACTAAGTAGATGTTAGACTAGACTCGAGTTATACCTATTTCAAAACTAACAAATCGTGTGTATTTTTAAAGAAAGGCCAAGGGATCCTACGGATATTTCAAAGGACGTACCTTTTTAAAAAACACCGTAGCCTTTATTTTATAAACGCCACGATTCGTATTATATCAAATTTCAAAACTGTATGATTCAAATATATAGTAATGTATATTCTTTATTGCTGCGTTTACCCTTCATTTTCCGCATATTCTATTGTTTGCATCGCATTGCATGCTTATTTGTGTTTTCGTAATTATTATAAAACCCGTGCTGTCAGGACACTAGCACCATTACCGATGATGCGTATGCTCCACGTACACCTACTTGCCGGCTCACACACATCATCATCGGTAATTGCCATATCATGTACACTTTAGAGAATATTAATTCATTGATATCGCTTGTTAGCTGATAGTTTCGACATGATACTAGTGAGCCTGCCATTATATGATAGCTTTGACATTGTATTTATTTACTGCGTTATCTCATGCATATATATTCATATATTTATTGCCATGCAATAAATTGGGTCAGTGCGGATTGCCGGAGCTCGGTATTCATTATTTATTTACATCATGTTTTTTGATTTCGGATTTCCATGAGATTTCTGCATTTAGAGAAACCGCAAAGATTTTATAAACTGATTATCACTTTCAAAAGATAAAAGTGTGGTTTTCTCATGATATGATTTGAGACACGTCCACCATGAGTTTTCTCTGCTCTTGAGCGTTATCATACACCCGATTCGAGGAGGAAGAGAAACCGTCTGTTGGTGGATGGTGGACCCGGTGCGGTACCCCGGGGCGAGAAGGTCGCAGATGATGGCGTTGAGGCTGTGACAGGGGAGCACTACTGACCGGTGATTGTATTGTGACTCGATGGATATCTCAAGGATACCGATCGGAGTACAGGCCAGTCCGGATAGCTGGAACCTGAGGTTTTGAGATTTCATGATATGGGCCAGTCCGGATAGCCGGAGCCCTCGATACTGAGATTCGAGGTTGCAGGCCAGCCCGGATTGCCGGAGCCTGAGATATTGAGATATTAGGATTTATGTTTTGTGTCGATGCTGGACACTGATTTCATGTTGATTTCATTGATGATACCTCGATTTATAAATATACAGAAATCTCACTAATTAAAGAAAACAGTTGTCATATTCATGATGCAGTCTGTTTTCATTATATTGCATTCATACCTCATATTTATGATACGTTACTACCTGAGGCACTGACACGAGCACTTGGTATTAAACTTATGTATAGATGTTTACCCTTGCCACCTTATCATGCTTCAGACCTTATCATATTGAGGATATAAATATTATGATCATATTGACCTAGGATTGAGTCATACATACGATTTTTGCTCTTTGATGTTTCCTACTCACGAGTTGGCAACTCACCCCCGTTGTTCCACAGTTCTTGCAGGTTTTGCCGTACAGGTTTCGTTCCGGCTTTGCTGGCACACTGCTTCATTTCGGGTGATTGGTTTGGTAGGTTGATTTACTTGCATCGTGACCACCGTTGTACATTTATTTATTCATTTGTATCTAGTAAACTCCATCAACCAGACTTGTATATTATTTCAGACTTAGAAAACCAGTTGTTATTCTTTCGACCTTAGAGTCGCGTGTTGTATTATTATGGGTTTTCTTGATTATTTTGAGTTTTCTTTTGAGTTTTGATCCTCGCCCTTCGGCGTTGTATATTATATTGCTTGCGTGGTTGTGACCGTCAATTGACGAAGAGCTAGCTCCAGCTTGGGGATGCTTTTATTCATATTATGCATGGTGTACCCTTTTGGGGCCAGTATTTACAAAGGAAACTCTGCCGAAATTTTCAGAAAAGATATGATGTTTTAAAAATGCATACTTCGGCTTATGTTATTAAAACTACTTGCTTTTAAATAAGTTTTCTTCACTTCTTTCTTAAAATGGTTTAGATTTCTGGGATTTTTGGCTTACTTGAATTAGATGGGGTCATATAGACTTCATATGATTCAAGTGCCAGTCATGTGCCATTTCGGGTCGTGACAAAGTTGGTATCAGAGCACTTGGCTAACCTTGGTTCGAGTCTATGTTTGACTATGTGGAGCCTAGGGCGTTTGTATATATATATGGAATCTAGGCTTGACCTTACGGAACTTAGACTTGGTCGAGGGAGTATTTAACTCGAAATTTCGTCGCTTAGGTTGACCTTGGTTGATGGAGTAGGTGACTTAAGGAGAGTGACGTACTGTGTGTATGTTCCGCGGCATACTTACGATACGCTACTTCGCTTAAGATGCCTTAGGATGTACATTTCCTTACATAGTATTATATTCATTTTTATGATCTATCCTCATCGATATTGGTTTATGGTTTTTGCTGCCACGATTACACGGGCAGAGAGAGCTACGGCTAGAGTTGCGTCAGCATGAGCTCGTCACGGATGAGGACTGACCAGGACGTGATTCCAGGGACATACGATTTGCATAGATGCGTCGTTTTATTGTGTTTTCGCGCCATGAGCGTTTGATGGATCGCTTTTGCAAGATTTCTTAGACGTGCAGATCAGCACCAGGGGATTGGGCCACCGCTAGAGGCCAACCAGAATGAGATAACCGTTAATGCACCGATTATACTTGATGATTGAGGGACTGTTCAGTGTGCGGACGAATGACTCAGTTATTGGTACAAATGATGAGATATCGGCACAGATATTTGGAGCTATTGCCGCACGAGTTATACTTAGAGATATGATAGAAGATCGCTAGTTACCAAGGAGGAATGACTAGGACATGTGATTCGTTGTCTACCCCGATGCGAGGTCATCAGATTAATTGATTCTAGCTAGAGACGACTTCACGCAGGTACGTTGAGAGTCGATAGAAAACAATCGAATGTCAGAAACCTATTTTCCAAGTATAAAGTATTCGGAAAAACATGTAAGTAATTCCGTGGACCCTCTAGAAGAATGAAACCCTAACTCGATATAATGACCATGAGAACGCTTTGAAACCTTTGGGTTTACAGCAGTTCAGCAGTGCCATTAATGAGGCTTGGGTTTTTCCTTCTACGGCTGGTCCATAGGTATGTGACTTGTACTGGAATATTGGTAAACTGTACTCAAGATGTTTAGCTCTTGGAAATTAAAGAACTTTGATTAATCGATCGAAAGGTTCAACGTCATTCGGATATCATGTGATGGGATACATTACTTGGGAGACTCCAGATACGAGTATAGCCGTTGGAGCGCAGTCCATGCAGCCATGAAGAAACGAGTCCGAATCATTCGACATTAGAGAAAAGTGGAGTAAGCGGTTCGTTTGAGATCTTGATGAGATGATGTTCCACCCCGCTGACATCAGAGATGTGATATGCAAGCAAAGGTGTTGTCAATGGATATATATCTTCCAGGAGGAGTCGCAATGAGTATGCAGCCATTCTGGAACAAGAAACAGATTTAGTAAAGGATGATAACTTCCGGACAGTTCGGCAGAAACGAGATTTGGAAGAGACTTCGACAGAACCTTTCTGGAATACTATACGAGAAGACTTGGACCCGGGAGAAGTCATATTGTGCACACCCAGTAGGCTAGAGTTCGACATCGTCGACGTGACATATTATGAGTGACCATGACAGTTGGCCAGAGATCTTAAGAGAATGTTCCAGAGCGAGACTATTTCAGCTATCTTGATTTTGATATTTTGGGCGATTTATTTGCATGATTGAGATTTTGTGCACCAAAGTTGCACATGACTTCTATTTGATGTCATTCGAGATATTGATTTTGATTTCATACCTAGGGTATGCATGTGATTTGACTTATGCTTTCGGCATAGTTTTCATGCACTTTAGTATTTGATTCGATTTTGTGCACGTTGATGCACATGGTTATGAGATTATATACCACGGTATACCCGATTTGGATTTGGATTGAAATGTGTCGTATACCGTTGATTTCGATTTTGATATTCGATATTTGTTTTCGTGCACTTCGTACACTTGATTAAATTCTTGTGCATGCTTGTGCGCTTGATGCGATTTTGATGCACACCAGATGCACTAAATCGATATTCTTCATGCATATCAGATGCGCCTGATATTGCTGTCAGGCACACAAGTTGCCTTGGACAGGTGTATCGTGCACAACCGTTGCACTTAGATTTTGTTTCTATGCACATGTATGGCACATTCATGGATTCGATTTCCGTGCGCACCAGATGCACGTGGCATTCTTAGATACATTTTGGGATTAATTTTGAGCAGTATGTTTTTATGATATTTACTATTTGGTATAGTAGCTGAGCAGGACTAGTCCGAGGACAGTACCTGAACATATTGTTGCATGCATTGATAGTTATCGAAGGGATTTCCAAAGAAAGAGCTATAGTCTCAGTATTTATCTACGTGTCCGAGATGACACGAAACATTTTATAAAGGAAACCCTTCTAACATTATTTTCAAAACGGCGGGGCATGTATATTAAACAAAGGGTATATATATATAGTTATTTTCTTACAAAAGACGTCTGCAACTGTGCAGTGATACGCGCATCGCACAACGATTTGAAAAGAGTTTGGCATGCATTTCTTTCAGACGTTTTGATGAGTTTACACCGACGCGTACTATGTACGTGTTATAGTTTTGATGTATATCATGTTGGTTTTCGTTTTGGGTTTTGACATTTGTGTTTTCGCCATAACTCCGATGACTACGGGATGCTTGACGGAGTTTTGATTTATTTAACAAACACAGGGAGTTATGCAGGCACCTAGGAAGCTACCACTGAAACCCTAGTCCCATACCGCAACCCATGGCCGCAATTATTGTTAGTTATGTGTATGCCCTAGAGGCCATTACTATACATCTGATGTATATTGTAGTGGATGCTTGGACATATATAGGGAGGACTTTCTTGCTCGACATGATAGTATGCTATCTGGTTACTCTTTACCTTAACGTGTATACTGATTGTCTCTCTGTTACATATTGGTAAAGCCCTTAGGATATGTACTTGACTACCTGGACTATGATGCGGATCATACTAGTGGGGACATGGTAGTCCATAAGTACATCCTTCAAGGTCCCTAGTCGTGGGTGTATCGAGATGGGGCATCGATATACCAGAGTAGACTAGCGTATGCCTTCTCGACCCATACAGATAGGCGATGGATGATCCCACATCCATTGGTGTTTGACATCACCGATGATATACGGGTGCTCAGTGGAGACTGGGTACACTGGATGGACTCGCCGAGAACTCCCAGATGGTATTATACCTTACGTCAGATGGCAGTTCTCTGGTGACACTGGTACAGGTTAGTCCGTAGACCCGAGATCGTCATAGAGTCTTGTGTGATTCCCACTGTGCTTTGATTTCTACCTTACCACGTCCAAGAGGGCGTGCAAAACGGTGGTTTTTGGGTACCGTCCCGAGTCACATGGAGGCAATGAGTGATAGGAGGGGTTTCGTCTCTCCCGGTATTGGGAGTTGATGTTGCGCTATGCTCGATTGGCCATAACAGGGAAGTCCCTGGCCAGGGCTGGTTTAGAGATTTACTGGTAAGTGTTACCCGTAGTTTCTTGACCCGTTATGCGCCTCATATCGGCATGTCTTATCGGTTATTGGGGTCTGACGTTTACCATCCCTAGACTTGATATGCGACATATCAGATGAGAAGACCGGACTGTACGGTAGTGTCCTTGTCAGGCTTTTTGTAGGAGTTGGAGCGGGCTTGCTCGCTGATCTTCTGATCGCTCAATACCCGGGTAGCCGTTACGTCCAGCTAGTACCGCTGACGGGTTTTGGGTGTTTGATATGATCATCACCTACTGCTGGCGTATTGACGAGTCTTTAGAGTCCTACATAGAGGTTGTACTGGCTCAGGCAAAACAAGATAGGAGCGCATATGTGATATGTGCGGGACCGAGAATGATACGAGTATGTGATACCGTATTCTATTCTCGCGATGATTGTATCGATTGGTTGTATGCGATATAACCTAGTTATCGAACAAAGTGTTGATTCGATAAGTCGATACATTGATATTAGTCGGTTATATGCGATATGACCGGATCGTTAAATCAAGTGTTGATTTAATGATTTAATGTATAATTATATATTTGATATATTACTTCACATTAACTAGTATTGGTTCACTTAAGATTGATTTTCTTACATGATGTGCACAAGTTGTATATGTGATATATTTTTGTGCACAAGTTTGTATCATTTTTGATGATACATGCAAACTTGGGTGTGTGTATGACATACACTATATTTAGGTTAATGGTAAAGGTTTTTAATTCATTTTGTAATTCAAAAATGGTGCACATTTTTGAATTTGCTTGAAGCTTCATGAAGCTTTCAAGCATCTTTGACAAAGTCCACCATTTTTGCTTTGCATCACATTTTCATTGACCTAACCATTCACCTAAACTCTAGTTTAGTCTCTACAATGGTTTAACTCACCCATGGTTGCATTACGATAGACATCACTTGATAATTCTTTTTTTATGATGATTATTCTTATTCTTTTCTCTTCTTCTTCTTCTTGAAGAAAAGGAAAAGAAAAGGAAAAGCTTGCTAGAAAATTATCAAGTGAAGATTAAGTGTGAGAAATCAAAATCTAAAGTGTACCCATTTCCTATCTCACCATCCTCTACTAGACTAGCACTTTAGTTTAGGGTGTTTGCTTCACTAAATCTATGGTTAGTGAGGTAGAAGCTTGAGTCCGTATTCCCTTGACGTAGATCATCTTCGGCATCGAAGACTTCAAGCGATCCCGTTGCAATTTCTCAAGGAGCTGTCCGAGAGTCCGGGAGTTGGATGATCGCAGCGAAGGGACGTCGTCACGGAGCTTTGGAAGTGGAGGACCGGATCTACAAAGGTTGTAGTCCCTTCCCTTAGTGATAATTGTTATCTACTAGCTTTTTGTTTCGCCTAATCTCTCCTTAACGATCTTGCTTAGGGTTGTTAAGCACCTAAAAAATTTAATCCGGCATGGTTGATGCCTTGTAGAGCCTCCTTAGTGTGCCTAGTAACCCTACAGTGGTATCAGAGCTATTAGGCATTGGATGTCGACTTATGGGGGGTTCTCACTGTATGACAGTGTGGCGAAGTATAGGCTCTTACCCCTAGGGTGTCCCGAGACCGGAAGGTGTTCCGGTGGGTTGTAGTCCTCGCGAGGGGGAATGCGTAAAAAGTAGCTGCTGAGGGACCCGTTGGTGCTATGGCGACCCCATTGGATAGGGTTGCTGCCTGACCTACAGTGGTATCAGAGCCTAGCTAGAGCATTAGGCGAAGTGTTTACGATGTTAAAACTCCGAACGAACCCGGGAACTACAAAATATACCTCTCTCTGTACATTTTTTAAAATCTGGGAATTTTATAAATTAAAAATGCCTAAAAAAAAAGCAGGCAATTATAAGAAACACTGTGCAAAACGACACAGTTTGGCGCCCAAAGCGTCGCGTAACCGAGGCATGAGCATGGCTCGTGCGGCGGTTCCGCGGCCATAAGGTGACGTCACCTCTGTCCTTTTTCACAATAATGTTTCTATTTAATTTCTTGATCTTTTATGGGTATTTTTATCTGACTCAAGTGTTGAGTATTTTGGGGTTTATTTTGTAGTCGTTGTTTCGATCGGAATTTTTAATTTCGTTGGGTTTTCCGGATATTTAGAAACTGTTAAAAAGTTCGATCCGATATCAATAACTCACTTTTTCCCGACCCGGAAAATTTCCAAGTGTTGGATTTTTCCGTTTGTTTAAGAACATCTAGATCATGCAAGTTATGCGATGGACCCTCTAGAAGACAACAAACCTTAACTCGATTATGTGACCGTCTTGAACTTCCCTTTGAACCTTAGGGTTTGGGGAAGTACGGTGTGCCACATGTGAGGCGTTGGCTTAACCCTTCTACGGCTGGACCGTTGGTACTGTGGCATGTGATGGACGTTTTTAAACTCCCCTCAAGTGTTGAGAACCAATTGGGAAAACTTGGGTGTTTTGATTATTCGATCGGAAAGTTTAACACCGTCTATTTATCCGGAATGTGATACAATATTTGGAATCCGCATGTAGTTATGAGATAACTGAATGAATGTTATAAACATAGCAGTTTAGTCTCACTTGATCGGTTGCCACGGAATTTTGATACGATCAATAGTCCGTCGCAATCACGTAGCGTACGTGGATACTTGCCGGATAAACTTAATAGACAGCCATGCCCCATAGCCCCGACCTAGTGACTGTAGGAGAACCCCGTTGCCGAAAGCATCCGTTCGGGTGCTCGCGGCAGCGGTGTTCCGCCTTAGTGCACTTCGTCAACGGCGTCCGGGGGTGCGGCCGTTTACTAAAGTTTGCAACGAGCATTCGATCTCATATCGGGAATCTTGTTGAATTGCCCGACTAGATATTGAAAAGTGTTTTCGATATAGAGACTAAAATGCGGGGTTTATAACTGTTAGGCATGCGATGTCTAAAGAGATTGTGGATTCCAAATGTTGTAGTTTTACACTTCCTTTTCTGTGACCGTAAGTGTAATATGTGATATCGCCGGTTTCATTGCTATATGTCAATGACAATTGGGATACGTATATTTACTTACGTTGATGACATGTGATGTTATGTGTTGCTGGATATGTTATATTGGATCGTCGCGTTCTGAATAGCCGGGGGTTTTTGTGAGATGAGAGTTTTTATTTTCTTTCAGGTAAAATAAATTGTATGTAATATTCTTTTATTGGGGCACTTCCGGGTTGAGGTTGATGTCACCTTTTGTATTATTTACTTTTCCGCACTAGGATAGACCCAAGGAGGAGAGCATAAGTAACTGGGTTCTGGAGTCCAGTGGGAGACCAACTCGAGGAGTCGAGTCCGGGTCTCCTAACTCTAGAATTGGTAGGGTTGCTTGCCGCTCTCATAGGGGTCTAGGGGTGTGGGTTTGTCTATTCATCGCGACCGTGAAATCCGTGTTTTATATAGGCTCAAAATAATGTTAGTGTATATGCCCTAGAGGCCATTACTGTATCATACTAGTTTGTATATTACTTAATGGAAGCTTGGGATATTCACAGTTGTATATACAATCTTGCTCGAAATGGTAGTATGCTACTTGGTTTGTCTCTGCTTTAATATGTGCATGTGTTTCTTTTAGCATATTGCTGGTATACATATTAGTAGAGCCCTTAGGATCTTTGCTTGATTACCAGCGTTGTGATGGCGCTCGCACTCGTGGGAGCTGGGTAATCTATAAGCACATCCTTATACAGGTCCCTGGTCGTTGGACTATCGAGACAGGGCATCGATACTCCGGAGTAGACTAGCGTATGCGCTTCTCATCCCAGTGTGGGAGACGGTCTGTCCCACAGCCGTTAGTACGTCGTACTTGGGATAGTATGCGGGTGCTCGTTAGGTTACGAGTACACTGGACAGGACTCATCGGGAACTGTTGGTTGGTAATATACCTATCGTCAGTTATCAGTTCCCAGGTGATATGAGTACAGCTTAGTCCGCTGACTTGACACTGTCACTTCGCCTCGAGTGTGTTCCCACTGCACTTTGATCACTACCCTACCACGGCTCAAAGGAGCCGTGCAAACAGGTAGTTTTTGGGTGCAGTCCCGAAGCACTTGGAGGCAGTGACGGTTAGACAGGATTCGTCTCTCCCGGTATTGGGGGTTGACATCGCGCTGTGTATAGGAGATCCATTACACGAGTAGTCCGTGGCCAGGGCAAGCGAGATATACTGGTAGGTTTCCAGTGTTATCTCAGGGTGTTCTGGGCTACACTCCGACACGACTTGTACCGCTATTAGGGGACTGACGTTCACCGCCTCCCTAGGCCCGCCATGCGATGTATCAGACGAACAGACCGGACTGTACGGAGACTGTCACATACAGGCTCAGTAGGAGTGCAGATGGGGTTCACCTCGTCAGTCTTCTTATCGACATCTACCTGGGGACCGTTACGTACAGCTAGTGCCGCTTGCGGTCTGTGGTTAAACCCACTGCCAGCGTAGTGTCGAGTCTTTAGAGTCCCACACAGAGAGCTATTCGCCTTTAGGCAAAATGAGTAGAGGTCGCATGGTTTTGCGACAGGGTTCGTTCGCATCCGTGCACTTGTGCACGTTTGCTGTCCGGACAGTTTATACTAGCGGGCTTTGGTTTAAGCCGGATCCTAGTATATGATTAGAGATTGGTTTTTCTCATTGTGTTCGTGTTCCTCGGATCACGAATGCGGGTGCGTATGCACAGTTGCTTGAGATTGAGGGAGAGGACCTTGATTAGGGTTAATGGCTATTGTCATTTTATTAACCCTAATATTTATGTGTGTGTTATTGTTAATTAGTAATTAGTTTGATAATTATCCATGGTTGTGGTTGTTGACCTTTTGACTTCTTTGACTTGTTGACCAAGGTTGACACTTTGACCATCATAATTTCTTTTGGAAGATGCTTTTTGATCTTTGCAATTTGAAATGATAATGGTCATGTCATGATTTACCATGATAATTATCTAGCTAATTATTCAATTAAATTAATTCACACATATTAGTGAGAAGAGCTCTATTATTTTCTCATTCTCTCATATCATTTCTCTCTCTTGTTCATCCTCTCCCTCAAGCTCTCTCCCTCTCATGTGTTGAGAAACAAAAAGCTTGAGAAAAACCTTCACTTGATCCTCTCTACTCTCTTCTAGGGTTCAAGTCTTAGCATTTCTTGCACTCTAGTTACTCCTAGCTTGGAGTTGAAGCTAAAGGTGGTGGCTTTCAAGTGGATCTTTCTTTGACGGAAGAAGACAAGCAAGGTGAGACCTTTCTACCATTCCGACGAGCAAGGAGAGAAGGAGTTCGAGCTCAAGGTATAACCTTTCTACAACTTAGTTAGTTGTTAGTTTACTTTAGCTAGTTTTCGTTTAGCAAAGATCCTCACAAGCAAGGTCCATGTTGCCTAAGTCATTAAAAATCCGTTTTTTATTATGTTTTCCGCCTCCCCGTAAGCACCGGGGTGGGCAACACGGACTTACAGTGGTATCAGAGCCTAACTAAACTCAAACTAGCCAAGTAGTGAAGTGTAACGAAGTTTCGAAACCGGAAAATCCAAAAACCGAACTTTTGCAAAACCCTAGTTTCTGTTAAAAATTTTTCTGCTCAAAATGAAAATATTTACACTTGTAAAATCGTCTCAGGGTTTTGTGAATACACCCAAGAAAAACGATACCCCAATTCCCTCAAACCGCCGCCCTTCCGCCGCACGAGGTAGGAATGTGCGGCGGAAGCGCCGCGGTTTGTCGTTATCGGCGCATCGTTTTTCGTGCAGTGTGTGTTGTTGTTGGTTTTGGGATTTTTAGGATATATTATATGTGCCCAGATTTTCCAGAACTAAAATTTACTTTTGGGGGCCTATAAATCCGTATTTTTCCGGAACTTCACTACACTTTAACTACATCGGTTATATCTGTATTGCTTGCATGTATTGAACGTCGGCTAATCGCTATAAGACGATTAGTCGGGGTTATACATGATCTGTGATTGTTATTGGTTTGTGGATATGAATGGATTGGATTGTCGCGGGTGAATGGCCGGGGTGGATGTGAGATGAGCGTTGTTTTTCTTTCATTCATTTGTAACATGTAAATTGATGTAATAATATTCTTTGTATGGCCGCACAACCGGGTCGGGGTTGTAGCCGTCATTGTATAATTCTTTTTACTGTTTTTGCTCCTAGGATAGACCCATGGAGGGGGTGCACAAACTACCGGGTATCTCGAAGCGCCGAGTGGCCTACTCACGGTGGTGAGGGAGGTTGCTTCGCTTCAGGTGCTTGGCGGGTAGTTTGCCGCACCCGTAGGGGTCTTGGGTGGGGTATTGGCTATTCACCGCGACCGTGTAATCCGCTTTGCGTTGCAGGCTCGAACGCATTGCGGATTCCTAGTATATCCAATGTATTCATCTGTGATCTGTAATGTCTATCATTGCTATATATTTATATATAATAACTATTTAGGCGTTGCTTATGTTTTACAGCCGCGCTAGCCCAGCCCCCGCTCTGTCGTTAGTTAAGTAACCTAACGGGTGATGACGGGGCCCCGTGGCGAATGCGAATGGCATAAGCGTACGTCATATTTTGGTTGTTTTCTGCAATGGTAGGATTAAATGATGGGACGCATTAAAAGAACTAATGCAAGAAATAAACCAAGTAAAAGTCGATTGGAACACTTTGAAAACCACTCGGTTCTTTTCAAAACTAAACTTTTAAACGCGGAGCTTGAACCACTCCTTTTAAAAGCTATCTCGTTCCATCGATTATATCAAGTTCACTACGTTCACGGTTTCGCCAAAACCATTCGTAGCCCTCCGTCATTCCATATGAATGGTCAAAAGTATTCAAGCTATGTATTTTGGCCAAAGTCAAGGCATAGTGATTGGTAGCGTTTGGGTATTCATGTGCAGCATAGATAGATGCGTTGATTTGGGACAGTCGTGCTGCCATTTTGGCCAAAGTCAAGGGTAGGTACGGGTGGGTCCAAATTAACCAGGAGAATGACGGGTAGAACTTGACATGTGACTTATGATATTTTGGCCAAAGTCAAGGTCATAAGAGCATGGGGCAAAAATCCACATCGGGAGTTTCATAAGTACTGAAACTTGCTAGCGTTGCATACCATTTGGAGTGTGATAATTCTGGTAGGATTCCTTCGGCTTTATCACGCGATGATATTTGGATCCCGATCCTACTGTGAGTATATGCTACTCCTCGGGAAAACTCTCACTTAACGATCAATGCTATAAACCTAGTAGGTGCCTAGAAAAGTGTTAGCGGGGCTACGCCCACAGGGAAAAGAGGTTACTTAATTAAGGAACTTCGCGAAAGCGTTGGAAAACCTCCCTCGAAGTACCGACACTGGCCTGGCTGAACGGTTAAGCAAGTATTGTACGGTGAGAATGATCCCGGCTAATCCTTTTCTTTACGGTTTGAGAAGGGATTCGAGAGACAGTGGGAGCCATCCAGTTTAGACAAACTAAAAACCACTCTAAACTTGCAAGAGCATCATGCTAAAGTGTTTCTTTTCTCTCTCCTAATTGCAGCGACCATTCAAGATGACCGGACTTAAGTTACTATTAGATAAAAACATATTGACAGGGCCAAACTACAAAGATTGGCTCAGGAATGTCAAGATGGCTATCACTTATGACAAGCTGGGGTATATACTTACCACCAAAGCTCCCCCTGTCCCAGGTCCCACCTCCAGCATCGCGGATGTAGAAATCCGTAAGACATGGGAGATAGATTGCGCGAGGGCCAAATGCCTCGTATTAGCCTCGATGGACAACGAACATCAGAGGAGGCACGAGAATATGGACCTAGAGTCCATATTTCTCCATACAAAAGAACTGTATGGAGAGCAGTCTCATATCGCAAGATACGAAGTGTCGAAGAAGCTCTTTTCGGCAAGGTTGGCCGTCGGATCATCGGTAGCGGACCACGTGCTTAAGATGATCGGCTACATAGAGGAGCTCGTGGACCTTGGGACCACGTTGGAGAATGAACTCTATACCGATTTGATTCTCCAGTCCCTTCCTTCCACTTACGCCCAGTTCATTCTTAACTTCAACATGCAAGGAAAAGAGGTTGAACTTTCCGAACTTCTGAACATGTTGAGGACTGCTGAGGGCACCCTACAGAAGGGTAGGGAGACATCCACTTTGTTTGTAGGAGGATCTTCCTCTTCTAGGTCCAGGGCGAAAGCCAAGGGCAAGAAGAAGAAAGCCCCCGCCAAACCAAGAGGCGGTGTCGGTAAAGTGGATACGAAGGGAAAGGGTAAAGCAACAAAGGTAGCGGGGAAGCTGGTGGGGAAGGAAGAATGCTTCTATTGTCACAAAAGTGGTCACTGGAAACAAGATTGTAAGGCTTGGAAAGCCAGAACACAGGATTTGAAGCGAGTTGCAGCTTCAGCTTCAGGTGTGTATGTTATTGAAAACTGTCTATCAATAAACTCTACTTCCTGGGTATTGGATACCGGATCGGGATATCATATCTGTAATTCTTTGCAGGCGTTGAGAAAGCGTAGAGTTTTGAAGGCAGGTGACATGACCCTCAGAGTTGCGAACGGTGCTAGCATGGATGCTGAGGCCGTGGGGGACTATCACCTGGGATTATCAGATGGACACTTTTTGGTTTTGCGTAGTTGTTATTATGTACCAAATGCAACCTGTAATATCATTTCTGTATCTTTATTATCTAAAGAAGGTTATGAATTTGCATTTGTAAGTAATGTTGTGAACATTCACCTTAATCAAGTGTTGATTGGGTCAGGTACATTGAACAACGGTATATACGTTTTAAACCAACCACAGATTTTCAATATCCAGAATACACACAAAAGAAAGTCTCCAGAAATTAATAAAACTTTCTTATGGCATTGTAGACTGGGTCACATCAACGAGAGAAGATTGATTAAGTTACATACTGAAGGATATTTAGATTCGTTCGAATATCAATCGTATGCAACTTGTCAATCCTGTCTCAAAGGAAAGATGACAAAGGCTCCGTTTTCTGGACACGGAGAAAGAGCGAGCGAGCTCTTGGGACTCGTACACAGCGACGTGTGCGGTCCAATGTCTACACATGCGCGAAGCGGTTATTCTTACTTCATTACCTTTACGGATGATTTTTCAAGGTACGGTTATGTCTTCTTAATGAAACATAAATCCGAGGCTTTTGAAAAATTCCAGGAATATAAGAATGAAGTAGAAAAACAAACAGGCAAAAGTATCAAGATCCTAAGATCGGATCGAGGAGGAGAATACTTAAGTGCCGAATTCCTGAACTATTTAAAAGAGAATGGAATTCTCTCTCAGCTTACTCCTCCATACACTCCGCAACATAACGGTGTATCGGAGAGACGGAACCGAACCCTATTGGATATGGTACGTTCCATGATGAGTAACGCTGAGTTACCGCGATCATTCTGGGGATATGCGCTAGAAACAGCTGCATATCTTTTGAACCGTGTTCCCACTAAGACTGTGCCTACCACACCATATGAGTTATGGAGTGGGAAGAAACCCTATCTTAATCACATTAAGACATGGGGATGTCCAGCTTTTGTAAAAAAGCAGCATGCGGACAAGCTCGAGGCACGCTCAGTACAGTGCAAGTTTGTGGGATATCCAAAGAACTCCAAGGGATATTACTTCTATTACGAAGAGGAACAAAAAGTCCTTGTTTCTCGCAATGCCCACTTTCTAGAACATCAGTTCATAGAAAAAGAAATAAGTGGGAGCGCAATAGAACTGGAAGAAATTCCAGAACCACAAACTATTACTGAAAGTTTAGTGGAACCAGAAGGTTCAAAAGAACAAGACATTCCTACGCCGCTCCGCAGGAGTAATAGGCAGTCTCATCCGCCCGAGAGGTACTACGGTTTTCTCATTGACGGGGATAGAGAGGACTGCATCATAGATTGTGATGAGCCTACTAGCTTCCAGCAAGCCATTCAGAGCGTCGACTCGGTAAAATGGCTGGATGCAATGCGGACCGAGATGGAGTCCATGTACACCAACAAAGTATGGACGTTGGACATTGCTCCAGACGGGGTAAAACCCGTAGGATGCAAGTGGATCTTCAAAAGGAAGATTGGTGTAGATGGACAAGTTGAGACCTATAAAGCTAGACTGGTAGCAAAGGGTTTTCGTCAGCGACCTGGTTTGGACTATGACGAAACCTTTTCTCCAGTGGCTATGCTGAAATCCATTCGGATCCTTCTTGCCATCGCTGCTTTCCACGATTATGAGATTTGGCAGATGGACGTAAAGACAGCTTTTCTAAATGGTCATTTAGAGGAGTGTGTCTATATGGACCAGCCAGAGGGTTTCATTCAGGGTGGGAGCAGCGGAAAGGTGTGCAAGTTGCTCAAGTCCATTTATGGACTCAAGCAGGCATCGCGGAGTTGGAACATCTGTTTTGATGAGACGGTCAAAGAATTTGGCTTTATCAAAAATCCAGATGAACCATGCATCTATTGTAGATTTGTAGCGAGAACTGTAGTATTCCTCGTTTTATACGTGGATGACATTCTCTTAATAGGAAATGACATTCCTATGCTACAATCTGTCAAGGGGTTCTTGTCACACAGGTTCTCCATGAAAGACCTGGGTGATGCCTCCTACATTCTGGGTATCCGGATCTACCGTGACAGATCCAAGAGGATATTAGGACTCTCGCAGTCCAGGTACATCGACACCATACTGAAGAGATTCAGTATGGAAGATTCCAAGCGCGGTAATCTACCGGCTTGTCACGGGATCACCCTCTCCAAAGAGATGTCTCCCAAGACTGATTTGGAGAGGGATCGCATGTCTATTATACCCTACGCTTCTGCGGTAGGCTCTATAATGTATGCGATGTTGTGTACCAGACCGGATGTGGCTTATGCACTGAGTGTGGTAAGCAGGTATCAGTCAAACCCTGGGGAGAAACATTGGATAGCAGTAAAGAACATTCTCAAGTACCTGAGAAGGACTAAGGAGATGTTCTTGGTGTATGGCGGAAAAGACCTGCAGGTTGAGGCCTTTGCTGACTCCAGCTTCCAGAGTGACAAGGATGATTCCAAGTCCATGTCGGGTTTTGTCTTTACCCTCAATGGAGGGGCGGTGTGTTGGAAGAGCTCCAAACAGGAAACCGTTGCTGACTCGACTATGGAAGCGGAATACATCGCTGCATCTGATGCCGCAAAAGAAGCTGTCTGGATGAGGAAGTTCTTGAAAGAACTTCAGGTGGTTCCGTCCATTGTTGACCCAATACCTCTGTATTGCGACAACAACGGGGCTATAGCTTTAGCGAAGGAACCCAGGTCCCATCAGAAATCCAGACACATCTTGAGGCGGTATCACCTGATCAGGGAGATCGTGGATCGCCAAGAGATCGAGGTCCGGAGAGTTGCATCAGAGGATAACACAGCAGATCCATTCACCAAGGCCTTGCCCCAGACTCAGTTCGAGCGGCTGATCGAGATGATAGGTCTTCGATACGCCAGTACATGGCCTTAGTGCAAGTGGGAGATTGTTAGTGTATATGCCCTAGAGGCCATTACTGTATCATACTAGTTTGTATATTACTTAATGGAAGCTTGGGATATTCACAGTTGTATATACAATCTTGCTCGAAATGGTAGTATGCTACTTGGTTTGTCTCTGCTTTAATATGTGCATGTATTTCTTTTAGCATATTGCTGGTATACATATTAGTAGAGCCCTTAGGATCTTTGCTTGATTACCAGCGTTGTGATGGCGCTCGCACTCGTGGGAGCTGGGTAATCTATAAGCACATCCTTATACAGGTCCCTGGTCGTTGGACTATCGAGACAGGGCATCGATACTCCGGAGTAGACTAGCGTATGCGCTTCTCATCCCAGTGTGGGAGACGGTCTGTCCCACAGCCATTAGTACGTCGTACTTGGGATAGTATGCGGGTGCTCGTTAGGTTACGAGTACACTGGACAGGACTCGTCGGGAACTGTTGGTTGGTAATATACCTATCGTCAGTTATCAGTTCCCAGGTGACATGAGTACAGCTTAGTCCGCTGACTTGACACTGTCACTTCGCCTCGAGTGTGTTCCCACTGCACTTTGATCACTACCCTACCACGGCTCAAAGGAGCCGTGCAAACAGGTAGTTTTTGGGTGCAGTCCCGAAGCACTTGGAGGCAGTGACGGTTAGACAGGATTCGTCTCTCCCGGTATTGGGGGTTGACATCGCGCTGTGTCTAGGAGAGCCATTACACGAGTAGTCCCTGGCCAGGGCAAGCGAGATATACTGGTAGGTTTCCAGTGTTATCTCAGGGTGTTCTGGGCTACACTCCGACACGACTTGTACCGCTATTAGAGGACTGACGTTCACCGCCCCCCTAGGCCCGCCATGCGATGTATCAGACGAACAGACCGGACTGTACGGAGACTGTCACATACAGGCTCAGTAGGAGTGCAGATGGGGTTCACCTCGTCAGTCTTCTTATCGACATCTACCTGGGGACCGTTACGTACAGCTAGTGCCGCTTGCGGTCTGTGGTTAAACCCACTGCCAGCGTAGTGTCGAGTCTTTAGAGTCCCACACAGAGAGCTATTCGCCTTTAGGCAAAATGAGTAGAGGTCGCATGGTTTTGCGACAGGGTTCGTTCGCATCCGCGCACTTGTGCACGTTTGCTGTCCGGACAGTTTATACTAGCGGGCTTTGGTTTAAGCCGGATCCTAGTATATGATTAGAGATTGGTTTTTCTCATTGTGTTCGTGTTCCTCGGATCACGAATGCGGGTGCGTATGCACAGTTGCTTGAGATTGAGGGAGAGGACCTTGATTAGGGTTAATGGCTATTGTCATTTTATTAACCCTAATATTTATGTGTGTGTTATTGTTAATTAGTAATTAGTTTGATAATTATCCATGGTTGTGGTTGTTGACCTTTTGACTTCTTTGACTTGTTGACCAAGGTTGACACTTTGACCATCATAATTTCTTTTGGAAGATGCTTTTTGATCTTTGCAATTTGAAATGATAATGGTCATGTCATGATTTACCATGATAATTATCTAGCTAATTATTCAATTAAATTAATTCACACATATTAGTGAGAAGAGCTCTATTATTTTCTCATTCTCTCATATCATTTCTCTCTCTTGTTCATCCTCTCCCTCAAGCTCTCTCCCTCTCATGTGTTGAGAAACAAAAAGCTTGAGAAAAACCTTCACTTGATCCTCTCTACTCTCTTCTAGGGTTCAAGTCTTAGCATTTCTTGCACTCTAGTTACTCCTAGCTTGGAGTTGAAGCTAAAGGTGGTGGCTTTCAAGTGGATCTTTCTTTGACGGAAGAAGACAAGCAAGGTGAGACCTTTCTACCATTCCGACGAGCAAGGAGAGAAGGAGTTCGAGCTCAAGGTATAACCTTTCTACAACTTAGTTAGTTGTTAGTTTACTTTAGCTAGTTTTCGTTTAGCAAAGATCCTCACAAGCAAGGTCCATGTTGCCTAAGTCATTAAAAATCCGTTTTTTATTATGTTTTCCGCCTCCCCGTAAGCACCGGGGTGGGCAACACGGACTTACAGTGGTATCAGAGCCTAACTAAACTCAAACTAGCCAAGTAGTGAAGTGTAACGAAGTTTCGAAACCGGAAAATCCAAAAACCGAACTTTTGCAAAACCCTAGTTTCTGTTAAAAATTTTTCTGCTCAAAATGAAAATATTTACACTTGTAAAATCGTCTCAGGGTTTTGTGAATACACCCAAGAAAAACGATACCCCAATTCCCTCAAACCGCCGCCCTTCCGCCGCACGAGGTAGGAATGTGCGGCGGAAGCGCCGCGGTTTGTCGTTATCGGCGCATCGTTTTTCGTGCAGTGTGTGTTGTTGTTGGTTTTGGGATTTTTAGGATATATTATATGTGCCCAGATTTTCCAGAACTAAAATTTACTTTTGGGGGCCTATAAATCCGTATTTTTCCGGAACTTCACTACACTTTAACTACATCGGTTATATCTGTATTGCTTGCATGTATTGAACGTCGGCTAATCGCTATAAGACGATTAGTCGGGGTTATACATGATCTGTGATTGTTATTGGTTTGTGGATATGAATGGATTGGATTGTCGCGGGTGAATGGCCGGGGTGGATGTGAGATGAGCGTTGTTTTTCTTTCATTCATTTGTAACATGTAAATTGATGTAATAATATTCTTTGTATGGCCGCACAACCGGGTCGGGGTTGTAGCCGTCATTGTATAATTCTTTTTACTGTTTTTGCTCCTAGGATAGACCCATGGAGGGGGTGCACAAACTACCGGGTATCTCGAAGCGCCGAGTGGCCTACTCACGGTGGTGAGGGAGGTTGCTTCGCTTCAGGTGCTTGGCGGGTAGTTTGCCGCACCCGTAGGGGTCTTGGGTGGGGTATTGGCTATTCACCGCGACCGTGTAATCCGCTTTGCGTTGCAGGCTCGAACGCATTGCGGATTCCTAGTATATCCAATGTATTCATCTGTGATCTGTAATGTCTATCATTGCTATATATTTATATATAATAACTATTTAGGCGTTGCTTATGTTTTACAGCCGCGCTAGCCCAGCCCCCGCTCTGTCGTTAGTTAAGTAACCTAACGGGTGATGACGGGGCCCCGTGGCGAATGCGAATGGCATAAGCGTACGTCATATTTTGGTTGTTTTCTGCAATGGTAGGATTAAATGATGGGACGCATTAAAAGAACTAATGCAAGAAATAAACCAAGTAAAAGTCGATTGGAACACTTTGAAAACCACTCGGTTCTTTTCAAAACTAAACTTTTAAACGCGGAGCTTGAACCACTCCTTTTAAAAGCTATCTCGTTCCATCGATTATATCAAGTTCACTACGTTCACGGTTTCGCCAAAACCATTCGTAGCCCTCCGTCATTCCATATGAATGGTCAAAAGTATTCAAGCTATGTATTTTGGCCAAAGTCAAGGCATAGTGATTGGTAGCGTTTGGGTATTCATGTGCAGCATAGATAGATGCGTTGATTTGGGACAGTCGTGCTGCCATTTTGGCCAAAGTCAAGGGTAGGTACGGGTGGGTCCAAATTAACCAGGAGAATGACGGGTAGAACTTGACATGTGACTTATGATATTTTGGCCAAAGTCAAGGTCATAAGAGCATGGGGCAAAAATCCACATCGGGAGTTTCATAAGTACTGAAACTTGCTAGCGTTGCATACCATTTGGAGTGTGATAATTCTGGTAGGATTCCTTCGGCTTTATCACGCGATGATATTTGGATCCCGATCCTACTGTGAGTATATGCTACTCCTCGGGAAAACTCTCACTTAACGATCAATGCTATAAACCTAGTAGGTGCCTAGAAAAGTGTTAGCGGGGCTACGCCCACAGGGAAAAGAGGTTACTTAATTAAGGAACTTCGCGAAAGCGTTGGAAAACCTCCCTCGAAGTACCGACACTGGCCTGGCTGAACGGTTAAGCAAGTATTGTACGGTGAGAATGATCCCGGCTAATCCTTTTCTTTACGGTTTGAGAAGGGATTCGAGAGACAGTGGGAGCCATCCAGTTTAGACAAACTAAAAACCACTCTAAACTTGCAAGAGCATCATGCTAAAGTGTTTCTTTTCTCTCTCCTAATTGCAGCGACCATTCAAGATGACCGGACTTAAGTTACTATTAGATAAAAACATATTGACAGGGCCAAACTACAAAGATTGGCTCAGGAATGTCAAGATGGCTATCACTTATGACAAGCTGGGGTATATACTTACCACCAAAGCTCCCCCTGTCCCAGGTCCCACCTCCAGCATCGCGGATGTAGAAATCCGTAAGACATGGGAGATAGATTGCGCGAGGGCCAAATGCCTCGTATTAGCCTCGATGGACAACGAACATCAGAGGAGGCACGAGAATATGGACCTAGAGTCCATATTTCTCCATACAAAAGAACTGTATGGAGAGCAGTCTCATATCGCAAGATACGAAGTGTCGAAGAAGCTCTTTTCGGCAAGGTTGGCCGTCGGATCATCGGTAGCGGACCACGTGCTTAAGATGATCGGCTACATAGAGGAGCTCGTGGACCTTGGGACCACGTTGGAGAATGAACTCTATACCGATTTGATTCTCCAGTCCCTTCCTTCCACTTACGCCCAGTTCATTCTTAACTTCAACATGCAAGGAAAAGAGGTTGAACTTTCCGAACTTCTGAACATGTTGAGGACTGCTGAGGGCACCCTACAGAAGGGTAGGGAGACATCCACTTTGTTTGTAGGAGGATCTTCCTCTTCTAGGTCCAGGGCGAAAGCCAAGGGCAAGAAGAAGAAAGCCCCCGCCAAACCAAGAGGCGGTGTCGGTAAAGTGGATACGAAGGGAAAGGGTAAAGCAACAAAGGTAGCGGGGAAGCTGGTGGGGAAGGAAGAATGCTTCTATTGTCACAAAAGTGGTCACTGGAAACAAGATTGTAAGGCTTGGAAAGCCAGAACACAGGATTTGAAGCGAGTTGCAGCTTCAGCTTCAGGTGTGTATGTTATTGAAAACTGTCTATCAATAAACTCTACTTCCTGGGTATTGGATACCGGATCGGGATATCATATCTGTAATTCTTTGCAGGCGTTGAGAAAGCGTAGAGTTTTGAAGGCAGGTGACATGACCCTCAGAGTTGCGAACGGTGCTAGCATGGATGCTGAGGCCGTGGGGGACTATCACCTGGGATTATCAGATGGACACTTTTTGGTTTTGCGTAGTTGTTATTATGTACCAAATGCAACCTGTAATATCATTTCTGTATCTTTATTATCTAAAGAAGGTTATGAATTTGCATTTGTAAGTAATGTTGTGAACATTCACCTTAATCAAGTGTTGATTGGGTCAGGTACATTGAACAACGGTATATACGTTTTAAACCAACCACAGATTTTCAATATCCAGAATACACACAAAAGAAAGTCTCCAGAAATTAATAAAACTTTCTTATGGCATTGTAGACTGGGTCACATCAACGAGAGAAGATTGACTAAGTTACATACTGAAGGATATTTAGATTCGTTCGAATATCAATCGTATGCAACTTGTCAATCCTGTCTCAAAGGAAAGATGACAAAGGCTCCGTTTTCTGGACACGGAGAAAGAGCGAGCGAGCTCTTGGGACTCGTACACAGCGACGTGTGCGGTCCAATGTCTACACATGCGCGAAGCGGTTATTCTTACTTCATTACCTTTACGGATGATTTTTCAAGGTACGGTTATGTCTTCTTAATGAAACATAAATCCGAGGCTTTTGAAAAATTCCAGGAATATAAGAATGAAGTAGAAAAACAAACAGGCAAAAGTATCAAGATCCTAAGATCGGATCGAGGAGGAGAATACTTAAGTGCCGAATTCCTGAACTATTTAAAAGAGAATGGAATTCTCTCTCAGCTTACTCCTCCATACACTCCGCAACATAACGGTGTATCGGAGAGACGGAACCGAACCCTATTGGATATGGTACGTTCCATGATGAGTAACGCTGAGTTACCGCGATCATTCTGGGGATATGCGCTAGAAACAGCTGCATATCTTTTGAACCGTGTTCCCACTAAGACTGTGCCTACCACACCATATGAGTTATGGAGTGGGAAGAAACCCTATCTTAATCACATTAAGACATGGGGATGTCCAGCTTTTGTAAAAAAGCAGCATGCGGACAAGCTCGAGGCACGCTCAGTACAGTGCAAGTTTGTGGGATATCCAAAGAACTCCAAGGGATATTACTTCTATTACGAAGAGGAACAAAAAGTCCTTGTTTCTCGCAATGCCCACTTTCTAGAACATCAGTTCATAGAAAAAGAAATAAGTGGGAGCGCAATAGAACTGGAAGAAATTCCAGAACCACAAACTATTACTGAAAGTTTAGTGGAACCAGAAGGTTCAAAAGAACAAGACATTCCTACGCCGCTCCGCAGGAGTAATAGGCAGTCTCATCCGCCCGAGAGGTACTACGGTTTTCTCATTGACGGGGATAGAGAGGACTGCATCATAGATTGTGATGAGCCTACTAGCTTCCAGCAAGCCATTCAGAGCGTCGACTCGGTAAAATGGCTGGATGCAATGCGGACCGAGATGGAGTCCATGTACACCAACAAAGTATGGACGTTGGACATTGCTCCAGACGGGGTAAAACCCGTAGGATGCAAGTGGATCTTCAAAAGGAAGATTGGTGTAGATGGACAAGTTGAGACCTATAAAGCTAGACTGGTAGCAAAGGGTTTTCGTCAGCGACCTGGTTTGGACTATGACGAAACCTTTTCTCCAGTGGCTATGCTGAAATCCATTCGGATCCTTCTTGCCATCGCTGCTTTCCACGATTATGAGATTTGGCAGATGGACGTAAAGACAGCTTTTCTAAATGGTCATTTAGAGGAGTGTGTCTATATGGACCAGCCAGAGGGTTTCATTCAGGGTGGGAGCAGCGGAAAGGTGTGCAAGTTGCTCAAGTCCATTTATGGACTCAAGCAGGCATCGCGGAGTTGGAACATCTGTTTTGATGAGACGGTCAAAGAATTTGGCTTTATCAAAAATCCAGATGAACCATGCATCTATTGTAGATTTGTAGCGAGAACTGTAGTATTCCTCGTTTTATACGTGGATGACATTCTCTTAATAGGAAATGACATTCCTATGCTACAATCTGTCAAGGGGTTCTTGTCACACAGGTTCTCCATGAAAGACCTGGGTGATGCCTCCTACATTCTGGGTATCCGGATCTACCGTGACAGATCCAAGAGGATATTAGGACTCTCGCAGTCCAGGTACATCGACACCATACTGAAGAGATTCAGTATGGAAGATTCCAAGCGCGGTAATCTACCGGCTTGTCACGGGATCACCCTCTCCAAAGAGATGTCTCCCAAGACTGATTTGGAGAGGGATCGCATGTCTATTATACCCTACGCTTCTGCGGTAGGCTCTATAATGTATGCGATGTTGTGTACCAGACCGGATGTGGCTTATGCACTGAGTGTGGTAAGCAGGTATCAGTCAAACCCTGGGGAGAAACATTGGATAGCAGTAAAGAACATTCTCAAGTACCTGAGAAGGACTAAGGAGATGTTCTTGGTGTATGGCGGAAAAGACCTGCAGGTTGAGGCCTTTGCTGACTCCAGCTTCCAGAGTGACAAGGATGATTCCAAGTCCATGTCGGGTTTTGTCTTTACCCTCAATGGAGGGGCGGTGTGTTGGAAGAGCTCCAAACAGGAAACCGTTGCTGACTCGACTATGGAAGCGGAATACATCGCTGCATCTGATGCCGCAAAAGAAGCTGTCTGGATGAGGAAGTTCTTGAAAGAACTTCAGGTGGTTCCGTCCATTGTTGACCCAATACCTCTGTATTGCGACAACAACGGGGCTATAGCTTTAGCGAAGGAACCCAGGTCCCATCAGAAATCCAGACACATCTTGAGGCGGTATCACCTGATCAGGGAGATCGTGGATCGCCAAGAGATCGAGGTCCGGAGAGTTGCATCAGAGGATAACACAGCAGATCCATTCACCAAGGCCTTGCCCCAGACTCAGTTCGAGCGGCTGATCGAGATGATAGGTCTTCGATACGCCAGTACATGGCCTTAGTGCAAGTGGGAGATTGTTAGTGTATATGCCCTAGAGGCCATTACTGTATCATACTAGTTTGTATATTACTTAATGGAAGCTTGGGATATTCACAGTTGTATATACAATCTTGCTCGAAATGGTAGTATGCTACTTGGTTTGTCTCTGCTTTAATATGTGCATGTATTTCTTTTAGCATATTGCTGGTATACATATTAGTAGAGCCCTTAGGATCTTTGCTTGATTACCAGCGTTGTGATGGCGCTCGCACTCGTGGGAGCTGGGTAATCTATAAGCACATCCTTATACAGGTCCCTGGTCGTTGGACTATCGAGACAGGGCATCGATACTCCGGAGTAGACTAGCGTATGCGCTTCTCATCCCAGTGTGGGAGACGGTCTGTCCCACAGCCATTAGTACGTCGTACTTGGGATAGTATGCGGGTGCTCGTTAGGTTACGAGTACACTGGACAGGACTCGTCGGGAACTGTTGGTTGGTAATATACCTATCGTCAGTTATCAGTTCCCAGGTGACATGAGTACAGCTTAGTCCGCTGACTTGACACTGTCACTTCGCCTCGAGTGTGTTCCCACTGCACTTTGATCACTACCCTACCACGGCTCAAAGGAGCCGTGCAAACAGGTAGTTTTTGGGTGCAGTCCCGAAGCACTTGGAGGCAGTGACGGTTAGACAGGATTCGTCTCTCCCGGTATTGGGGGTTGACATCGCGCTGTGTCTAGGAGAGCCATTACACGAGTAGTCCCTGGCCAGGGCAAGCGAGATATACTGGTAGGTTTCCAGTGTTATCTCAGGGTGTTCTGGGCTACACTCCGACACGACTTGTACCGCTATTAGAGGACTGACGTTCACCGCCCCCCTAGGCCCGCCATGCGATGTATCAGACGAACAGACCGGACTGTACGGAGACTGTCACATACAGGCTCAGTAGGAGTGCAGATGGGGTTCACCTCGTCAGTCTTCTTATCGACATCTACCTGGGGACCGTTACGTACAGCTAGTGCCGCTTGCGGTCTGTGGTTAAACCCACTGCCAGCGTAGTGTCGAGTCTTTAGAGTCCCACACAGAGAGCTATTCGCCTTTAGGCAAAATGAGTAGAGGTCGCATGGTTTTGCGACAGGGTTCGTTCGCATCCGCGCACTTGTGCACGTTTGCTGTCCGGACAGTTTATACTAGCGGGCTTTGGTTTAAGCCGGATCCTAGTATATGATTAGAGATTGGTTTTTCTCATTGTGTTCGTGTTCCTCGGATCACGAATGCGGGTGCGTATGCACAGTTGCTTGAGATTGAGGGAGAGGACCTTGATTAGGGTTAATGGCTATTGTCATTTTATTAACCCTAATATTTATGTGTGTGTTATTGTTAATTAGTAATTAGTTTGATAATTATCCATGGTTGTGGTTGTTGACCTTTTGACTTCTTTGACTTGTTGACCAAGGTTGACACTTTGACCATCATAATTTCTTTTGGAAGATGCTTTTTGATCTTTGCAATTTGAAATGATAATGGTCATGTCATGATTTACCATGATAATTATCTAGCTAATTATTCAATTAAATTAATTCACACATATTAGTGAGAAGAGCTCTATTATTTTCTCATTCTCTCATATCATTTCTCTCTCTTGTTCATCCTCTCCCTCAAGCTCTCTCCCTCTCATGTGTTGAGAAACAAAAAGCTTGAGAAAAACCTTCACTTGATCCTCTCTACTCTCTTCTAGGGTTCAAGTCTTAGCATTTCTTGCACTCTAGTTACTCCTAGCTTGGAGTTGAAGCTAAAGGTGGTGGCTTTCAAGTGGATCTTTCTTTGACGGAAGAAGACAAGCAAGGTGAGACCTTTCTACCATTCCGACGAGCAAGGAGAGAAGGAGTTCGAGCTCAAGGTATAACCTTTCTACAACTTAGTTAGTTGTTAGTTTACTTTAGCTAGTTTTCGTTTAGCAAAGATCCTCACAAGCAAGGTCCATGTTGCCTAAGTCATTAAAAATCCGTTTTTTATTATGTTTTCCGCCTCCCCGTAAGCACCGGGGTGGGCAACATGGACTTACAAATAAAACACGGACGTCCTACTATATCCAATGTTTCATATATTTCTTCTGCTGCGATATCTGTGATGCGATCATTTGATGTTCTGTGATAAAACTGTATATAGTATATATGATATATTATATAGGCGTTACTTATGTTTTACACCCGCGCTAGCCCTGCCCTGCTCTGCCGTTAGTTACCTAACCTAACGGTGCACGAGGGGACATCGAGGCGAATGCGGATGGCATAAGTGTACGTCGTATTTATCTGTGATATTTAAGTGACTTAAATGATGGGACTTCATTAATGTGGTTAATGAAAGAAAAGAAACCTAAAAGATGTTGTAAAATCAAATTTTTAAATAAAAAGGGTAGCTACAGTTTTGCTTTGCATAGCGGTATATATGATATACCCTGCACCTTATTCGATGGGGAAAGAGCCGAGATCCTTTCACCGGGAGTGACCTCTTTAGCAAAACAGGCAGATGCTACAACACTCGGTTTGACTTTTGACTGCTTTTGGATTTTTGCTTTGCATAGTGATGTATATGATATATCCTGCACCTTATTCCATAAGGAAAGAGCCGAGATCCCTTCACCGGGAGTGACCTCTTTAGCAAAACTATTGAAAGCCTCAAAAACACTCCATTTTTAAAATCATTTGATTCTACAACGATATCAAGTTCATTACGCAATAGGTTTTCAGAAAAACCTGTCGTAGCCCTCCATCATTTCAGATAAGTCCTGCTTAGTATTCGTGCTGCGTTTGTTGACCTTGTCAAGGCGCAGTGCGCGGTATCTAATCAGTATTTATCTGCTTATGCATATGATGCAGATTGTTTTAGGGTAGTCGTACGGCCTTGTTGACCTTGTCAAGGGTCGTGCGGGTGGGTTTGATTCAATCAAGAAATGACGGGTAGAACTTGACTTACGGTCTATGGTTTGTTGACCTTGTCAAGGTCATAGATCGTTCGGGGCAAAATTATCGGGAATTTCAAGTGTTGAAATTTGCAATGAGATTGCATACCTTCTATGAGATAGTTGGATCCCGATACCCGCTGCGAGTAAGAGTTACTCCTGGGAGAGTTTTACACATTACAATTAGCCGATCAAGTAGGTGTCTAGAAAAGTGTCAACGGGGTTACGCCTCTGGGAAAACGAGGTTTACATTAATTAGGTTCGTGCTAAAGCACGGGGGACCTCCTTCAAAGTGCCGACACTGGCCTGGCTGAAAGATTGGCGAACTAGTAGCGTGTAATTAATCCCGGCTAGTCTTTCCTTTTAGGGTTTGAAGGAAGATTTGATAAAAACAGTGGGAGCCATCCTGATTAGATAAAATATATAATCAATCTAATCTTGCAAGAGCATACGCTGAGTGTTTTCTTCTCTCTCTCCAAGTAGCGACCATATCATGCCTTAATCAAGATAATAATACGGATGTATTGACCGAACCCGCTTGTTATACTGAGCTGGGAAACGTTGGTCCCGCTCCAATTTATAAATGTTATAAGAACGAGCAGGAAATTTGGGAATACCAGATTTCCCATGCCGCCCAAATGAAGAAAGTGCATACTGATGCATCATCTTCGGGTGTGTTCATTACAGAGAACTGTTTCTCAGTATCCTTTACGTCCTGGGTATGAGATACCGGATCATGATCCCATATATGTAATCTATTACATGGGCTACAAAAAGGTAGAGAACTGAGAACGGGTGATAAGTTTCATGAGACAGAAAACGGTGCAAGTGTTGCAGCCAAGTCTGTTGGTCACTATCACCCTGTATTACCAGAATACATTGATTCTGAACAAATGTCGTTAGATACCGAACCTGATATACAACATCATATCTTTCTCTTTAATTAATAAAGATAGGATATAATTTTGTATTGTTGGATTATGTTTTGAACATTTCCTATATCAAAAGTTGATCGGTTCAGGCACGTTATCTAAAAGCATTGATTTTCTAAATCGAACTACAAGTTCTTAGTATACAGAACACACACAAGAGGAAGAGTTCAGAAATGAACGAATTCTTCTTGAGGTATTGTAGACTAGGTCATATCAATGTGACCCGACTAGCTGAAGTTACATATAGATGCATATTTAAATCAGTTTAAATTTACATCTTCTGAAACTTTCCGGTCATGTCATAGAGATAAGATGACCATAGCTCTGTTTATTGGAAACAGAGAAAGAGTTAGTGAACTTTTGGGATAATACATGTTGATGTATGAAGGTCCCCTGTCTACACATACCAAGACCGGTTCTTTGTACTTCATTACGTTCTCTGATGATCTCTCAAGATTCAGACATATATTCATGTTGAAACATAAGT
This sequence comes from Agapanthus africanus, assembly GCA_030015575.1. NCBI lineage: Eukaryota > Viridiplantae > Streptophyta > Magnoliopsida > Asparagales > Amaryllidaceae > Agapanthus > Agapanthus africanus. The sequence continues at coordinate 97,951,084 of JASDDO010000018.1, read as the reverse complement.
CCGAACCTTTTGAGATATTCACAGAATATAAGTTGGAAGTAGAGAACCAAAACGGGAATAAGTATTATGTCCTTTGATGAGATCAGGGAGGAGAATACTTGAGCACGGAATTCCTGGACTATTCTAAAGGAGAATGAGATTCTCTCTCAGCATTACTCCTCCATAGACACCATAGCACGATGGTATATCGGGGCAGAGCAATCACACCCTATATGATAAGGTGTGCTCTATGATGAGTACTACTGAGTTACCTATTTCATTTTGGGAGTTATGCACTCATGAAGTTGCATACCTATTGAACAGGGTTCCGATCAAATCAGTTCCCTACCACTTCATATGAGATATGGAAAGGGAAGAGCCCATCTCTTAAGTCAGTTAAGATTTGGGGTTGTCCGGCCTATGTCTAAAAGCAAAATCTGGACAAGCTCGAGGCAAAGTCTGATCTGTGGAAGTTTGTTGGATATCCTAAGCATTAGCAAGGGAATATCTTCTACCAAACCGAGGAACAAAAATGTTTTGTTTCTCAACATGCCACCTTTGTGAAAGGGAATTTCTTGTGAAGAAATTAGTGGACATGAGGTAGAACTGGAAGCAGTTCCAGCTATACAAACTGCAGCTGATGATTTGGTAGAACCAAAAGATTCAATAGCAACCAACGAACCTCAGCCTCTCCGCCGATCTAGTAGGGTTCCTCACCCACCTGAGAGATACTTTGGTTTCTCTATGACAGTGGGAGTGAGGATTGCATCATGAGATGATGACCCAACTAGTTTCGAGTTGGCCATCAGGAGTAGGACTCTGTAAGAATGGCTGGATGCTTAGTGATCTGAGATGGAATCCTTATACACCAACAATGTTTGGACTTTGGATGCTTTATCTGAAGGGTTAAATCCCCATCAGGAGCAAGTATATCTTGAGAAGATTACTTGATGTACATGGAAAGGTTAAGACTTTCAAAGCTAGACTTGTTAAAGGTTTGCATCATTGACCAGGTATGGATTATGTTGAAACCTTTTCTAAGTAGCTATGCTTAAGTCCATCCAAATCCTACTTGCCACAGCTACATACCATGACTACGATATCAAGTGGTTGGGTGTCATGACAGCTTTTCTAAATGATGTTTTATAAGAGAGCGTCTATAAGTACACAGCCAGAGGGCTTCGTAGACAATGGGAGCAACGGAAACGTATACAAGATGTTTTATAGGATAAAGCAGGCATCGCGGAGTTGGAACGTCTGTTTTGATGTAGTAGTCAAAGAGTTTGACTTCATCAAAATGGTATATGAACCTTGTATATACAAAAAGGTAGTAGGGAGTATGGTAGTGATCCTCGTAGAGTACGTGGATGACATACTCTTGATGGGGAAAGAGTTTCCTATGCTACGCTCGGTCAATCTCCACCTATCACAAGGATTCTCCATATAGGATCAAAGTGATACCTCCTAAATCCTAAGTTTTGGATCTATGAGATAGATCTAACTGGATGTTAGGATTCTCACTAGTTGTAGTGAGATGGTATCAATTGATCCTGGGGAGAATCACTAGAAAGGATCCAGGGTGATAAGGACGACTGAATGTCAGTCACAGGCATTATCTTTACCCTCAGTGGAGGGACGGTATGTTGGAAGAGTTCCAAGATAGATACCGTGACATACTAGACGATTAAAGGCAAGATACATCGTTACCAAAGATGCTACCAAAGTGGCAGTCTGGATATTTGTATAAGTTCATGAGATGAACTTCGTTCCTACCATTGTGTGACAATGGAGTTGTGGATTATGCCTAGGAACGCCCGTCCCATCAGTGATCCAGACATATTCTGAGGAAGTGTCACCTGATCATGGAGATGGTTGATCTCCAGGGGATCGAGGTCAGGAGAGTAGACTTAGAGGACAACACGGGGGATCCACTCACAAAGGCCTTTTCCCAGAGAGAGACCTTTTATGGGATGGTTGAGTATGAGATACTACAACCACTGTTATCAGATCGCCCTAGTGCAAGTGGGAGATTGTTAGTTATGTGTATGCCCTAGAGGCCATTACTATACATCTGATGTATATTCTAGTGGATGCTTGGACATATATAGGGGGACTTTCTTGCTCGACATGATAGTATGCTATCTGGTTACTCTTTACCTTAACGTGTATACTGATTATCTCTCTGTTACATGTTGGTAAAGCCCTTAGGATATGTACTTGACTACCTGGACTATGATGCGGAGCATACTGGTGGGGACATGGTAGTCCATAAGTACATCCTTCAAGGTCCCTAGTCATGGGTGTATCGAGACGGGGCATCGATATACCAGAGTAGACTAGCGTATGCTTTCTCGACCCATACAGATGGGCGATGGATGATCCCACATCCATTGGTGTTTGACATCAGAGCTGATATACGGGTGCTCAGTAGAGACTGGGTACACTGGATGGACTCGCCGAGAACTCCCAGATGGTATTATACCTTACGTCAGATGGCAGTTCTCTGGTGACACTGGTACAGGTTAGTCCGTAGACCCGAGATCGTCATAGAGTCTTGTGTGATTCCTACTGTGCTTTGATTTCCACCTTACCATGTCCAAGAGGGTGTGCAAAACGGTGGTTTTTGGGTACAGTCCCGAGTCACATGGAGGCAATGAGCGATAGGAGGGGTTTCGTCTCTCCCGGTATTGGGGGTTGATGTTGCGCTATGCTCGATTGGCCATAACAGGGAAGTCCCTGGCCAGGACCGGTTTAGAGATTTACTGGTAAGTGTTACCCGTAGTTTCTCGACCCGTTATGCTCCTCATATCGGCACGACTTATCAGTTATTGGGGTCGGACGTTTACCACCCCTAGACTTGATATGTATCATATCAGACGAGGAGACCGGACTGTACGGTAGTGTCACTGTCAGGATTTTTGCAGGAGTTGGAGCGGGCTTGCTTGCTGATCTTCTGATCGCTCAATACCCGGGTAGCCGTTACGTCCAGCTAGTACCGCTGACGGCTTGTGGGTGTTTGATATGATCATCACCTACTGCCGGCGTATTGATGAGTCTTTAGAGTCCTATATAGAGGTTTTACTGGCTCAGGCAAAACGAGATAGGAGCGCATATGTGATATGTGCGGGACCGAGAATGATACGAGTATGTGATAGCGTATTCTATTCTCGCGATGATTGTATCGATTGGTTGTATGCGATATAACCTAGTTATCGAACCAAGTGTTGATTCGATAAGTCGATATATTGATATTAGTCGGTTATATGCGATATGACCGGATCGTTAAATTAAGTGTTGATTTAATGATTTAATGTATAATTATATATATGATATATTACTTTACATTAACTAGTATTGGTTCACTTAAGATTGATTTTCTCACTTGATGTGCACAAGTTGTATATGTGATATATTTTTGTGCACAAGTTTGTATCATATTTGATGATACATGCAAACTTGGGTGTGTGTATCACTTACACTATATTTAGGTTAATGGTAAAGATTTTTAATTCATTTTGTAAGTCAAAAATGGTGCTCATTTTTGAATTTGCTTGAAGCTTCATGAAGCTTTCAAGCATCTTTGACAAAGTCCACCATTTTTGTTTTGCATCATATTTTCATTAACCTAACCATTCACCTAAACTCTAGTTTAGTCTCTACAATGGTTTAACTCACCCATGGTTGCATTAGGATAGACATCACTTGATAATTCTTTTTTATGATGATTATTCTTATTCTTTTCTCTTCTTTTTCTTCTTGAAGAAAAGGAAAAGTAAAGGAAAAGCTTGCTAGAAAATTATCAAGTGAAGATTATGTGTGAGAAATCAAAATCTAAAGAGTACCCATTTCCTATCTTACCATCCTCTACTACACTAGCACTTTAGTTTAGGGTGTTTGCTTCACTAAATCTATGGTTAGTGAGGTAGAAGCTTGAGTCCGTATTCCCTCGACGTAGATCATCTTCGGCATCGAAGACTTCAAGCGATCGCGTTGCAGTTTCTCAAGGAGCCGTCCGAGAGTCCGGGAGTTGGATGATCGCAGCGAAGGGACATCGTCACGGAGCTTTGGAAGTGGAGTACCGGATCTACAAAGTTTGTAGTCCCTTCCCTTAGTGATAATTGTTATCTACTAGCTTTTTGTTTCGCCTAATCTCTCGTTAACGATCTTGCTTAGGGTTGTTAAGCACCTAAAAATTTTAATCCGGCATGGTCGATGCCTTGTAGAGCCTCCTTAGTGTGCTTAGTAACCCTACAATTATATCCATTCTGGCCGCAATTTATGGCCAGAGCAGGGAAGTATGGTCCCAGGTTTGGTCCATGGCTCCATTTGCACTAAATTAGACCTCCCGTGTATGCAAAATGTCCATATTGTCACCTGAGGAAAATATGGAAGTGTTTTACATAGTTTCTGAAATTTTTTTGCGGCTTTTAATGTATTGGAATTTGGTATTTGTTATTGTGTTCCGTCGTGTGGCGTTTAAACGTCAACGACGGGGTTGTTTGGTTATTCTTGCATGTATAGACATAGGTTTTAACCTATGTACGATTCGTATGCTGTTTTGGTTTTCGTGCGTGATTTCTGTTTACGATGCTATATGTGTATGAAATGTAAGTACCCCCATGAGGACTTCGAGACGACAAGAAAGCGCGTGACGATATCGGCATTGGCAAGCGAAGATCATGTGAGTAGATATATATCTACGGGGGAAGTCGGGTGGATGGCGTATAGTACCCCCGCAGTTTCGTAGTATAAAACGCGTATGCGTTATGATATATTGATATATATATATATATATATATACACTTATGTATTATGAGATATGCATATGTAGCTAGACACGTTTTAGATGACTTTGGGTTAGTTTAGTGTATTTGGATGATAGTGTCGTTAGTTACTTTCCTAGCCTCGAATCCTAGAATAAGGTTTACATACACGCACACGCACACGCACACTTGCATACATTTTATTTACTTGTGCGTATATGGAGATATGTATATATATATATACGCATAGGTATGGGAATATGTATATATATATATATATACGTATACATTTACTTGGAGGATGAGGATAGTACATGGTATTTGGAGATGAGTCGATGAGAATGGGCATGGTGCCATGAGATCGGTGATGCGATATGGTTCGTATTATGAGATACGACATGATGTGATAGCGGGTCCTTAAGTGATGTGTTTTCAGACACACGTATATATATGCAGATAGTATCAGTATATACTAGACTTAGATCAGTACCCCTAATACAAGATATAATGATAAGGATACCAGATGAATGATGAGATAAATGTGATATTCGACCCGTACCCAGATTAGGATGTCGTACGATGGATTTACCGTATGAGCTATATATTGATGATAGATCCGCACTGTTGACTCGAGAATGTCATGATTATATATTGTATCGTATGTGATAATATTGAAGCGGGATCACCGACTATTATATGTTATATATATCGACTCAGATTTAGGTGGTTTCCTTAACTTTTCGATTAGTCTGTTAGTATAAACCTGTAGTGTACTTAGTAGATATTAGATTAGACTCGAGTTATACCTATTTCAAAACTAACGAATCGTGTGTATTTTTAAAGACAGGCCAAGGGATCCTATGGATATTTTAAAGGACGTATCTTTCTTGAAAACACCGCAGCCCTTATTTTATAAACGCCATGATTCGTATTATTTCAAATGTCAAAACTGTAAGATTCATATATATAGTAATGTATATTCTTTATTGCTGCTTTTACCCTTCATTTTCCGCATATTCTATTGTTTGCATCGCATTGCATGCTTATTTGTGTTTTCGTAATTATTATAAAACCCGTGCTGTCAGGACACTAGCATCATTACCGATGATGCGTATGCTCCACGTATACCTACTTGCCGGCTCACACACATCATCATCGGTAATTGCCATATCATGTACACTTTAGAGAATATTAATTCATTGATATCGCTTGTTAGCTGATAGTTTCGACATGACACTAGTGAGCCTGCCATTATATGATAGCTTTGACATTGTATTTATTTACTGCGTTATCTCATGCATATATATTCATATATTTATTGCCATGCAATAAATTGGGTCAGTGCGGATTGCCAGAGCCCGGTATTCATTATTTATTTACATCATGTTTTATGATTTCGGATTTCCATGAGATTTCTGCATTTAGAGAAACCGCAAAAAATTTATAAACTGATTATCACTTTCAAAAGGTAAAAGTGTGGTTTTCTCATGATATGATTTGAGACACGTCCACCATGAGTTTTCTCTGCTCTTGAGCGTTATCATACACCCGATTCGAGGAGGAGGTGAAACCGTCTGTAGGTGGATGATGGACCCGGTGCGGTACCCCGGGGCGAGAAGGTCGCAGATGATGGCGTTGAGCCTGTGACAGGGGAGCACTACTGACCGGTGATTGTATTGTGACTCGACGGATATCCGGAGGATACCGATCGGAGTACAGGCTAGTCCGGATAGCCGGAGACTGAGGTTTTGAGATTTGATGATAGGGGCTAGTCCGGATAGCTGGAGCCCTAGATACTGAGATTCGAGGTTGCAGGCCAGTTCGGATTGCCGGAGTCTGAGATATTGAGATATTGAGATTTATGTTTTTGTGTCGATGATTGACACTGGTTTCATGTTGATTTCATTGATGATACCTTGATTTATAAATATACAGAAATCTCACTAATTAAAGAAAACAGTTGTCATATTCATGATGCATTCTGTTTTCATTATATTGCATTCATACCTCATATTTATGATACGTTGCTACCTGAAGCACTGACACGAGCACTTGGTATTACACTTATGTATAGATGTTTACCCTTACCACCTTATCATGCTTCAGACCTTATCATATTGAGGATATATATTATGATCGTATTGACCTAGAATTGAGTCATACATATGATTTATACTCTGTGATGTTTTCTACTCACGAGTTGGCAACTCATCCCCGTTGTGCCACAGTTCTTGCAAGTTTTGCCGTGCAGGTTTCGTTGCGGTTTTGCTGGCACACTGCTTCATTTCGGGTGATTGCTTTGGTATGTGGATTCACTTGCATCGTGACGACCATTGTACGTTTATTTATTCATTTGTATCTAGTAAACTCCATCAACCGTACTTGTATATTATTTCAGACTTAGAAAACCAGTTGTTATTCTTTCGACCTTAAAGTCGCGCGTTGTATTATTATGGGTTTTCTTGATGATTTTGAGTTTCCTTTTGAGTTTTGATCATCGCCCTTCGGGGTTGTATATTATATTGCTTGCGTGGTTGTGACCGTCAATTGACGAAGAGCTAGTTCTCGCTTGGGGATGCCTTTATTCATATTATGCATGTTGTATCCTTATGGGGCCAGTATTTACGAAGGAAACTCTGCCGAAATTTTCAGAAAAGATATGATGTTTTAAAAATGCTTACTTCGGATTATGTTATTAAAAATACTTGCTTTTAAATAAGTTTTCTTCACTTCTTCCTTAAAATGGTTTAGATTTCTGGTATTTTTGGCTTACTTGAATTAGATGGGGTCCTATAGACTTCATATTATTCAAGTGCCAGTCACGTGCCATTTCGGGTCGTGACATCTCTACAAGAGTTAAAGGATATCATATACTCACCATGGTTTTTTTTCTAACCTTATGATTTTTCATTCATTCATTTGATAATTATCATGAGAATTATCTTCTTCTTCCTCCTCAAAACATTCTAGCTTCAATAGTGATGTGAGAAAATGAGTGAGAAAATCAAATCTAAAGTGAGCCCACTTCTTACTTCATCGTCCTCTACTACTTGCCATTTAGTATAGGGTGTTTGCTTCAGTAATTCCATAATTAGTGAAGAGATAGCTTGGGTTAGTGTCTCCTCGATGTAGATCATCTTCGGCCTCAAAGCCTTCTAGCAAGCTTGATCCGTACATCTTGTGGAGCCTTTCTAGGGTCCGGGAGTTCATGATCGCTGCGAAGGGATGACTACACGGAGCTAATGAAGTGAAGGACCGGTCTACAAAGGTTTTATTCCTTGTTCTCTTTTAGTTGGAAAGTGCATGCATTTTATTCCGTCGGATTTCTAGTAGACGATTCTAGGGTTAGGGTTAGCTAGAACGGCAAATTTTTGAATTTGGCATGGACGATGCCTCCCGAAACCTTGCTACCGCGCTAGGCAACCCTGCAGTGGTATCAAAGCCATGCTAGAAATTTAAATGGATTTTGTTAAGATTACGAAACTGAAATACTCCGAAACTTGAAACGCGAAAATGTAGTTTCTGTCCAATTTAAAATGTTAGCAAAAATTTTTTTAAACAACTGCAGAATGATGTATGAGCTATATCATGAACACCATGAAAATTTCAAGGGGTATGCTCGGATTTTGGCCGAGATCAATACATAGGTGGCCGGCCACTTTTTGCTCTTTTTGCTTGAAATTTTCACTGTGTTCCAGTGACTGGGTTTTGGTGTTTCACGTGTTGTTTGTTTTTGCTAATTTTGCATGTGATGTAATTTTACACTATAAGAAATTCGGAGTGTTTTGTATTCGTAGTTTTAACAATATTTCGGGTTATTCACATATTGTCTAGGCGAAGTTTAAAAGTTCAATCGAATTTCAAAAACCCATTTTTCCAAGTTTAACGTATTAGGAAAAACATGCAAGTAATTCTATGAACCCTCTAGAAGAATGAAACCTTAACTCGACTTTTTGGATCGTGGAACCGCGGTAATACCCTAGGATTTGTCGTAGTTCCGTGGCAACATGAATGAGGCTTGGGTTTGCCCTTCTACGGCTGGTGCACAGGTACTATGACATATTCTGGTTATTATTAAAATTATGCTCAAGTGTTGAGTCGTCGGGAAATTGTGGGACTTTAATGAATTGATCACAAAGTTTAACGTCGTCCGGATATTATGTGATGGGATACAATATTTGGAATCCAAAAATGTAGTTATGAGATAACTAATTTGAATGTTATAAATCTAGCAATTTAGTCTCATTTGATCGGTTGCCACGGGATTTTGATGTGATCAAAAGTCCGTCACAATCTCATAGCGTACGCGGATACTCGCCGGTTAACCTTATTAGATATCCACACCCAATAGCCCTGACCAAGTGACTGTAGGAGAACCCCATCGCCAAAAGCATCTGTTCGGGTGCATGCGCCAGCGGTGTTCCGCCTTAGTGCACTTCGTTGACAGCATCGGGGGGTGCGGCCGTCTACTAAAGTTTCCAATGAGCATTCGATCAGGATGTCGGGAATCTTATTGAATTGCCCGACTTGATATTAAAAGTTGTTTTGAATATCGAGACTAAAATGCAGGGTTTATAATTGTTAGGCATGCGATGTCTAAGGAATTCATTTGGTTAGGCATGTGATGTCTAGGTGGTTGCGGATTCCAACTGTTGTAGTTTTCACTTTCTTTTCTACGACCGTAAGTGGAATATGTGGTGTATTGCCGGTTTCATTGCTATACTTCAACAACAATTGGGATATGCATATTTACATACGTTGATGACATGTGATGTTATGTGTTGCTGTGATATGTTATATTAGATCGTCGTGTTTTGAATAGCCGAGGGTTTTATGTGAGATGAGAGTTTTTATTTTCATTCATGTAAAATTCATTGTATGTAATATTCTTTTTTTGGGGCACTTCCATGTTGAGGATGATATCATCATTGTATATTATTTACTTTTCCGCATTAGGATAGACCCAAGGCGGGGAGCACAAGTAACCGGGTTCTAGGGTCCAGTGGGAGACCATCTCTAGGCGTCGAGACCGGGTCTCCTAACTCTAGAATTGGTAGGGTTGCTTGCCGCTCTCGTAGGGGTCTATGGATGTGGGTTTGGCTATTCATCACGACCGTGGAATCCGTGTTTCATACAGGCTTAATTTAAAACCCGGAAATCCTAGTATATCCAATATTTCATATGTTGTGTTCTGCTGCGATATCTGTGATGTGATCACTGTATATGTTGAGATAGATACTGGATATAGTATATGTGATATATTATATAGACGTTGTTTATGTTTTACACCCGCGCTAGCCCTGCCCCGCTCTGCCGTTAGTTACCTAACCTAACGGTGCACGAGAGGATATCGAGGCGAATGCAGATGGCATAAGCGTACACTGTATTTATCTGTGATGTTTAGGTAACTTAAAATGATGGGACTTCATTAATGAGATTAATGAAAGAAAATAAATCTAAAGATGTTGTAGAAACTTGTTTAAAAACTGGTAGCTCTAGTTCTTGCTTTGCAAAGCGGTATTCCTTATAGAATATCCATCACCTTATTCGATAAGGAAAGAGCCGAGATCCATTCATCGGGAGTGACCTCTTTAGAGAAACTAGCAGATGCTACAAACTTGGTTTGCCTTTTGATTGCTTTTATAGTTTTTGCTTTGCATAGTGGCATTTGTGAAATATCCTGCACCTTATTCGATAAGGAAAGAGCCGAGATCCCTTCACCGGGAGTGACCTCTTTAGCAAAACTAGTAAAAGCCTCAAAAACACTCCATTATAAATCACTCGATTCTAAGACGATATCAAGTTCATTACGCAAAAGGTTTTCTTAAAAACCTGTCGTAACCCTCCATCATTTCAGATAAGTACTTCATAGTATTCGTGCTACATTTGTTGGCTTTCGTCAAGGCGTAGTTTGCGGTAGCTATTTATGCTTATCTACATAAGAATATGATGTGATTGAGTTAGGGTAGTCTTGCGACTTTGTTGGATTTTGTCAAGGTTCATGCGGGTGGGTTTAATTCAATCATGAAATGTACGGGTTGAACTTGACTAGCGGCCTATGGTTTGTTGGCCTTCGTCAAGAACATAGGAAGCTAGGGGTAAAATATTATTGGGAATGTCAAGTGTTGAAATTGCAGGGTTACCTAGCACGGCAGCAAGGTTTTGGGAGGCATCGTCCATGCCAAATTCAAAATTTTGCCGTTCTAGCAAACCCAAACCATGAATCGTTAAATAGAAATCGACGGAAATATAAATGCAAACACTTTGCAAGTCTAGTGAGCAAGGAATACAACTTTTGTAGACCGGTCCTTCACTTCAATAGCTCCGTTTAGTAGTCCGTTCGCTGCGATCGTGAACTCCGGACTCTAGAGAGGCTCCCATGAAGAAACGAACATGCTTGCTTCGAAGACTTCGAGGTCGAAGACGATCTACATCGAGGAGACACTAACCAAAGCTATCTCTTTACTAATCATGGAATTAGTGAAGTAAACACCCTATACTAAATGGAAAGTAGTAGAGGATGATGAAGTAGGAAGTTTGCTCACATTAGAAATCATTTTCTCATTCAAAATCATCACTTTGTCAGAAACTAGAGAGCAAGCTCAAGAGGAAGAAGAAGATGAAGTCAAGTAATGAAATGAATTATTGTGTGAGGTTAGAAATGCAACCAAGGGTTAAGCATGTCATGCTTAACCCTTGTAGAGAGTTAACCATGGCCATGGGTTAAAGGATTGAGTTAAACAAATATCTTAAGGTAGACAAAAGAGTGGACAAAGTCAAAGATGCTTACAAGCTTCTACAAGCTTTCAACAAATAACAACCATGATAAAATCCACAATTTTGAATAACTTATTGATAAATATAAAACCCTAAACTTAACCCTAGAATGGTTCAAACCTCATAAACCCTAGTTGCATTTTTAACCTAGCATGATATATTTAACATATATCACATATATATCAATGCATACAAAGTGGGAAAAGAAATATGAAGTTAGCTAATATTAGTTAATGTAATGTAATATATCAAATATATAATTATACATTAAATTATTAAATCAACACTTGATTTAATAATCCGGCTATGACACATATAACCGACTAATATCATGTGTAACAACTTATCGAATCAACACTTGATCTGATAACCCGGCTATATCGCATATAACCGACCAATGCCACAAATCACTTGAATATAATAAGGTATCTCATATCGCATCAATCTCGGTCCTCCATATATCACATATGTGCTCCTACTCCGTTTCGCTTGAGCCAGGAAACCCCTGTGTAGGACTCTAAAGACTCGTCAATACTCCGGCAGTAGGTGATGATCATATCAAACACCCACAAGCTGTAAGAGGTCTGCTAAACGTAACGGCCGCCCGGGTATTGAGCGATCAGAAGATCAACAAGAAAGCCTGCTCATACTCCTGCGAATCCAATCAGTAACACTACCGTACAGTCCAGTCTTTTCGTCTGATATGTCGCATATCTCGTCTAGGGGTGGTAAACGTCAGACCCCAGTAACTCGATAAGTCGTGTCGATATGAGGCTCATAACAGGTCGAGAAACTATTGGTAACACTTACCAGTAAATTTCTAAAGCAGCCCTGGCTAAGGACTTCCTGTTATAGCCAATCGAGCACAGCGCAACATCAACTCCCAATACCGGGAGAGACGAAACCCCTCGTATTGCTCATTGCCTCCATGTGACTCAGGACTGTATCCAAAAGCCACCATTTTGCACCTTCTCTTGAACGTGGTAAGATGGAAATCAAAGCACAGTGGGAATCACACAAGACACAGAGGACTAACATGTACCAGCGTCACCAGAGAACTGCCATGTGACATGAGTTATAATACCATCTGGGAGTTCTCGGCGAGTCCGTCCAGTGTACCCAATCTCTACTGAGCACCCATATACTATCTCTGATGTCAAACTCTAATGGATATGGGATCATCCATCGTCCATCTACATGGGTCGGGAAGCTATACGCTAGTCTACACTTGTATATCAATGCCCTGTCTCGATACACCCACGACTAGGAACATTTGAAGGTTGTACTTAGCGACTACACTGTCCCTACTAGTATGATCTGCATCATAGTCCCGGTAGTCAAGTACTCATCCTAAGAGCTTTATCAACATGTAACATAGAGACAATCAGAGTACATATTAAGATAAAGAGCAACAGATAGCATACTATAATGTGGAGCAAGAAAGTCCACCATATATATGTCCAAGCATCCACTACAATATACATCGTATGTACAGTAATGGCCTCTAGGGCATACTTATCACTAACAATCTCCCACTTGCACTAGGGCCATCTGTTGTAGTATCTCATACCCAACAACCAGCAGTGGTTGTAGTATCCCATACTCAACCATCCTATAAAAGTCTCTCCAGGGAATCGGCCTTTGTGAGTGGATCCGCGTTGTTGTCCTCTGTGTTTACTCTCCTAACCTCGATCTCCCTGGAGATCAACCATCTTCATGATCTGGTGATACTGCATAAGAATATGTCTGGATCACTGATGGGACGGGGGTTCCTAGGCCAAAGCCACAACTCCATTGTCACACAATGGTAGGAACGAAGTTCATCTCATGAACTTATATACATCCAGACTGCCTATTTGGTAGCATCCTTGGTAGCAATGTATCCAACCTTTATCGTCTAGTCTTCCACGGTATCTAGCTTAGAACTCTTCCAACATACCGTCCCTCCACTGAGGGTGAAGACAAAGCTTGTGACTGTCATTCAGTCGTCCTTATCACCCTGGAAGCTATCCAGTGATTGTCCCCAGGATCGATTGATACCATCTCACTACACCTAGTGAGAATCCTAACATCCTATTAGATCTATCTCATAGATCCAAAACCCAGGATTTAGGAGGTATCACTTTGATCCTATATAGAGAATCTATGTGATAAGAGGAGATTGACCGAGTGTAGCATAGGAAACTCCTTTCCTATCAAGGGTATGTCATCCACGTACAATACGAGGATCACCACCATACCCCCTACTACATTTTTGTATATACAAGGCTCATCTACCATTTTGATGAAGTCAAACTCTTTGACTACCATATCAAAACAGACGTTCCAACTCCGCGATGCCTGCTTTAACCCATAAAGCAACTTGCACACGTTTCCGCTGCTCCCACTGTCTACGAAGCCCTCTAGCTGTGTACTTATAGACGCTCTCTCCTAAATCATTATTTAGAAATGCAGTCATGACATCCTACTGCCAGATATCGTAGTCATAGTATGTAGCAATTGCAAGTAGGATCTGGATGGATTTAAGCATAGCTTTGAAAGTCTCAACTTTTCCATGTACACCAATTAATCTTCTCAAGATATACTTGCTTCTGATGGGGGTTTAACCCTTCAGATAAAGCAACCAAAGTCCATACTTTGTTGGTATATATGGATTCCATCTCAGATCTCTTAGCACCCAGCCATTCTCACAGAGCCCCCACTCCTGATGGCCTGCTCGAAACTAGTTAGGTCATCATCTCATGATGCAATCCTCGCTCCCACTGTCATAGAGAAACCGAAGTATCTCTCAGGTGGATGAGTAACCCTACTAGATCGGCGGGCAGGCTGAGCTTCGTTGGAAATTATTGAATCCTTCGGTTCTACCAAATCATCATCTGTAGTTTGTATAGATGGAACTCTTTCCTGTTCTACCTCTTGACCACTAATTTCTTCACAAGAAATTCCTTTTCCAAAAGGTGGCATGCCGAGAAACAAAACACCTTTTGCTCCTCAATGTGGTAGAAGATATTCCCTTGTGAATGCATGGGATATCCAACAAACTTTCATAGAACTGACCTTGCCTCGTGCTTGTCCGGATTTTGCTTTTAGGCATAGGCCGGACAACCCCAAATCATAACATCCTTAAGAGATGGGCTCATCCCATACCATATTATATATGGAGTTGTAGGCACCTGATTTTATTAGAACCCTATTCAATAGGTATGCAGCTTCTCAAGTGCATAACCCCTAAAAGGAAATAGGCAACTCAGTAGTACTCATCCTAGAGCACACCATATCTCATAGGGTGCGATTGCTCCACCCCGATACACCAACGTGCTGTGGTGTATACGGAGGAGTAATGCTTAGAGAGAATCTCATTCTCCTTTAGAATAGTCCAGGAATTCCGTGCTCAAGTATTCTCCTCCCTGATCTCATCATAGAACATAATACTTATACCCATTTTGGTTATCTACTTCTAACTTATTTTCTTTGAATATCTCAAAAGGTTCAGACTTGTGTTTCAACAAGAACACATGTTCGAATCTTGAGAGATCGTCAGTGAATGTAATGAAGTACAAAGAACCAGTCCTGGCATGTGTAGACAAGGGACTTACATACATCGGCATGTATCAATCCCAAGAGCTCACCAACTCTTTCTCTGTTTCCAGTAAACGGAGCTATGGTCATCTTATCTTTGTGACATGACTGGCAAGTTTCACAAGATGTAAATTCAAACTGATTTTAATATGCATCTTTATGTATCTTCAGCTAGTCAGGTCACATTGATATGACCTAGTCTACAATGCTTCAAGAAGGAGTCATTCATTTCTGAACTCTTCCTCTTGTGTGTGTTCTGTATGTTAAGAACTGTGGTTTGATTTAGAACGTATATGCTTTTAGATAACTTGCCTGAACCGATCAACTCTCGATATAGGAAATGTTCAAAACATTATCCAACAATATAAAATTATATCCTTCTTTATTAATAAAGCGAGTGATATGATGTTGTATATCAGGTTGGGTATGTTCAGGATCAATATATTTGGTAATACAGGGTGATAACTGCCAACAAAGTTGGCTACAACAATTGCACCATTTCTAACTCTTAGAACTTATCACCCATTATCAGTTCTCTACCTATCTGTAGCCCATGTAACAGATTACATATATGGGATCCTGAACCGGTATCTCATACTAAGGACGTAAAGGATACCGAGAAACAGTTCTCGGTAATGAACACACCTGAAGAAGATGCATCATCATGCACTTTCTTCGTTTGGGCAGCACGGGAATTCTGGTAATCTCCTATTTCCTGGTCGATCGTATAACAATTATAAGTTGGAGTGGGACCAACGTTCCTTAGCGCAGTATAACAAGCGGGTTCGGTCAATACATCCGTATTATTATCTTGATTAAGGCATGACATGGTCGCTACCTGGAGAGAGAGAGAAGAAAACACTCAGCGTATACTCTTGCAAGATTAGATTGGTTATTAATTTATCTAATCAGGATGGCTCCCATTGTTTTAGTCAAATCTTCTTTCAAACCTTAAAAGGAAAGACTAGCCGGGAATAATTACACCCTACAAGTTCACCAATCTTTCAGCCAGGCCAGTGCCGGTACTTTGAGGGAGGTTCCCCGTGCTTTCGCACGGACCTAATTAAAATAAACCTCGTTTTCCCAGGGCCATAACCCCGTTGACACCTTTCTAGACACCTACTTGATCGGCTAATTGTGATGTGTAAAACTCTCCCAAGAGTAACTCTAACTCGTAGTCGATTTCGGGATCCAACTATCTCATAGGAGGTATGCAATCTCATTGCAAATTTCAAAACTTGAAATTCCCGGTAATATTTTGCCCCTAGCATCTATATGACCTTAACATAGTCAACAAATCATAAGAGTTAGTCAAGTTCAACCCGTCATTTTCTGATTGAATTAAACCCACATGCACGACCCTTAACATAGTCAACAAAGTCGCACGATTACCCTAATCAAATCGCATCATATGCTTATGCAGATAAGCACTAATCAGCTACCGCACACTACGCCTTAACATAGTCAACAAACATAGCACGAATACTAACTAGTAGTTATCTGAAATGACGGAGGGCTAAGACAGGTTTTTAAGAAAACCTTTTGCGTAATGAACATGATATCGTCGTAGAATCGAGTGATTTTAAATGGAGTGTTTATTGAGGCATTTGCTAGTTTTGCTAAAGAGTTCACTCCCGGTGAAGAGATCTCATCTCTTTCCTTATCGGATAAGATGCAGGGTATTTCACAAATACCACTATGCAAATCAAAAACTATAAAAGCAATCAAAAGACAAACCGAGTTTGTAGCATCTGGTAGTTTCGCTAAAGAGGTCATTTCCGGTGAAGGGATCTCGGTTCTTTCCTTATTGAATAAGGTGCTGGATATTCTACAAGGAATACCACTATTCAAAGAAAGAATTAGAGCTACCATCTTTTAAAACAAGTTTCTACAATATCTTTTAGGTTTCTTTTATTTCATTAATCTCATTAATGAAGTCCCATTTATTATGCTTCCCAAGCATCACATATGAAACGAAAGCAACAATATATAATATATATCATATATATATATATATATATAATATAAGCATTCGTCTCAGAATATAATCAATGATCACATCACAAAATATCGCAGCAGAACACAACATATCAAATATTGGATATACTAGGATTTCCGTGTTTTAGATTAATCCTGTATAAAACACGGATTCCACGGTCGTGATGAATAGCCAATCCCACACCCCTAGACCCCTACGAGAGCGGCAAGCAACCCTTCCAATTTTAGAGTTAGGTGACCCGGTCTCAACTCCTTGAGATGGTTTCCTACTGGACCCTAGAACCCGGTTACTTGTGCTCCCCGCCTTGGGTCTATCCTAATGCGGAAAAGTAAATAATATACAATGGTGACATCATCCTCAACCCGGAAGTGCCCCAATAAAAGAATATTACATACAATGAATTTTACATGAATGAAAATAAAAACCCCATCTCACATAAAACCCCCGGCTATTCAAAACACGACGATCCAATATAACATATCACAGCAACACATAACATCGCATGTAATCAACATAAGTAAATATGCGTATCCCAATTGTCGTTGACATATAGCACCGAAACCGGCGATACACTATATATTACACTTGCGTTCGCAGAAAAAAAAGTGAAAAACTACAACAATTGGAATCTGCAACCACCATAGACATCACATGCCTCACCAGATGAATTCCTTAGACATCGCATGCCTAACAATTATAAACCACACATTTTAGTCTCGATTTCGAAACACTTTTCAATATCTAGTCGGGTAATTCAACAAGATTCTCGACATCCTGATCGAATGTTCTTCGGAAACTTTAGTAGACGGCCGCACCCCCCGATGTCGTCGACGAAGTGCACTAAGGCGGAACACCGCTGCCGCGAGCACTCGAACGGATGCTTTTGGCGACGGGGTTCTCCTACAGTCACTTGTTCGGGGCTATGTGGTGTGGCTATCTGATAAGGTTACCCAGCGAGTATCCGCGTACGCTACATGATTGCCACGGACTTTTGATCTCATCAAAATCCCGTGGCAACTGATCAAATGAGACTAAACTGCTAGATTTATAAAATTCAAACTAGTTATCTCATCACAACATTTGTGGATTCCAGATATTGTATCCCATCACATAATATCCGGACGAACGTTATATTTTTAGATCGATTTATCAAAATCCCACAATTTCCCGACTGCACAACACTTGAGCACAGTTCAATAATACCCAGAATATGCCACAGTACCTATGCACCAGCCGTAAAAGGGCAAACCCAAGCCTCACTCATGTCGCCACGGAACTATGGCAAACCCTAGGGTATGACCGCGGTTCCGCGATCTAAAAAGTCGAGTTAGGGTTTCATTCTTCTAGAGAGTTCATAGGATTACTTGCATATTTTTCCGAATACGTTAAACTTGGAAAAATGGGATTTTGACATTCGATTGAACTTTTTAACTTCGCCTAGACAATATGTGAATAACCCAAAACATTGTTAAAAATATGAATACGAAACACTCCGAATTGCTTATAGTGTAAGATTACATCACATGCAAAATTAGCAAAAACAAACAACACCTGAAACATAAAAACCAAGTAACTGGAAAACACAAAAATTTTCGGGGGGGGCTCGGTTTTGGCCTAGATCGGGGGTAGATGACCGGCCAAAATTTCATCGAACCCCCACATATTTTCACAGTGTTCTTGATATATCTCATACATCATTTTGTACTTGTTTAAACATTTTTTGAACAAATTTTAAATTTGACAGAAACATGATTTTCGCGTTTCAAGTTTCGGAGTATTTCGGTTTCGTAATCTTAACAAAATCCGTCTATTTTTCTAGCATGGCTCTGGAACCACTGCAGAGTTACCTAGCATGGTAGCAAGGTTTTGGGAGGTATCGTCCATGCCAAATTCAAAAATTTGCCATTCTAGTTGACCCTAACCATGAATCGTTAACTAGAAATTGACGGAAATATAAATGCAAACACTTTGAAAGTCTAGTGAGCAAGGAATACAACCTTTGTAGACCGGTCCTTCATTTCAATAGCTCCGTGTAGTAGTCCCTTCGCTGCGATCGTGAACTCCTGACTCTAGAAAGGCACCCATGAAATAACGAACATGCTTGCTTCGAAAACTTCGAGGCCGAAGACGATCTACATCGAGGAGACACTAAGCCAAGCTATCTCTTCACTAATCATGGAATTAGTGAAGCAAACACCCTATACTAAATGGCAAGTAGTAGAGGATGATGAAGTAGGAAGTTTGCTCACATTACAAATCATTTTCTCATTCAAAATCATCACTTTGTCACAAACTAGATAGCAAGCTCAAGAGGAAGAAGAAGATGAAGTCAAGTAATGAAATGAATTATTGTGTGAGATTAGATATTCAACTAAGGGTTAAGCATGTCATGCTTAACCCTTGTATAGAGTTAACCATGGCCATGGGTTAAAGGGTTGAGTTAATCAAATATCCTAAGCTAGACAAAAGAGTGGACAAAATCGAAGATGCTTACAAGCTTCTACAAGCTTTCAACAAATATCAACCATGATAAAATCCATATTTTTGAATAACTTAATGATAAATATAAAACCCTAATCTTAACCCTAGCATGGTTCAAACCTCATAAACCCAATTTGCATTTTTAACCTGGCATGATACATTTAACATATATCACATATATATCAATGTATCCAAAGTGAGAAAAGAAATCTTAAGTTAGTTAATATTAGTTAATATAATGTAATATATCAAATATATAAGTATACATTAAATTATTAAATCAACACTGTCATGACCCGAAAGTTCGGAACGTGATCGGCACTTAGATTACGAAGCGTCTAGAGGCGCAACGTAACCTAAGCAAGCCGAAGCCCAGAAATCAACCATAAAAGAAGAATTGTACGAAAACATGAAGAAAACAAGTTTAAAAGCATCATCCAATTTTCTCAAAAATTTCGGCAAAGTCTCCTTTGTAAAAAACCGGCCCCAAACGGGTACAAGAAATATAATATATACAAACAATAAAAAGCATCCCCAAACGGGAGATAGCCCTACGCCAAAAGGCGGAAACAACCACACCAATGCACAATAGTATACAACGCCAAAGGGCAAGGCTCAAAACTCAAAAGAAAACAATTCCACCAGATACCATAATAATACAAGCGCGACTCTAAGGTCGAAATAAAAACTGGTCCAGTAAACTATCAAATAATACAAGTTTGGTTGATGGAGCTTACTAGATACTAATGAAATAATAATAATACAACGGCGGTCCAGATACAAATGGACCAACCTACCGTGCAAATCACCCGGAATGAAATGATGTGCCAGCAAACTGCTAAGGAAACCTGTACATTGAACCTGTAATAAAATTTGGCACAACGGGGGTGAGTTGCCAACTCGTGAGTAGAAGATATCTGCGAAAAGAAATCGAATGCACGACGCTATCCTAGGTCATAATAATATACTAATATACTACTAGTCATCAAGTAAAACAGGATAATAAGCTACGTGTAAGTGCAAAAGCTCTGTGCTCGTGTCAGTGCCTCATATAGTACTATGTCATGTGAATGAGTATGCATGCACCATGAATGTAAAATAACCAATCTTGAAATCTAGATATATCTGTATAAGAAATCTTTAACTTTTATCATGGTAAAATATGTATAGAAATCTGAAATATCAATGATGAAATCCATGGAAATCCGTGTCAAGCATCGACACAAAATATGTAAATCTCAAGTCTCAATACCTCATAATCTCAATGTCTCATAGTCTCAATATCTCGGGCTCCGTCAGTCCGGATCGGCCCATATCATCAAATCTCACGACAACGGTCGGTATCCTCCGGATATCCGCCGCACCAGACATCACCGGTAGGTAGTCCTCCCCTGCCAGGCTCATCGTCTACAACTCGATCTTCTTGCCCCGGGGTACCATACCGGGCCTACCATGTACCCGAGACGGTTCATCCACTCCTCGAATCGGGTCTCAAAATGCAACCGAAAACATGAAATCTCATGATGGACGACACATACATCACGAGAAAACCGCATCTTATATTTTAAAAAGAGAGGAGGAGAGAGAGAAGTTTTTATATATTCTTGCGGTTTTCCCCAAAAATCCAGAAATCTCATAGAAATCCAAAATCCCAAAATCATGAGTAAGTATATGATAAGTGTCGGCATATGCCCCATAATACTGCATGATAACATGAAAATGAGAATGCATGAAATGTCTAAGTAATAAATACCATGTCTATACTAACACCAGAGAGTAATCACAATATTATTTCGATCTAGCTGTTAGCTGATTGTATCAATAAAAGATAATATGATCTAAAGTGTACGTGACATAGCAATTACCGATGATGATGTGTGTGAGCCGGCAAATAAGTGTGCGTGGAATATGCGCATCATCGGTAATGGTGCTGGTGTCCTAACAGGCAGAGTTTTATACTGATTATAGAAACATATGTATGAACATGCAACATTATGATCACGGTATGAATGTAAAGACGGATGTGTAATAACCACTCATCTGTGATATACAAGTATAACTACAACTATATGACTCGAGCCTAAACTAGTGTCCATCTAACCTCCTAAGGAACTAAACCTAAGAAACTAGTCAATAAGAAATAAGAGTCCACTTAAGGTCTGAATCCGTATCTCTAATAGTCGGCGATCCAGCCTCAATAGCGTCACGTACGTAGTACGGCTTCCTCGAATCAAGAGTGCGGATCAATCATCATATCTGTGCCTCGTACGGTAAAATCCATCGTACGGCATCCCAATATAGGGGTACGGGTCAAGTATCACCTACGTGTCTCAACATTCGTATAATATCATCATCAACACATGTCAAGATCAAGGTGCTATACAGTAATAGCATACATCAATCATATATCATTGCCAGCATAAATATACATCGTTAATTTATCCTCAGAAATATCATGTCATATGTATCATATTGTGGTTAAGTCACACTTAGATCATATCGTAATCAAGTCACACCTATATGATATCGTAATCAAGTCACATATATATGATATCGAAATCAAGTCATACCTATATGATGTCCTAATCAAGTTACACATATATCATATTAGAATTTCAGGCACAGGTTACGGTCCGGGTTCTATTTTAGAGTCCCATGTACTTCAATATCATTACCACCCTTTATTATTTATGTATACCTATTCATTATCTCATTTCCTAATGATCCGCTAACATCATAACACGACCGTAAAGCCAAGAATCACGGCATCAAGCCCAGTTATATTGTTTCATTCCCGTGTATCATATCACATCCTTGTATCACATATACGTATTGTGTATATATATATACCTACACCTGGTTCCTATATATATATACACATACACGTATACACCACGTCGAGTCTCGGTGTGTGCGTGTGTGTGTATCTACCTGAAACATACGAATCTCTTCCAAGATATTCATCCTCGGGTAAGGTCTTTCTAAATCAATCTAGTCCAACCTAAGGTCACTACTAGGGTCCTACTCACCGAAATTCTAAGGTCACGTCTGGCTTCTTAATGACAATAAGTACTACTCCTATTCTACGTTTGCGGGGGTGCCTGTAAGTCCGCGGCGGCGCCCCGGCCGTCGATCCGACGCCGGAAACGCGGAAACAAAAATTTGCAAACCAGCAAACCGGCACCACCGCGCACTTTTCACCCGGATCGGGCCATTAACCTAGCAACTAGCAAATTAAAATATGGGTAGAGAAGTATACCAAGCGATCCGTGTCCTTCGGTCTTCGTCTCCACTCCGATCTCCCGTGGAACCTCCGTTCATCTCCTCCTCGTCGGAAAGGGCACCACGTAGCCGGATACTTTTATGGGCTCCCACCTCTGGACCGAAGCAACTCGGGCGCGAAGTTGGCTAGCCGACGCGTCCAAGATTTGCTGTAGGTTTAGTGTAGAAAATTTTGTCTCTTTGGGGTTGTAGTTGCCATGGAGGAATTGAGAAGAGAATGGAAAAAAGAATGAGCTTTGGAGCTAATCTTTTTGCAACCATAGAATGAGATGAAAATAAAATGCCACACCACAAATTGATCCCTCTCCTCTCCTCTCTAGTGGCCGGCCCCTCTCATGAAAGAATGATTGTGTAACGTTTTAAAAATAATTAAATAAATAATTAAATGAATAAAATTGTTTAAGTGAATTTTATGATTTTCGGTAAAGAAAAATGTATTTTTCGTAAAACCAAACCGTGATTGTTTTTCATTATAATTTCAAAAATACCTATTTTAATTATGTAATTACTAGTAAATGGTGTTTATTTAGCCACTTATAAATTTTTAGTTCAATTAAATATTTTTCCTAAATTAAATATTTTAAATATTAACATAAGCTTTATTTTTTATTTAAATTAGTGTAAATTACAAATTTGAATGGTTTTAATTTGTAAAAATGAGCCATGGTATATTAGAATCAAGTGTGGAATATGCAAAATCTTTTCCAAAATCTCTCCATGGTTCTAGAAATTTCTAGGAAAAGGGTTAAATTGAAAAAGTTAGATAATAAAGGGTTTAAGTGAAAAAATGCATTATTTATGAACTTTCTACACAATACCACACATTTTTTCTCTCTCTCCACCCTCCTCCCTCTCCATGGCCGGCCTCCCCTCCATGGGTAGCCCCAAAAATTTTCCCCCATCATTTTTGCATTAAAAATCATCAAAATTCATCAAAAATTCCAAAAATAAATCTCAAAAATCAACATTCAACCTCTACCATTTTCCTTTGACCTATTTAGCATGGATTTTGGAGTGTGAAAGCATGCATTTTGGAGGCTCATTTTCATTGTTTGGATTTCATATTTTGAAGGTATAAATTTCCTTCTTTTGTTTTATTTCTATTAGATGTTTCTTTTAAAGCATAATTAGATTTGTTAGATTAATTCTATGTTCAATTTCTAAAATTCAAGTTAGGGTTTGTAAATTCAAGTTAGGATTTTTATTAATTAATTAGGGTTATAATAACTAGTCTACCATTTTTAGAAGTGGAAAAATCTTGCATGGCTGTTGTATAATAAATTTTTTATTCAAATTGTTTTAATTAAACTATTTAGCTAACTAAATTTTTCTAAAATGTGTTTGTGGGTAAAATAAAATTCTTATTAAGGTGGTTATCATTAGATGGTAGTTTTAATGGGAATATGAGCATATTAAAGGAATGAAAAACTTAGTTTGATCACTAGTTTCTTGTGATAATTGGAAAAATATTAATAAAAGGCTATTTTTGTAAACTAGATTTTGGGAAATTCCTAAATAAACGAAATTAAAAATATAATCATGGTTTCATTATATCTTTATAATCATGAATTGTAGTTTAATACATTAATTCATGCAAAATCATGTTTTGTAGTGGAATTGTGGTATTTTGCTTGAAAAATGTTGAAAATTGTTAAAGGTTGCAAACTAGAAATTTCAAATTAATACAAATTTGTGTAATAAAAATATAGTAATGGTTTGTATAGTCTAGTTATGCTATTTAATGAGTTTTATGACCATTGGTTTCATTTAAATGTCAAGTTTTGATGAAAAACGGTAAATTGGCATTTTCGGGTTTTACGAAATCGGGCGATTTGATGGATTTTAGGGTTTCGATGGATTTAATCATGTTTTATAATATAAGTAATGAGTTTTAAAACTATGAGTTATTTGTTGATGTTTATCTCGATCCATCGGAGTCTGTACGCCGATATCGAGCGATATTTGGTTCTTTTGCGTGGACGGGACATAGGTTTTAACCTATGCTTGTTCCTTGCGTCGTTTTGGCTTTTGTATGTGATTCAGTTTACGATACTATTTATATGTTTGCGTTTAGGTACCCCTCACGTGGACTGCGGGCGATGAAGAGGATGATGGCGACACCGTCTTCGGCAGACATGGACCAGGTGAGTAGATGCATATCTACGGGGGGAAGTCGGGTGGATGGCGTTTAGCACCCCCGCAACGTAGCATAGGAATAGTACTTAGTGTCATTAGGAAACCAGATATGACCCTAGATTCTTAATCAGTAGGACCCTAGTATTGACCCTAGGCTGGACTAGACTGATTTAGGAAAACCATATCAGAGGATAAGTACCTTGGAAGTGGTTCGTAGGTTTCAGACAGAAACACACACACGCACACACTGAAACTCGACATGGGGTACACGTGTATGTGTATATATATAGAACTAGGTATAGGTATATACATGAATATACAACACGTATATGGGATTGATTGATGTGATATGATACACGGGAATGAAACGGCAGAACTGGGCTTGAGGCCGTGATTCTTGACTATACAGTCGTATTAAAGTGTTAGCGGATCATTAGAGAATGAGATAATGAACAGATATACATAAATTATAATGGGTAGTGATGATATTGAGGTTCATGGAACTCTAAAATAGTACCCGGACTGTAACTTGTGATTGATCACGATATGGGATATGTATGACTTGATTACGACATCATATAGGTGTGACCTGATGTCGATATCATAGAGGTGTGACTTGAGGACGATATGATATCAGTATGACTTAATCACAATATGATACATATGACATTATACGAATAATGAGACACCTAGGAGATACTTGACCCGTACCCCGATATTGGGATGCCGTACGATGGATTTTACCGTACGAGGCATAGATATGATGATTGATCCGCACTCTTGATTGAGGAAGCCGTACTTCGTACGTGACGCTATTGAGGCTGGATCGCCGACTATTAGAGATATTGATTCAGACCTAGGTAGACTCTTGTTTCTTAAGGACTAGTTTCTTAGGTTAAGTTCCTTAGAAGGTTAGATAGACACTAGTTTAGGTTTGATTTATATAGTGGTGGTTGTACTCGTATATCGCAGAGAAGTGGATAATGCACATCTGTCTTGCATTCATACTATAATCATCATGGTGCATGTTCTTTTATATGTTGCTATAATCAGTATAAACTTTACCTGTTAGGACACCAGCACTATTACCGATGATGCGCATATTCCACGCACACTTATTTGCCGGCTCTCACACATCATCATCGGTAATTGCTATGTCACGTACACTTTAGATCATATTGTCTTTTATGGATAGAATCAGTTAACAACTAGACCGATATAATATTGTGATTATTCTCTGACATTAGTACAGACATGATATTTATTGCTTAGACATTCATGCATTCATATTTTCATGTTATCATGCAGTATTATGGGCATATGCCGACACTTATCATATAGTTACTCATGATTTTGAGATTTGGATTTCTATGAGATTTCTGGATTTTGGGGAAAACCGCAAGAATATGTAAAAACTTCTTTCTCTCCTCCTCCTCTCTTTTTAAAAAAAAACATAAGATGCGGTTTTCTCGTGATGTATGTGTCGTCCACCATGAGATTTCATGTTTTCTGATGGATTTCGAGACACGATTCGAGGAGTGGATGAACCGTCTCGGGTACATGGTGGGCCCGGTATGGTACCCCGGGGCAAGAAGATCGAGTTGTAGACGATGAGCCTGGCAGGGGAAGGCTACCTACCGGTGATGTCTGGCGCGGCGGATATCCGGAGGATACCGACCGTTGTCGTGAGATTTGATGATATGGGCCGATCCGGACTGACGGAGCCCGAGATATTGAGACTTGAGATGACATGTGTTGTGTCGATGCTTGACACGGATTTCCATGGATTTCATTGTTGAGATTTCAGATTCTTATACACATTTATTATGATAACAGCTAAAGATTTCTTATACATATATATCTGGATTTCAGGATTTGTTACTTTACATTCATGGTGCATGCATTTCATTTCATATGGCATAGTATTATATGAGGCACTGACACGAGCACGGAGTATCTGCACTTACACGTAGTTTTACCCTGCTATTACTGTTGATTGGAATATAATAATGCATTATTATGACCTAGGATAGCGTCGTGCATTCGATTTCTTTTCGTAGATGTCTTCTACTCATGAGTTGGCAACTCACCCCCGTTGTGCCAAATTCTTTACAGGTTCGATGTACAGGTTTCCGTGGCAGCTTGTTGGCACTTCTTTTCTTCAGGATGATTTGCACGGTAGGTTGGTTCACTTGTATCCGAACCACCATTGTACTTTTATTCATTCATTTGTATCTAGTAAGCTCCATCAACCATATTTGTATTACTTGATAAGTTTATTGGGCCAGTCTTTTATTTCGACCTTAGAGTCGCGCATGTATTATTCTGATCTGGTGGTTTTGTTTTCTTTTGAGTTTTGAGCCTCGCCCTTTGGCGTTGTATATTATTGTGCATGTTGTAGTTGTTTCCGCCTGTTGGCGTTGAGTTAGCTCCCGTTTGGGGGTGTTTTTTTTGTTGTTTATGTATATTATACTTGTTGTACCCGTTTGGGGGCCAGTTTTTATAGAGGAGACTCTGCCGGAATTTTGGGAAAATTTGCTAATGTTTTAAACTTGTTCCTTCATATTTTCTTTTACTGCTTCTTCTTCTTTTACATGGTTTAGATTTCTGGGCTTCGGCTTACTTAGGTTACGTGGCGCCTCTGGACGCTTCGTAATCTAAGTGCCGGTCATGTTCCGTACTTTCGGGTCGTGACAGATGGAGAGGAGAAAAAGAATAATGCAAGAAAGAATATATCAACATGAGAAAAGAAAATGGCCACATCCATTTCAAATCAAAACCCATCATAATGAAAGTAAGTGAGTTGATTCAAAAGGAATCTCATCATGAAAGAACACTCATGATGCCTCACATAAGCAAGAAAACCCCTCCACAAATGTTATTTGCAAATGTGCAAATAACCCCCTCCATCGAAAGTCCGGTCGTGAAGGAATAAAAGAAAACCGGCCGGAACGGAATGCAAACTGGCAACTTCAGAAAACTGATCCCGTAATAAATTACAGGAAAACCCCGCTACTGCAAATACATGCCCGCATTTGTATTCCCACTGAACACAAATGCAAAGAGACAAAATCTACACTATCTAATACTAGGATCCGGCTTAAACCAAAGACGGCTAGTAAAATCCGTCCGATCACGATCCGTGCAATACCGCACGTATCTGATCGGACCCTGCCATATCTCCATACGGCCTCTACTGCGTTTCGCCCGAAACCAAAGTAACTGAGTGTGGTGGACTCTAAAGACTTGTCAATACTATGGCTGTGGATTTAACCACTAGCACGTCAGAGGTATAAGCCATACGTGACGGGCCACCAGCTATTGACCAAAAGGGACGTCGATGAGCGAACTCATCCTGACACCCTACTGAGCCTGTCAGTGACAATATCCGTACAGTCCGGTCCGTTCGTCTATGAGCATCGCATGGCGGGCCTAGGGGGTTGGTAAAAGTCAGACCCCCAATAGCGGTACAAGTCGTGTCGGAGTGTAGCCCAGAACACCCTGAGAGACTACTGGAATACCTACCAGCAAATCTCCTGCCTTGGCCAAGGACTTTTCATGTTCTGGCTCTCCTAGACATAGTGCGACCTCACCCCCAATACCAGGAGAGTCGAACCCCTGCAGATTCGCTCACTGCCTCCATGTGGCTCGGGACTGTACCCAACTAAAACCTGTTTGCACGTCTCCTTTGAGCGTGGTAGGGTAGTAAACAAAGCACAGTGGGAACTCATACGAGACAAATGACGATCTCAGGTCGATGAACTAACCTGTACACATGTCACCTGGGAACTGCTATCTGACGTCTGGTATAATCCCAACTAGCAGGTTCCCGGCGAGTCCTGTCCGGTGTACTCATAACCCAATGAGCACCTGTATACATCTTTGGTGAACCAACTGACACCAGTGGCTTGTGAGACCGGCCACCACCCCTCGTCGGGGTCTCGACTGTATACACTAGTCTACTCTAGAGTATCGATGCCCTGTCTCGAAACTCCCACGACTAGGGACCTTTTAAGGATGTGCTTCTAGACTCCAGCTCTCACGTATATGATCGCCCTCATACTGCTGGTAGTCAAGCAAGAATCCTAGGGGCTCTATCAACGTGTAATAGCGACTCGTAAGGTCACCTAAAGCAGTACACGATGATAAAGATAAACCAGATAACATACTATCATCTCGAGAAAGACTGTCCTACCGGGACAGGTCCTCCCTTAATCATTGCAACCGCGTGCCTGTGATCCAATAATTGACTCTGAAGGCACTATCTCCAACAATCTCCCACTTTCACTCAAGGCTAATTATTGCGATGTCGAATACTCACAGCCCATGTGATACCGAACACCCAACTCCTCTACCAGTCAGTCTCACAAAGCTCGTTTGCGAAACTATTGCGTTCGAGGAATAGCCTCAGTGAGTGGATCCGCTATGGTGTTTCTTTCTATGTCTCTCTTTATCTCAAGTTCGTGGAGAAAGCCATCTCCCGAAATGAGCAATACCTGTCTTAGAATGTCTGGATGTCTGATGGGACCTAGCTCATAAATGAACTCCAAATCCAAACTTCTTAGACTGTATCGTCAACCGATCTTAATCAGTATCCTGCGCCATGCCTTCCCTCAGTATCCACCTGGACCACCTGTCCAAAATACTGCCCCTCGACAGAGGGAAAACTATAACTCTGACAGCCACTCTGCCATCCATGTCACCTTGGAAGCCTGGAATGAAAACCGTCTCCTAAAGGACGCTGTCGTTATCAATTCCCTAGAACATCAACTTATGTTCTAAAACTGCTTCCGACTGTTTCTCCAGTATTGGCTCAATATCAACTTATTGCATCTACTGCAAGAACAACATCTGGTGTGGTACTTGACATCTCATGATTGACTCAATTGCCTAAGCGAGTGATCTGCCAATCGTACACATCCCTCTCTACTTTAGTCTGTAAGACACCTTTAGAGAGGGTGACTCCATCACCTGCAGGTACACTCCCGTGCCAGGATTCGTCCATTCTAAATACTCATAGAATGCTGTCTAAGTACCCAGATTGGGAAACCACCCAAATCTAGATCTACAGATCTAGTAACCAAAATGTCTGATATACTATCCAATTCCTATGTGGAGAAACAACTGTGTGACAACCAAAGTATAACCGATCGTAGTATAGGAGTTTCCTTTCCTACTCTGTATATGTCATCCAAATACCAGGACATCACACCCTACTACCTTCTCAACTGATCCATCCCCTATTCTGATGAAGTCAAACCTATGACTGTCACATCAGAAATTGATGATCTATCTCCGCTATTTCTGCTTTAGTCTATAAATAGACGTAAGCCTACTGTCCACCAATGCTTCCGCTGCTCTCACTGACTACGACAACCCTCTGGCAGAGTCATATAGACGTGCACTTCTAAAGCTAGTTTAGAACGACACTATACTCATTCTCTCGCCGGGTCTCACAGTCTGGAACAACAGCAATGGTATGTCTGGGTAAATAAGAACCTCCCTGCTACCGTCCTTGAGCATACCGAAGTACCTCTCGAGCGCCTGAGGTTACCCACCTTATCTGCGGAGTGGCCAATGGAATGTCAAACCATATTGAATCTTTAGGTCCTTTATCAAATCTTCAGTAATCGTTTGCGGTTCTGGAATCACTTCCAGTTCAACCATACTCCCACTACTGTTTTCTGAAAAAATTCATTTTTATTAAAACTGTGGCGAGTCAAGAACAATATCACTATTGATCTTTCAGATGGTAGAAAATCAACCCTCGTCATAGCCCGGGTCAACCCACAAACAGCCATTACAGAAACGTGCCTTGAGTTATCCGGAGTCTGGTTTTAAACATAAGCCGGACAACTCCCCGTATCTTAACATTGTCAAGATATGAACTGTTCTATATCCAATATAGAAGCAGAGGCACTGATTTAATTGAACCAGATTCAAATCATGCAACTGTCTCCAGTGCATGTCAACTAAGTGGAAGAGAGGCCGATCAACATTACTCAACTTAGGAATACTTCCAATTATGAGTAACATGAAAGAGAAGCAAGTTCTCTTAATCATTACTATCAACTGAATACCGTACACAAGTATCTACATCTTCGATCACCTTGAAGAATCCCGATACTTGCAATACCTGGTTCTCTACTTTTCTCATATACCTATAACTTCTCAAAACTCAGACCCTGTGTTTCTACGAAACACCTGTCTAAGAACTAGAGAAGTCACAAGTAAACAGAATATAGTATGAGGACCTACCCCTCTGTCTTAATGGACACTGGACAACATACAATACTCTGTATAAGTCCGCTGAGTCTAATAACTCATTCACTGTGTGTCGTAGGTTGAAAACTGTACTTATGGTTAAGAAGAATTACACCGCCGTTCAATGCTCCTTACCTAACCATCCACTGATACAGGTAAATGTCATCGACATAATTTCAAAAAGGTATATCTCAGTCTATAAAAGTAGACGTACAGATATATCAATTTGAAATTGGTGCATAACAACGGATATTCAAAACCAAATATTTGCCGTCCGGCAAACAACCCAGGTGACTTCCTCAAATATCACCAATTACAACGAATCCCGATATAATGAGGATGATCACCTAATTCCCAATAACTTACTCCCACTCATCATCTGTAAAACCATACAGATGTGAGAATCATACCTGGTAAATACATACCCTGGAGAAAGTGTCTAATTGGGAAATCGGTTTTCTTTTAACAGTACACGGTGAAACTGAAACATTGAAATGTTTTGATGGGGTATCCTGGTATTCCTAGTAATGCCCCTTCCATTATCCAGATTCACAACTGTAACCGTATATCTCTTTGCCATCTCTCCAAATTCCTTTATATGTCTTTAGTCATTACTTTCTGTACACCCCTTTAGGTCAAATGGTTTTCTTCCTTCCCCACCGTTTGGCACCAGCCTATGGTTTGGAAGAAGACTATCCAATAAGCATAACGGGTGTACTGTCCTAATCCTAGGAGCACTCGCAATGCGAGAGAAGGTGAAGATAAAGACAACCGAATAAACCTTATTCCTATTTCTCCTGAACCAGGATCCATCCCCGAACTGGAACAAGTTCCTTTCGAGTTCGTATATAACCATACGATGGATTATCCAATAAACTTGGGATCTTCGTAGTGATACGGAGTGTCCTGGAGAAATATAAAGGTGATTTAGGATTGGCGAAGAAATATTTGGTTTGGTCGTGAATAGCAGTCGCAATTTACTTTGCCCTCTTACTAATCCCTTTCTTTGTCTTAACTTAATACCTTCTGTTCACTGTTTAGGCTAATTGGTTTTCTTCATTCCCTACCGGTCGGCACCTGCCTATGGTTTGGAAGAAGACTATCCAATTTGCGTAATAGGTGTACTATCTCCTAAACCAAGGAGTACTCGCTACCTGAGAGAAGGAAAAACGAAAAGACAACTGAATAATCCTATTCGTTTTCTCCAGAACCAGAAACCATCCTCGAATTCCTTCGAGTTTGTATATAACCATACGATGGTTTTGTCCAATGGAAGTGGACGTTCGTAGTAATACGGGGTGTCCTGGAGAAAAGGGTAAAAGTAGGAGTGGCAATGAGGTTTGCAACTCTGACGATCCAAAAGCCAGTGTTAAGAAGGTTCGGTCAACTTGGTCACTGAGTCATAGTCTAGGGTCGGGTCAATGGTCGCTGCCAAAGAGAGAGAGAAAAGAAACACTCATCGTGCACTCTAGCCTAGATCAGAATGGTTATCACTTTATCTAATCTGGAAACCTCCCACTGTAACGTCAAATTCTTCCCCAAACCTGAAAGAAGAATTAGCCGGGTTCATCCGAAGAGTAAACCAACTCATCAGTGGGAATCGGGATCCAACTATCATCGCATGATAACGTGACGGAATCCGCTCACGCTATCACACTCCAGAAGGTATGCGCATATCTGGCAAGTTTTAGTTCTTTTGAAACTCCGGATGTGGATTTTTGCCCCATGCTCTTATAACCTTGACGAAGGCCAACATATCATAAGTCACATGTCAAGTTCTACCTGTCATTATCCAGGTTAATTTGAACCCACCCATACATACCCTTGACGAAGGCCAAAATTGTAGTACGACTGTCCCAAACCAACGCATCTATCTGTGCTGCAGAAAAGTAACAAATAGCTACCATACACTATGCCTTGACGAAGGGCAACATACATAGCATGAATACTAAGTGCTACCGTTCTAAAATGACGGAGGGCTACGAATGGTTTCTGGCGAAAACCTTTAACGTAATGAACTTGATATCGTTGAAGGAACTGATAGCTTTATAAAAATATAGTAACGAAAACCTTTGCTAAAGAGGTCACTCCCGGTGAAGGGATCTCGGCTCTTTCCCCGTAGGATGAGGTGCAGGATATTCGAACTGAATACCATGATGCAAAGCAAAAGTAATCGGCTATAATGAAGTTATTGCCCTGACGCAAACTTTTGTCCAAGGGGTCACTCCTGGAGAAGGGATCTCGGCCCTTGCCTCGTCGACTAAGGAGCAGGATATTCCAACTGAATACCACTGTGCAAAACAAAAGAGAACGCCCTTGCAATAACAGCATTTTGAAAAAGTGTTCCAACAACATCAGAATAGGTTTGTTTATCTTGCATTGATCCGAATCAACGCAGTCCCATCAATTGATCACACCAAAAAGAACGAAAATAATGACGTATATATATGCCATCCGCATTCGCCACTGGGTCCCGTCATCACCCGTTAGGTTAGCTAACTAACGACAGAGCGGTGACTGGACTAGCGCGGATGCAAAACATATACAACATCTACTAGTATATATATAATATATAATTTTCGCTCAAGGCGTGATAAAAAATGCAGCATCACAGAAATGTAACCAGCATCACAGAACAATACAGATATCTGGGATCCTCGGGTTTCATAGAGCCGCTACTGAAACCCGACGTTCCCCTGGTCGTGTAGATAGCCTGTGCAATGAAATCCTAGACCCCTACGGGTGTGGCAAGTTACCCGCCAATACCTGAAGCGAGGCAGCCCCCTTCAGCAACGTGAATGGACCACCCAGCACTTCACGGAATCCGGTAACTTGGGCACCCCACCTGGGTCAACCTATACCCCCTATGAGTGCGGCGAATAGCCCGCCAATTCTAGAGTGAAGCCCCCTCCGTCTCAATGCCATGAGATGTGGGCTCGTTGCCCTCTAGAACCCGGCTATCCGTGCACCCCTCCACGGGGTAATCCTAGTACAGAAAGTAAAATATACATACAACGGGTACATCGACCGCAACCTGGTCGTGCCCCAAAAGAATAATACAAACAGGCAGTGACGGCAGTCCACATGTCGGACGCTCGCCCCGCAATATCAAATGTATATATAAAACAAAACTATACTAGCATTGCATCCAGTCTATCCCCCACGACCGATCCGCAACATCACAGCAAAACACAAAACATCAACGTGAATGTCACGTTCGCAAATCCGTCTAAAAGGGCTATATCAGATAGACTGGATTTACCGATCGAGTGACATTCACGGTCGCGGATATAATGTAAATACTGTGAACTAGCATGTTTAAAAAATATCCGATCGAACAAATTTACCAAAGTGGGCCCCAAGCAGTACTGTTGCACTTACAGAAAATCTGGGCCCAAAAAGAATATCCCAAAACCCCTATTTCCAACCCAAAAGCCCACTGGAAAAATTTGGTTCAGCGATCCCACTTACCCACCGCGGAACCGCGGCCAAACCAGGGGATTGGCCGCGTTTCCGCGGTCATAGTAAGGAATCAGTGAATCGTATTTTCCCAGAATTCTTAGAATTTCTTGCATGTCTTTCTGCAATGACCTGAAAAAAATTTTGGAGCTGGAAAAATTTCAACAGAGAACACATGCACTAGAAATACGGTTTTTAGGGAATTTTGTTCGATCGAGTACTAAACATAGTAGAGCAAGCTAGGTTAGGTTAACTGCGTGGCTCTGATACCAATGTAAGTCCGCGGCAGCGGCCCGGCCGTCGATCCGACGCCGGAAACACGGAAACTAAAATTTGCAAACTAGCAAACCAGCACCACCGCGCACTTTTCACCCGGATCGGGCCATTAACCTAGCAACTAGCAAATTAAAATACGGGTAGAGAAGTATACCAAGTGATCTGTGTCCTTCGGTCTTCGTCTCCACTCCGATCTCCCGCGGAACCTCCGTTCATCTCCTCCTCGTCGGAAAGGGCACCACGTAGCCGGATACTTTTACGGGCTCCCACCTCTGGACCGAGGCAACTCGGGCGTGAAGTTGGCTAGCCGACGCGTCCATGATTTGCTGTAGGTTTAGTGTAGAAAAGTTTGTCTCTTTGGGGTTGTAGTTGCCATGGAGGAATTGAGAAGAGAATGGAAAAAAGAATGAGCTTTGGAGCTAATCTTTTTGCAACCATAGAATGAGATGAAAATAAAATGCCACACCACAAATTGATCCCTCTCCTCTCCTCTCTAGTGGTCGGCCCCTCTCATGAAAGAATGATGGAGAGGAGAAAAAGAATAATGCAAGAAAGAATATATCAACATGAGAAAAGAAAATGGCCACATCCATTTCAAATCAAAACCCATCATAATGAAAGCAAGTGAGTTGATTCAAAAGGAATCTCATCATGAAAGAACACTCATGATGCCTCACATAAGCAAGAAAACCCCTCCACAAATGTTATTTGCAAATGTGCAAATAACCCCCTCCATCGAAAGTCCGGTTGTGAAGGAATAAAAGAAAACCGGCCGGAACGGAATGCAAACTGGCAACTTCAGAAAACTGATCCCGTAATAAATTACAGGAAAACCCCGCTACTGCAAATACATGCCCACATTTGTATTCCCACTGAACACAAATGCAAAGAGACAAAATCTACACTAGCTAATACTAGGATCCGGCTTAAACCAAAGCCGGCTAGTAAAATCCGTCCGATCACGATCCGTGCAATACCGCACGTATCTGATCGAACCCGGCCATATCTCCATACGGCCTCTACAGCGTTTCGCCCGAAACCTGAGTAACTGAGTGTTGTGGACTCTAAAGACTCGTCAATACTATGGCTGTGGATTTAACCACTAGCACGTCAGAGGTATAAGCCATACGTGACGGGCCACTAGCTATTGACCAAAAGGGACGTCGATGAGCGAACTCATCCTGACACCCTACTGAGCCTGTCAGTAACAATATCCGTACAGTCCGGTCCGTTCGTCTATGAGCATCGCATGGCGGGCCTAGGGGGTTGGTAAAAGTCAGACCCCCAATAGCGGTACAAGTCGAGTCGGAGTGTAGCCCAGAACACCCTGAGATACTACTGGAATACCTACCAGCAAATCTCCTGCCTTGGCCAAGGACTTTTCATGTTCTGGCTCTCCTAGAAACAGTGCGACCTCACCCCCAATACCGGGAGAGACGAACCCCTACAGATTCGCTCACTGCCTCCATGTGGCTCGGGACTGTACCCAACTAAAACCTGTTTGCACGTCTCCTTTGAGCGTGGTAGGGTAGTAATCAAAGCACAGTGGGAACTCACACGAGACAAATGACGATCTCAGGTCGATGAACTAACCTGTACACATGTCACCTGGGAACTGCTATCTGACGTCTGGTATAATCCCAACTAGCAGGTTCCCGGTGAGTCCTGTCCGGTGTACTCATAACCCAATGAGCACCTGTATACATCTTAGGTGAACCAACTGACACCAGTGGCTTGTGAGACCGGCCACCGCCCCTCGTCGGGGTCTCGACTGTATACACTAGTCTACTCTGGAGTATCGATGCCCTGTCTCGAAACTCCCACGACCAGGGACCTTTTAAGAATGCGCTTCTAGACTCCAGCTCTCACGTATATGATCGCCCTCATACTGCTGGTAGTCAAGAAAGAATCCTAGGGGCTCTATCAACGTGTAATAGCGACTCGTAAGGTCACCTAAAGCAGTACACGATGATAAAGATAAACCAGATAGCATACTATCATCTCGAGTAAGACCGTCCTACCGGGACAGGTCCTCCCTCAATCATTGCAACCACGTGCCTGTGATCCAATAATTGACTCTGAGGGCACTATCTCCAACAGTGCCAAACGCCATCCACCCGATTTCCCCCCGTAAATATACATCTACTCACCTGATCCTTGTCTGCCGAAGACGGTGTCGCCATCCTCTTCTTCATCGCCTGCAATCCACGTGAGGGGTACCTATACGCAAACATATGTAGTATCGTAAACTGAATCACGGACAACATCAAAACGACGCACGAAACGCGTATAGGTTAAAACCAATGTCCCGCTCATGCAAAAGAACCAAATATCGCTCGATATCGGCGAACAAACGCTGATTGATCGAGATAAACATCAACAAATAACTCATAGTTTTAAAACTCATTACTTATAATATAAAACATGATTTAAGTCATCGAAACCCTAAAAATCGATCAAATTGTCCGATTTCGAAAAACCTGAAAACGCCAATCTACCGTTTTACTTGAAAACTTGATGTTTAAAAGAAACTAATGGTCATAATATTCATTAAATAACCTAACTAGATTATAGAAAGCATTACCGTATTTTTAACACCCTAATTTATATTAGTTTGAAAATTCTAGTTTGCAAACTTGCCCGATTTCGATACTTTTAAGCAAAATTTCACAATATCACAACTAAACATGATTTTACATGAATTAACTTACTAAACTACAATTCATGACGATAGTAATATAATGAAATCATAAATTAGATTTTAACTCTCATTTATTTAAAAATTAGTTAGCAAAAATAGCATTTTTATTAGTATTTTTCAATTATCAAAAGAAACTAGAAACCAAATTAAGTTTTTCATTCCACCAACAAATTAATATCCTATTTAAAACCACAATCTAGTGTTACAAAAATTAATTGGAATTTTATCTCCCCAATATATACAATATACAGAAATCTAGTTTGCAAAATGGATTAATTTAAACAATTTTGGATAAACAATTTACAATATATCATCCATACAAGATTTTCCACTTCTAAAAATGTTAAACTAGTTATTATAACCCTACTTAATTAATAAAATCCATAACTAAATTTTATAAACCCTAACTTGAATTTTAAAACTTGTAGATAGAATTTATTTATTAAATCTAATTATGCTTAAATGAAACATTTAATAACAATAAATCAAAAGAAGAAGATTTATACCTTCATAACATGAAATCCAAACATGAAAATAAGCCTCCAAAATAAATGCTTTCCATCTCCAAAATCCATGTAAAGATGAGCAAAGAATAGAGAGTAGAAATTAATTAGGATTGTGTGGGTTTTTTATTGAATTTTTGATGAATTTTGATGATTTTAATGAAAAAAATGATGGGGGAAAAATTTTGGCGCTGCCCATGGAGGTGAGGCCGGCCATGAGGTGAGGAAAAGAGAGGAGAGTGAGAAAAGGTGAAGAAAAGTGTAGAAGGTTTCACAAAAATATCACACAATTAAGTCTTTTCATGAATTTATTTAAAAAAATCTTTATTTTCTTCACTCCATTTGACCTAGAATGGTCTAGAACCATTGTAAAATTTTGAAAATAAATTTTGCATGAAACACACTTGATTATAAGATGCAATGGTTCATTTTTACAAATTTAACCCATTCAAATTTGTAATTTACACTAATTTAGTGTAAAAATAAAGTTTATGTTAATATTTAAAATAATTAATTTAAGAAAAATATTTAATTAAACTAAAAATTTATAAGTGCCTAAATAAACACCATTTACTAGTAATAACATAATT
Organism: Agapanthus africanus; assembly: GCA_030015575.1. Classification (NCBI taxonomy): domain Eukaryota; kingdom Viridiplantae; phylum Streptophyta; class Magnoliopsida; order Asparagales; family Amaryllidaceae; genus Agapanthus; species Agapanthus africanus. The sequence goes on along the minus strand of JASDDO010000018.1, from coordinate 97,912,295 downwards.
AAAATAGCTATTTTTAAATTTATAGTGAAATATAATTACGGTTTAGTTTTATGAAAACTACGTTTTACTTTACCGAAAATTATAAAATTCACTTAAACGATTTTATTTATTTAATTAATTATTTAATTATTTTTAAAATGTTACAATCTTCCCCCCTTTAAGAAATTCGGTCCCCGAATTTAAATTAAAACTCCCCCCATTACTAAAACATTCAGGCAAAACACTCAAATCGTCGAGGCTCCGAAATCATCAATACATAACTAAAATCAACTCCGTCAAGCATAACGCAATCATCGGAGTTATGGCGAAAATAAAATATCAAAACCCAATACGAAAACCAACATAATATACATCAAAACTACAACTTACATATAGTGCGCATCACAGTAAAATAGTCCAAATATCTGGATAACGAAGCATGCAAGAGCCCCTTTTGAAAATCGCCATGTGATGCACGTGTCACAGCATAAGTAGCGGACGTTTATTTTAAAAAAATAGTTATATATATATATATATATATATATATATCTTTTATTTAACATACACGTCCCTCCTGGTTACCAAATCAATAGTAATGATTATAAAAACATACTGATCAAACTGAAATCAATCGCAATCACATCATAAAAATATCATGTGCGTCCGGTGCACACTGAAATCGAAACAAAATACTGATGCCACGAATTCACACAAAAACAAAACTGAGTGCAACAGGTGTGCACCAAAAACATCTGTCAAGTGCAACGGGCGTGCATGACTCTAATATCAGGTGTATCTAATCTGCACAAAACCACGATTTAGTGCATCTGGTGTGCACAAATCGTATCAGGTGCGCCAAGTGTGCGCAAGAATCTCAATCAGGTGCACATGGTGCATGAAATCATACACCGAATATCAAAATCGAAATCACAGTACGAAAATGCATGAAAACTAGGTCGAAGCATATGTCAAAATCATGTGTAACCATATGCACGAAATCAAATCAAAATCTCAAAATGTATTATAACCAAATCGAGCGCACTGGGTATGTACTAAACAACATCAATACAACTGATATATGAAACACAAATAGAATGTAATGAAGGTACACAAAAGAAATACCAATCGTAGAACAAAGTCCTCAAAATACCAAAATCCAATCAACGAAAATATGAAATTCAAATCACCAAATCACAATCGTAAACACTATCGTCAATGTGCGCCTCTTTCCTCCTTTCCTCTGGTGTCGACTGCTTCAAACTCGTCTCTTCATAGGTGTGCTGACTGCGCTACCAACGGCAATACTCATATCTAGAGTCTCCTATATAGTCGATCCCTTCACCTGATATCCGGACTACATTAAACTTTTCGATCGATCCATCAAAATCCCATAATTCCCCGAGAGCTCAATACTCAAGTACAGTTTAAAAATATCTGGTACATACCCCAGTATCGATGGTCCAGCCATAGAAGGGCAAACCCAAGCCTCACTAATGGCACCGCGGAACTGCCGTAAATCCTAAGGTTCAAGGGCATTCTCATGGTCATTATGTCGAGTTAGGGTTTCATTCTTCTAGAGGGTCCATAGAAATACCTGCATGTTCTTCCGAATACCTTAAACTTGGGAAAATGGGTTTCTGACAATCGTTCGAATCCTTTAACTTCGTCTGGACGGCATGTGAATACCCTTCGTCCGCACGCTAAACAATGCTTCAATCCTCAAGAATAAACGATACCCTAATGGTTATCGCATTCAAGCCACAGCTCCCTCTACCCGTGCGCCCGTGGTAACAGAAACCACCCTCCGATATCGACGAAGATAGATCAAAGGAACGAATGAAATGCGGTGCAAACAAATGTACATCCTAAGACTACTTAAGAAGAGTAGCGTATTGTAAGTATGTCGTGGATCATACCCACGGTACGTCACTCTACCTAAGTCGCCTACTCCATCAACCAAGGGTCACCCTAGACTTATACAAGGTTAAACCTAGCGCTCTGATACCAACTTTGTCACGACCCGAAAGTACGGAACGTGACCGGCACTTAGATTACGAAGCGTCTAGAGGCGCAACGTAACCTAAGCAAGCCGAAGCCCAGAAATCTAAACCATAAAAGAAGAAGAAGTGAAGGAAAACATGAAGAAAACAAGTTTAAAAGTATCATCCAATTTTCTCAAAAATTTCGGCAGAGTCTCCTTTGTAAAAAACTGGTCCCAAGCGGGTACAACAAATATAATATATACAAACAATAAAAAGCATCCCCAAACGGGAGGTAGCCCTACGCCAAAAGGCAGAAACAACCACACCAATGCACAATAATATACAACGCCAAAGGGCGAGGCTCAAAACTCAAAAGAAAACAAATCCACCAGATACCATAATAATACAAGCGCGACTCTAAGGTCGAAATAAAAACTGGTCCAGTAAACTATCAAATAATACAAGTTTGGTTGATGGAGCTTACTAGATGCAAATGAAATAATAAAAATACAACGGCGGTCCAGATACACATGAACCAACCTACCGTGCAAATCACCCGGAATGAAATGATGTGCCAGCAAACTGCCATGGAAACCTGTACATCGAACCTGTAATAAAATTTGGCACAACGGGGGTGAGTTGCCAACTCGTGAGTAGAAGATAACTGTGAAAAGAAATCGAATGCACGATGCTATCCTAGGTCATAATAATATATTAATATACTACTAGTCATCAAGTAAGACAGGATAATAAACTACGTGTAAGTGCAAAAGCACCGTGCTCGTGTCAGTGCCTCATATAGTACTATGTCATGTGAATGAGTATGCATGCACCATGAATGTAAAATAACCAATCCTGAAATCTAGATATATCTGTATAAGAAATCTTTAACTTTTATCATGGTAAAATGTGTATAGAAATCTGAAATATCAACGATGAAATCCATGGAAATCCGTATCAAGCATCGACACAACATATGTAAATCTCAAGTCTCAATACCTCTTAATCTCAATGTCTCATAGTCACAATATCTCGGGCTCCGTCAGTCCGGATCGGCCCATATCATCAAATCTCACGACAACGGTCGGTATCCTCCGGATATCCGCCGCGCCAGATATCACCGGTAGGTAGTCCTCCCCTGCCAGGCTCATCGTCTACAACTCGATCTTCTTGCCCCGGGGTACCATACCGGGCCCACCATGTACCCGAGAGGTTCATCCACTCCTCGAATCGGGTCTCGAAATCCAACAGATAACATGAAATCTCATGGTGGACGACACATACATCACGAAAAAACCGCATCTTATATTTTAAAAAGATTGGAGGAGAGAGAGAAGTTTTTATATATTCTTACGGTTTTCCCCAAAAATCCAGAAATCTCATAGAAATCCAAAATCCCAAAATCATGAGTAAGTATATGATAAGTGTCGGCATATGCCCCATAATACTGCATGATAACATGAAAATGCGAATGCATGAAATATCTAAGTAATAAATACCATGTCTATACTAACACCAGAGAGTAATCACAATATTATATCGATCTAGCTGTTAGCTGATTGTATCAATAAAAGATAATATGATCTAAAGTGTACGTGACATAGCAATTACCGATGATGATGTTTGTGAGCCGGCAAATAAGTGTGCGTGGAATATGCGCATCATCGGTAATGGTGCTGGTGTCCTAACAGGCAGAGTTTTATACTGATTATAGAAACATATGTATGAACATGCAACATTATGATCACGGTATGAATGTAATGACGGATGTGTAATAACCACTCATCTGTGATATACAAGTATAACCACAACTATATGACTCGAGCCTAAACTAGTGTCCATCTAACCTTCTAAGGAACTAAACTTAAGAAACTAGTCAATAAGAAATAAGAGTCCACCTAAGGTCTGAATCCGTATCTCTAATAGTCGGCGATCCAGCCTCAATAGAGTCACGTACGTAGTACGGCTTCCTCGAATCAAGAGTGGGGATCAATCATCATATATGTGCCTCGTATGGTAAAATCCATCGTACGGCATCCCAATATCGGGGTACAGGGTCAAGTATCACCTACGTGTCTCATCATTCGTATAATATCATCATCAACACATGTCAAGATCAAGGTGCTATACAGTAATCGCATACATCAATTATATATCATTGCCAGCATAAATATACATCGTTAATTTATCCTTAGAAATATCATGTCATATGTAACATATTGTGATTAAGTCACACTTAGATCATATCGTAATCAAGTCACACCTATATGATATCGTAATCAAGTCACATATATATGATATCGAAATCAAGTCACACCTATATGATGTCTTAATCAAGTTACACATATATCATATCAGAATTTCAGGCACAGGTTGCGGTCCGGGTTCTATTTTAGAGTCCCATGTAATTCAATATCATCACTACCCTTTATTATTTATGTATACCTATTCATTATCTCATTTCCTAATGATCCGCTAACATCATAACACGACCGTAAAGCCAAGAATCACGGCATCAAGCCCAGTTATATTGTTTCATTCCCATGTATCATATCACATCCTTGTATCACATATACGTATTGTGTATATATATATACCTACACCTAGTTCCTATATATATATATATACACATACACGTATACACCACGTCGAGTCTCAGTGTGTGCGTGTGTGTATCTACCTGAAACCTACGAATCTCTTCCAAGATATTCATCCTCGGGTAAGGTCTTTCTAAATCAATCTAGTCCAACCTAAGATCACTACTAGGGTCCCACTCACCGAAATTCTAAGGTCACGTCTGGCTTCCCAATGACAATAAGTACTATCCCTATTCTACGTTTGCGGTGGTGCTAAACGCCATCCACCCGATTTCCCCCCGTAGATATACATCTACTCACCTGGTCCTTGTCTGCCGAAGACGGTGTCGCCATCCTCTTTTTCATCGCCCGCAGTCCACGTGAGGGGTACCTATACGCAAACATATTAAGTATCGTAAACTGAATCACGGACAACATCAAAACGACGCACGAAACGCGCATAGGTTAAAACCTATGTCCCGCTCATGCAAAAGAACCAAATATCGCTCGATATCGGCAAACAAACGCCGATTGATCGAGATAAACATCAACAAACAACTCATAGTTTTAAAACTCATTACTTATAATATAAAACATGATTTAAGTCATCGAAACCCTAAAAATCGATCAAATTGTCCGATTTCGAAAAACCGAAAAACGCCAATCTACCGTTTTACTTCAAAACTTGATGTTTAAAAGAAACTAATGGTCATAATATTCATTAAATAACCTAACTAGATTATAGAAAGCATTTCCATATTTCTAACACCCAAATTTATATTAGTTTGAAAATTCTAGTTTGCAAACTTGCCCGATTTCGATACTTTTAAGCAAAATTTCAAAATATCACAACTAAACATGATTTTACATTAATTAACTTACTAAACTACAATTCATGATGATAGTAATATAATGAAATCATAAATTAGATTTTAACACTCATTTGTTTAAGAATTTCCAAAAACTAGTTAGCAAAAATAGCATTTTTATTAGTATTTTTCAATTATCAAAAAAAACTAGTAACCAAATTAAGTTTTTCATTCCACCAACAAGTTAATATCCTCTTTAAAACAAAAATCTAGTGTTACAAACATTAATTGGAATTTTATCTCACCAATATATACAATATATAGAAATCTAGTTTGCAAAATGGATTAATTTAAACAATTTTGGATAAACAATTTACAATATATCATCCATACAAGATTTTCCACTTCTAAAAATGTTAAACTACTTATTATAACCCTACTTAATTAATAAAAACCATAACTTAATTTTATAAACCCTAACTTGAATTTTAAAACTTGTAGATAGAATTTATTTATTAAATCTAATTATGCTTAAATGAAACATTTAATAACAATAAATCAAAAGAAGAAGATTTATGCCTTCATAACATGAAATACAAACATGAAAATAAGCCTCCAAAATGAATGCTTTCCATCTCCAAAATCCATGTAAAGATGAGCAAAGAATAGATGGTTGAAATTAATTAGGATTTTGTGGGTTTTTTTATTGAATTTTTGATGAATTTTGATGATTTTAATGAAAAAATGATGGGGGAAATTTTTTGGGGCTGCCCATGGAGGTGAGGCCGGCCATGAGCTGAGGAAAAGATAGGAGAGTGAGAAAAGGTGAAGAAAAGTGTAGAAGGTTTCACAAAAATATCACACAATTAAGTCTTTTCCTGAATTTATTTAAAAATTCTTTATTTTCTTCACTCCATTTGACCTAGAATGGTCTAGAACCATTGTAAAATTTTGAAAATAAATTTTGCATGAAAAACACTTGATTCTAAGATGCAATGGTTCATTTTTGCAAATTTAACCCATTCAAATTTGTAATTTACATTAATTTAGTGTAAAAATAAAGCTTACGTTAATATTTAAAATAATTAATTTAAGAAAAATATTTAATTAAACTAAAAATTTATAAGTGGCTAAATAAACACCATTTACTAGTAATAACATAATTAAAATAGGTATTTTTAAATTTATAGTGAAACATAATTACGGTTTAGTTTTATGAAAACTACGTTTTATTTTACTGAAAATTATAAAATTCACTTAAACGATTTTATTTATTTAATTAATTATTAAATTATTTTTAAAATGATACAAATACTTGCTTTAATAATCTGGCTATGACACATATAACCGACTAATATCATGTGTAACAACTTATCGAATCAACACTTGATCCGATAACCTGGCTATATCGCATATAAACGACCAATGTCACAAATCGTGAGAATAGAATATGGTATCTCATATCGTATCAATCTCGGTCCCGCACATATCACATATGTGCTCCTACTCCATTTCTCTTGAGCCAGGAAACCACTGTGTAGGACTCTAAACACTCGTCAATACTCCGGCAGTAGGTGATGATCATATAAAACACCCACAAGCCGCAAGCGGTCTACTAAACGTAACGGCCATCCGAGTATTGAGCGATCAGAAGATCAACAAGCGAGGCCGCTCATGCACCTGCGAATCCAATCAGTAACACTATCGTACAGTCCGGTTTCTTCTTCTGATATGTCGCATATCTCGTCTGGGGTGGTAAACGTCAAACCCAGTAACTCGATAAGTTATGTCGATATGAGGCTCATAACAGGTCGAGAAACTACTGGTTGTTAGTATATATGCCCTAGGGGCCATTATTGCAACATACTAGATTGTATATTACTTAATGGAAGCTTGGGATATTCACAGTTGTATATACAGTCTTGCTAAAAATGGTAGTATGCTACTTGGTTTGTGTCTACTTTAATATGTGCATATGTTTCTTGTAATGTATCACTTATACATATTAGTAGAGCTCATACGTTCTTTGCTTGATTACCAGCGTTGTGATGCCAGTCACACTAGTGGGGGCTGGGTAGTCTATAAGCAACATCCTATACAGGTCCCTAGTCGTAGGATTATCGAGACAGGGCATCGATACTCCAGAGTAGACTAGTGTGTACGCTTCTCATCCCAGTTGGGGAGATGGTCTATCCCATAGCCATCAGTACGTCGTACTGGAGATAGTATACAGGTGCTCGTTAGGTTACGGGTACACCGGACATGACTCGCAGGGGAACTGATTGGTTGGTATTATACCCATCGTCAGTTAACAGTTCCCAGGTGACATGAGTACAGCATAGTCCGCAGACTTGACACTGCTACTTCGCCTCGAGTGTGTCCCACTGTTCTTAGATTGCTACCCTACCACGGCTCAAAGGAGTCGTGCAAACAAGTAGCAGTTGGGTGCAGTCCCGAGCACTTGGAGGCAGTGGCGGTTAGATAGGATTCGTCTCTCCCGGTATTGGGAGTTGATATCGCGCTGTGTCAGAGAGCTATTACGCAAAGTCCCTGGCCAGGGCAAGCGAGATATACTGGTAGGTTCGAGTAGCTTCTCAGGGTGTAATGGGCTTCGCTCTGACATGACTTATACATCTATTAGGGGACTGACGCTTGCCGCCCCCTAGGCTTGATATGCGATAGTCTTAGACGAACAGACCGGACTGTACGGAGATTGTCACATCAGGCTCAGTGGGAGTTCGGATGAGTTTACTCATCGGCCTTCTTATCGACATCTACCTAGGGACCGTTACGTACAGCTAGTGCCGCTTGCGGTCTGTGGTTAAACCCACTGCCAGCGTAGTGTCGAGTCTTTAGAGTCCCACACAGAGAGTTTCCCTGCTCCAGGCAAAACGATATAGAGGTCGTATGGTTTTACGACAAGGGTTCGGACGCGTACGTGTGTTTAAGCACGTACGAATTTTCGGACAGTTTTTAATAGCCGGCTTTGGTTTAAGCCAGATTCTAGTATCGGGTTATTGGATTTATACAGTCTAAAGTTTTTCCGTGTTTTCACGGATTGGAGGGGCGTTCTCGTAATTTGTCGGGAAGCTTCTAGAAGAGTGGTGACTTGGGGGGAGGTAAGGTGGCATTGCATTAAATGAGATTAGTGACTCATTTGTGTGATTCATCCATGTCATTAAAGCATCATAAATGCTTAATGACTCATGGAGATGAATCACTCATATGTATTTATGAAGCATGGTTGTTAAATCTTTTATTTCATTTTTGGATAAATAACAATGCTTCATATATATTATGATAGATCATTATCTCATTATCATTATCATCTTCACCTTCTCTCTCCTCAAGCTCACTCTCTCTTCAAACCCTAACCCTAACCTCTCATGTGTTGAGATGAAGGGTTAGCTAGACTAATACATCCATAATCTCGCTCTATATCCCCTAGGTAGCTTAGATTAGCATTTTAAGCAACCTAGTTATCTCAATTTAGAGATTAAGCTTGGCGTAGGAGCTTTCGGGTGGATCGTCTTTGACTTGAGGAGGCCGTTGAGGTGCCGATCTTCCAAGGAGCCTACGAGGAGTGGAGGACCGCGATGAAGACCCGAAGGACAAGTAACGTGAGGTATAACTTCGAATCCGAGTAGTTAAACCTTTCATAGTTTGCTAGTAACGGTTTAGATACGATTCATGCGCTCAAGTCCGTGTTACGAAGCTTTGATAATCGTTTTTCATATATTACGCCTCCCCGCAAGTTCGTGGGGTGCGTGACATGGACTTACAGTGGTATTCGAACCAACCAAACCATTACTAGCTTGTTAGCAACTAATTAGAAGTTCAATCGACGGAAAACGCGAAAACGAAACCCCGGAAATCCAAAGTTTCTGTTAATTTTAAACATGTCTGAAAAAATATTTGATATGCCTTAAAATTCACAGCAGGGAAATATAAGAATACTGGGAAAATACGAAGTTCCAACTCGGTTGTGTGGCCGTGGATCCACGGCAATAGAGTGCTTGTACCTCGGATCCGCCGCCGAGTCAACTCCGAGTTGACTCGGATTTGCTCTGTAATTCTTATTTTTTGGTGTTTTGGTGCTCTGTTTGTTCTGTTTATACCCAGGTTACTTCAGTGCTGCTTTGCTTTTGGGGTAGACACGGAATATGGTAATCGATCGATGTTCTAAGATATTTGCTAATTGGGTTTTTATCTGTAATGTTTAATGTGTTCGTAAACCTCCCCTAACTGCTAGTATGTCGGTTGGCAGGGGGTTGCACATTTCTGTAATGTTTACTGTTTGTGTATATGGACTTGATTGGAGTGTTGTGATGATTAGCCGGGGTTTGAGATGGGTTTAATATTCATTCATTCGATGTAAATGTAATATGATGTAATATTCTTTTGCGGGGCACATCCAGGTTGCGGTTGTAGCCACCGTTGTATTATTTCTTTTTACTGTTTTTGCTCCTAGGATAGACCCAAGGCGGGGTACACAAACTACCGGGTACTTTGAAGTGTTTAGTGGCCTACTCACTTTGTTGAGGGAGACCGCTTCACTTTGGGTATTTGGCGGGTAGTTTGCCGTACCCGTAGGGGTCTAGGGTGGGGTAATGGCCATTAATCACAACTGTGTAATCCGTCTTTTATTGCAGGCTCAAAGCAAATGCTGATTGCTAGTATATCCAATACAGTTCATCTGTGATCTGGAATGCTTATTATTGCGTCTGACGAATGTACAATATCTATATATGATAGCTATTAGACGTCACTTATGTTTTACACCCGCGCTAGCCCAGCCCCCGCTCTGTCGTTAGTTAAGTAACCTAACGGGTGATGACGGGACCCCGTGGCGAATGCGGATGGCATAAGAGGACGTGGTATTTTCGTTGTTTTCTGCAATGATAGGATAAATGATGGGACGCATTATTATAATGCAAAGAAAATAAACCATTGTTTAATCGTTGGAACAAATTTAAAAGAAACCACTTGGTTAATTTAAAAAAAAAGGGGGGTCAGAATTTTTAAATTACGGAGTTTTAACCACTCCTTTTAAAAAAGTATCAGGTTTCATCGATTATATCTAGTTCACTACGTTCACGGTTTTGCCAAAACCATTCATAGCCCTCCGTCATTTCATATGGATAGTCAATAGCATTCAAGCTGTGTTCGTTTGGCCAAAGTCAAGGAACATTGTTTGGTAGCTGTTGGATATTCATATGTAGCATAGATAGATGCGTTGGTTTAGGACAGTCGTACTGTCTTGTTTGGCCAAAGTCAAGGGTATGTGCGGATGGGTTCAAATTAACCTGGACAATGACGGGTAGAACTTGACATGTGACTTATGATTTGTTTGGCCAAAGTCAAGGTCATAAGAGCATGGGGCAAAAATCCACATTGGGAATTTCTAAAGAAACTGAAATTTGCAGAGAGAGCATAGCATTTTGGAGTTTGATGAATGTTGGTAGGATTCCTTCAACATTATCATACGATGATATTTTGGATCCCGATCCTACTGTGAGTATATACTACTTATCAAGAGATTCGTCACTTAACGATCAATGCTATAAACCAAGTAGGTGCCTAGAAAGGTGTCAGCGGGGTTACGCCCCCAGAGAAAAAAGGTTATTTAATTAAGGAACTTCACGAAAGCGTTGGAAAACCTCCCTCGAAGTATCGACACTGACCAGGCTGAACGGTTAAGCAAGAATTGTACGGTGAGAATAGTCCTGGCTAATTCATCTTTTGTGGTTTGAGGAGGGATTCAAGAAACAGTGGGAGCCATCCTGTTTAGATAAATTAAACCACTCTAAACTTGCAAGAGCATCATGCTAATAGTATTTTCTTCTCTCTCTTAAATTGCAGCGACCTTATGACCACACATAGGTTACATTAGATAATAATTTGACTGAATCTTACTTATATGAGTGGCAAAAGTCTATCCAGATGTCCATTGCCTATGACAAGCTGGACCACCCTATTACTACTCAAGATCTTGCCGTCCCAGGTCCAGTTTCCACTGTCGTGGATATGAATATCTGTCAGACAAGGGAAAAAGAAAAAGCGAAAGCTAAGTGCCTCGTGTTAGCTTCAGTTGATAGTGTATACCAGAAGCAGCATGAGAAGATGGACTTATTTTCCATCTTTCTCCATAACAAAGATTTATATGGAAAGCAATCTCATATCGCAAGATATGAGACCTCGAACGAATTAATTCAAGCGACGTTGGCTGACGAGTCATCTGTAGGGGACAACGTCCTTACAATGACTAGCTGTATTGATGAGCTCCAGGACCTGGAGACCGCGTTGGGAAACGAGTCAGATACTGACTTGATTCTACAGTCTCTGCCTCCTACCCTGAAGGAAACCAGGGAAGTAGAAGGAAAGAGAAGGGCAAAAGTTTCGGGACTGGATATAGTAAAAGAGGGACTTTCCTATTGTTACAGGAATGAACATTGGAAGAATGATTGCAGGGCTAGCAAAGCCAGTAGCCAGGATTTGAAGCATGTTGTGGCTTCAGCCTCAAGTGTATTTGTTATTGAGAACTGTTTGTTAATTAACTCTACTTCCTGGGTACTAGATACCGGAGCAGGATCTAATATCTGTAATTCAATACATGCTTTGAGAAACAGTAGAGTTATAAAGGTAGGTGATTGGTCTCTCAGAGTTGCAAACAGAATGACAGTGAACGCTGAATCCGTGGGAGAATATCGCCTGGCATTGACAAGTGGGCATATATTGATTCTACGTAACTGTTTGTATATACCTAGTATGACTTGTAATATCATATCAGTATCCTCACTTTCTAGAGAGGGATATGATTTTACATTCGTAAGCGATGTAGTTAACATCCTCCTAAATCAAGTTCAGATTGGGTCAGGTATATTAGATAACGGTATATACGTATTAAGTCAAGCTTAAGTTTTCAATATCCAGAACACACTGAAAAGAAAGTCTCCAGAAATAAATCAGGCTTTCTTATGGCATTGTAGACTAGGTCACATCAATGAAACACGATTAACTAAGTTACATAGAGAAGGATATTTGAATCCGTTCGAATATCAATCTTATGCTACTTGTGAATCTTGTCTCATGGGAAAGATGACAAAGACTCCAATTACTGGACACGGAGTAAGAGCGAGCGAGCTCTTGGGACTCATACACAGTGATGTGTGCGGTCCAATGTCTACACATGCGCGAAGTGGTTATTCCTGCTTCATTACTTTTACGGATGATTTCTCTAGGTATGGATATGTCTTCTTAATGAAACATAAATCCGAGGCCTTTGAGAAATTCCAAGAATAGAAGAATGAAGTGGAAAAATAAACAGGCAAAAATATCAAGACACTGAGATCTGATCGAGGTGGTGAATACTTAAGTGCCGAGTTCCTAGGTTACTTAAAAGAGAATGGAATTCTCTCTCAGCTTACTCCATACACACCACAACACAACGGTGTATCGGAAAAAAGGAATCGAACCCTATTCGATATGATTCGTTCCATGATAAGTAAAGCCGAGTTACCACGATCATTCTGGGGATATGCACTAAAATCAGCTGCATTCCTTTTAAACCGAGTTCCAACTAAGACCGTGCCTACTTCACCATATCAGATGTGGTGTGGAAAGAAACCCTATCTTAAACATATTAAGATATGGGGATGTCCTGCTTTTGTAAAGAAGCAGCATGCGGACAAGCTGAGGCACGATCAGTACAGTGTAAGTTTGTGGGATATCCAAAGAACTCGAAAGGATATTATTTCTATTACGCAGAGGAACAAAAGATTTTTGTTTCTCATAATGCTCGCTTCTTGGAAACTGAGTTTTTAGAAAATCAGATAAGTGGGAGCGCAATAGAACTGGAAGAAATTCCAGAACCACAAGCTATTACTGAAAGCTTGGTAGAACCAGAGGTTTCAGAAGAACCGGACATCCCGACACCACTCCGCAGGAGTAATAGGCAATCTCATCCGCCCGAGAGATAATACGGTTTTCTCATAGACGGGGATAGAGAGGATTGCACTATTGACTTTGATGAGCCTACTAGCTTCCAGCAAGCCATTCAGAGCGGTGACTCAGTAAAATGTCTGGATGCAACGCGGACTGAAATAGAGTCCATGTACACTAACAAAGTATGGACTTTGGACATTGCTCCAGATGGGGTAAAACCCGTAGGATGCAAATGGATCTTCAAAAGGAAGATTGGTGTAGATAGACAGGTTGAAACCTATAAAGCTAGAATTGTTGCAAAGGGTTTCCGTCAAAGACCTGGTTTGGACTACGACGAAACCTTTTCTCTAGTGGCTATGCTCAAATCTATTAGGGTCCTTCTTGCTATAGCTGCCTTCCACGATTATGAGATCTGGCAGATGGACGTAAAGACGGCTTTTCTAAATGGTAATTTGGAAGAGAGCGTCTATATGGATCAGCCAGAGGGATTCATTCAGAGTGGGAGCAGCGGTAAAGTATGCGAGCTGCTTAAGTCCATTTATGGACTAAAGCAAGTATCGCGGAGTTGGAACATCTGTTTTGATGATGCTGTCAAATAATTTGACTTTATCAAAAATCCAGATGAACCATGCATATACAGTTAGATTGTAGGGAGAGCTGTAGTATTCCTCGTCTTGTACGTGGATGACATTCTCCTAATAGGAAATGATATTCCTATGTTACAGTCAGTTAAAAGATTCTTATCACAGAAATTCTCCATGAAAGACCTGGGTGATGCCACCTACATTCTGGGGATCCGGATCTATCGTGATAGATCAAAGAGAATGTTGGGACTTTCGCAGTCCAGGTACATAGACACCATAGTAAAAAGATTCAGTATAGATGATTCTAAGCGCGGTAACCTGCCAGCATGTCACGGAATCTCCCTCTTCAAAGAGATGTCTCCCAAGACTGATTTGGAAAGGGATCGCATGTCGATTATAGCCTACGCTTCTGCGGTAGACTCTATAATGTATGCGATGTTATGTACCAGACCATATGTAGCATACGCATTGAGCGTAGTAAGCCGGTATCAAGCAAACCCAGGGGAGAAACAGTGGATAGCCGTAATGTACATTTTCAAGTACCTGAGGAGGACTAAGGAGATGTTCTTGGTGTATGGCGGAAAAGACCTCCAGTTGGAGGCCTTTGCCGACTCCGGCTTCCAGAGCGACAAGGATGACTCCAAATCCATGTCGGGTTTTGTCTTTACCCTCAATGGAGGGGCGGTCTGTTGGAAGAGTTCCAAGAAGGAGACCGTTGCTGACTCAACAATGGAAGCAGAGTACATAGCTGCTTGCGATGCCGCAAAAGAAGCAGTCTGGATGAAGAAGTTCCTCATAGAACTTCAGGTGGTTCCTACCAGTGTTGATCCAATACCTCTATATTATGACAACAACGGCGCTATAGCTTTAGCGAAGGAACCCATTTCCCATCAGAAATCCAGACACATCTTAAGGCGGTACCACCTGATCAGGGAGATTGTAGATCGCCGGGAGATCGAGGTGAAAAGAGTAGAGACAGAGAATAACATTGCTGATCCATTCACAAAGGCCCTTCCTCAGACGCAGTTCGAGAGGCTATTCGAGATGGTAGGTCTACGATATACCAGCTCATGGCCCTAGTGCAAGTGGGAGATTGTTAGTGTATATGCCCTAGGGGCCATTATTGTATCATACTAGATTGTATATTACTTAATGGAAGCTTGGGATATTCACAGTTGTATATACAGTCTTGCAAAAAATGGTAGTATGCTACTGGGTTTGTGTCTACTTTAATATGTGCATATGTTTCTTGTAACGTATCACTTATACATATTAGTAGAGCCCATAGGTTCTTTGCTTGATTTCCAGCGTTGTGATGGCAGTCACACTAGTGGGGGCTGGGTAGTCTATAAGCAACATCCTATACAGGTCCCTAGTCGTAGGATTATCGAGATAGGGCATCGATACTCCAGAGTAGACTAGTGTGTACGCTTTTCATCCCAGTTGGGGAGATGGTCTGTCCCATAGCCATCAGTACGTCGTACTGGAGATAGTATACAGGTGCTCGTTAGGTTATGGGTACACCGGACAGGACTCGCAGGGAAACTGATTTGTTGGTATTATACCCATCGTCAGTTAATAGTTCCTAGGTGACATGAGTACAGCATAGTCCGCAGACTTGACACTGCTACTTCGCCTCGAGTGTGTCCCACTGTTCTTAGATTGCTACCCTACCACGGCTCAAAGGAGTCGTGCAAACAGGTAGCAGTTGGGTGCAGTCCCGAGCACTTGGAGGCAGTGGCCGTTAGATTGGATTCGTCTCTCCCGGTATTGGGAGTTGATATCGCGCTGTGTCAGAGAGCCATTACTCAAAGTCCCTGGCCAGGGCAAGCGAGATATACTGGTAGGTTCCAGTAGCTTCTCAGGGTGTAATGGGCTTCGCTCCGACACGACTTATACAGCTATTAGGGGACTGACGCTTGCCACCCCCTAGGCTTGATATGCGATAGTCTTAGACAAACAGACCGGACTGTACGGAGATTGTCACATCAGGCTCAGTGGGAGTTCGGATGAGTTTACTCATCGGCCTTCTTATCGACATCTACCTGGGGACCGTTACTTACAGCTAGTGCCGCTTGCGGTCTGTGGTTAAACCCACTGCCAGCATAGTGTCGAGTCTTTAGAGTCCCACAAAGGGAGTTTCCCTGCTCCAGGCGAAACGATACAGAGGTCGTATGGTTTTACGATAAGGGTTCGGACGCGTACGTGTGTTTACGCACGTACGACTTTTCGGACAGTTTTTACTAGCCGGCTTTGGTTTAAGCCAGATTCTATATCGGGTTATTGGATTTATACAGTCTAAAGTTTTTCCGTGTTTTCACGGATTGGAGGGGTATTCTCGTAATTTGTCGGGAAGCTTCTAGAAGAGTGGTGACTTGGGGGGGTAAGGTGGCATTGCATTAAATGAGATTAGTGACTTATTTGTATGATTCATCCATATCATTAATGCATCATAAATGCTTAATGAATCATGGAGATGAATCACACATATGAATTTATGAAGCATGGTTGTTAAATCTTTTATTTCATTTTTGGATAAATAATAATGCTTCATATATATTATGATAGATCATTATCTCATTATCATTATCATCTTCACCTTCTCTCTCTTCAAGCTCACTCTGTCTTCAAACCCTAACCCTAACCTCTCATGTGTTGAGATCAAGGGTTAGCTAGACTAATACATCCATAACCTCACTCTATATCCCCTAAGTAGCTTAGATTAGCACTTTATGCAACCTAGTTATCTCAATATAGAGATTAAGCTTGGCGTAGGAGCTTTCGGGTGGATCGTCTTTGACTCGAGGAGGCCATTGAGGTGCCGATGTTCCAAGGAGCCTATGAGGAGTGGAGGACCGCGATGAAGACCCGAAGGACAAGTAACGTGAGTTAAACTTCGAATCCGAGTAGTTAAACCTTTCGTAGTTTGCTACTAACGGTTTAGATACGATTCATGCGCTCAAGTCCGTGTTACGAAGCTTTGATAATCGTTTTTCATATATTACGCCTCCCCGCAAGTTCGTGGGGTGCGTGACATGGACTTACACTGGTAACACTTACCAGTAAATCTCTAAAGCTGCCCTGGCCATGGACTTCCTGTTGTAGCCAATCGAGCATCTCGCAACATCAACTCCCAATTCCGGGAGAGACGAAACCCCTCCAATCGCTCATTGCCTCCATGTGACTCAAGACTGTACCCAAAAGACACCGTTTTGCATGTTCTCTTGAACGTGGTAAGGTGGAAATCAAAGCACAGTGGGAATCAGACAAGACTCTATGACGATCTCGGGTCTACAGACTAACATATACCAGTGTCACCAGAGAACTGCCCTCTAACGTGAGGTATAATACCATCTGGGAGTTCTCGGCCAGTCCGTCCAGTGTACCCAGTCTCCACTGATCACCCATATACTATCTCTGATTTCAAACACTAATGGATATGGGATCATCCATCGCCCATCTACATGGGTCGAGAAGCTATACGCTAGTCTACACTGGTATATCGATGCCCTGTCTCGATACACCCATTACTAGGAACATTTGAAGGATGTACTTAGCGACTACACTGCCCCCACTAGTATGATCTGCATCAAAGTCCTGGTAGTCAAGTACTCATCCTAAGAGCTTTATCAACATGTAACATAGAGACAATCAGAGTATATGTTAAGATAAAGAGCAACCAGATAGCATATTATCATGTCGAGGAAGAAAGTCCTCCATATATATGTCCAAGCATCCACTACAATATACATCGTATGTACAGTAATGGCTTCTAGGGCATACATATCACTAACAAAAATTTGCAATGAGATTGCATACCTCCGATGAGATTGTTGGATCCCCATACCCACTACGAGTTAGAGTTACTCCTGAGAGTGTTTTACACATTACAATTACCCGATCAGGTAGGTGTCTAGAAAGGTGTTAACGGGGTTACTACTTTAGGAAAACGAGGTCTATTTTAATTAGGTCCGTGCGAAAGCATGGGGAACCTCTCTCAAAGTACCGACACTGGCCTGGCTGAAAGATTGGCGAACTTGTAGGGTGTAATTAATCCCAACTAGTCTTATCTTTTAGGGTTTGAAGGTAGATTTGACTAAAACAGTAGGAGCCATCCTGATTAGATATATTAATAACCAATCTAATCTTGCAAGAGCGTACACTGAGTGTTTTCTTCTCTCTCTCTCCAGGTAGCGACCATGTCATGCCTTAATCAAGATAATAATATGGATGTATTGACCGAACCCGCTTGTTACACTGAGCTAGGGAACGTTGGTCCCGCTCCAACTTATAATTGTTATAAGACCGGACAGGAAATAGGAGATTACCAGGATTCCCGTGCCGTCCAAACAAGGAAAGTAAATGATGATGCATCTTCTACGGGTGTGTTCATTACCGAGTGTTGTTTCTCAGTATACTCTACGTCCTAGGTATGAGGTACCGGATCAGGATCCTACAAATGTAATCTGTTACATTGGCTATTATTTAATGTGAGATGTTGTGATCAAATTATTTAATTACCGCAATCAAGAACGGCGTCGCTTAGTAGCTAGCCGGTGAGTATGGGTCGGTCCACAGGGATTTTGTGTATTCTCAAATTGTTCTAACGAGTTAATTCCAAACGGTGTTGGTTTAATTGTCATTAAAAACTATGTTGATTTAGACTAGGATTAGAATCTTGCTAGGGTTAGGTTTAGGTTAAGTTTGGAAATTTAAGATTTCTCACCGCTTCCAATGCCCTAATTTAAATCTACTTAGGAGTTATGGTAATAATTAATAAAGGGATTAGTACCATTGGGAAGAAACTAGGTTTCTTCCTCTAGGTTCATGACCTTCCTTTCTTAATCCTTACCCTAACCTCTATTGAAAACATACGCAACCGGTTTTTTAAACTACGGTATCACTGCTATCTCGTGGGATAGGGTGCCGTAGAGAGCGTTGTGTGTATGTATGCATGGAGTCCTATGAATTATTATGTGATGGGCAAGAAAGTGGTGAGAGATTTTCATCTCTCAAACCTTCCCTATTCATACTAACAAGTGAGGAACTACCCACTCATTAGGAAATTGATAAACATGTTCTAACTAATTAACTAGGGCAGATAATAAAAATTATACTAAGGCAAAAATAAAATTAACAAGGGCAATGAAATAAAAGTCTTACTTTATTTGATGGCTCTCTCCAAACATTTACACCGAATTAAAATTCTGAATAGATGAAATAAAAAGAGGAATACCTCAAAGAGAGGTTTAGGATTTCTATTTATAGAGCATAGAAACCCTCGGGTTACAATCGAGTCACATCTGCATTTACAATTTTACCCTAAGAAAAACCTAGTTAATGCACCGACTCACCGACACGCGCCGACACGCACGGCCGCGGATCCACGGCCATAAGCTCAATATGGCCGCAGTTCCGTGGCCATATTGAGAGCTTGATGCATCATTTCTTCAGGTCTTCTTTTGTTGCTTTATTTCTTCTATGTCCTTCACTTGGTTTCTCAGATGGTCTTCTAGTTTCTTCCAGAATAAAATAGTGAATAATGTCATGGACTTTACCGCTTGCTTCGTGTCGAAGTCTTAAACCTTACGCTGCCTTTGTTCTTTATGAAATTGTACATTGATCTTCATTTATTCTTCAAACTGTAGGCATGATCAAGATTCTTCCATTTGTTGGTCGTATTCTCACTTTTGTATCGTCTTTTCATCTTTTTCACCGTTTTTGTTCCGAGAACCTGTAACCTGCAACTATATAGCAGACATGGATCAAAAGCACCTGTTTATTTGTAAAATGACTAAGAATGGGGAATATAATAATGCAAAATTATGATATGAACAAATACCCCCAAACTTATCTTTTGCTCGTCCTCGAGCAAAACTAGTTTTATTCTCGAAAAAGACCTACCCTCACTTTCGCAGGGAAACGCGATTGCACTGAGCTCGTGCAACAACCCGTTAAAGCTCTAGGTGTCCCTAGTAAGAGGAGTGATGTCTCCTGAGGGTTTTCAGCGGATACTACCCACAAAATCCTATCAATTCGGCCTATTGACTTTTATTCTCCAATTCGGTTTTCTAACAAGAAATTCTATTATCTTCAACTCAGAAATTATTAACCCGTATTTTTCACGCTTCCTTATCATTAGCTTAAGATTGTATATGTTTTGTAAATTTACTTAGCTTTTAGCATCTTTTGAATTTTTCTTCTAAGGTTCCATCTCAACTTAGAAATTTTTATCATCTCTTCTAAAGATATAAGTCCTATATTTCATTCCTATCTGTCATCCAAACCCCAATCATATACCCCTACGTGTGTGTATGTATCACCCCTACACTTGGAAATTCAATTCAAGCTCTTATACTCTTGTCCATTGTCAAAAGTACTTTTAGTTGGAGAATTTTTAGATGAAATTGCTCACACATCCTTCATGCGACCGTTAATACTTCTTGAGGTACTAACGACTGATTACAAAATGTGTTTGCATATTAAGGCGTAATTCCTCGTATTGTAATACCTAAGGCTTTTAGCAGTGACTCCCAAACCAGTTGATCTAAGACACTAGGTGATAAAGCAACCGCGCTATATATTTTTTCTATTTATGCAGCCTTAAATAATTACAAAACCAGTGTTCATTTTTTCTCTTTATTCACACTTGTATTTTTATTTTATTTTCCTTCATACTAAGGAATTTAGACAAGAGCATTTCAAGGTCTCCTCTACTATTCCGAGTTTCAAGGTTCGTGTTTGTGCAAGTTGTAGGGTATATATTTTCAGAATTTAGACTTAAGCTTAGGAATTATTTTTCAAACTTATACTTTAATAAAAATATCAACACTTTTCCCTTGTTTTAACTTAGCCCAAGAAGTCAACTCGAAATTTGCCTATTTCTAAATAAACTACAAAGACATATAGTTTCTACCGTTAAATTTTTAAGAAAGGTTATTTTTAGGGTTTTTAATTTACTAAATCTAAGATCTAGTTGTTCCTAGTTAGTTAACCTATTTGTCAAACTCAAGTCAATTAAGGCCAAAATTGAATGTTTTAATTTTTATAATTTTTCAAATTTTTCAGTTTTTATTTGATTTTCATTTTTTTCTAATTTTTTTTTTCAATTTTTTTCAATTTTTTATGATTTTTATATAAGGATGCAATGCAAAATTTAAACATGTAAAAGAAAAAATTTAAAAAAGTACGCAATGCAAAAGATAACTATATACAACCACCAACTCCCCCAAACATAACCAAAGCAGTGCCCTCACTGCTCGGCCCCACGCAGCGCTCTCGAGCGTGAACGTGAACGCTCCTCCCTAGCCAGCAGGGTTCGAATCCCCTGCTCAAGCTCCGTCAACCGACAGTCGTGCTCCCTCGCTGTCACCCTAAATTGCTCCCTCAACTCATCAATACCCCTAACAGCTCGCCGCATCAATTATGCATGTTCGAGAGGGGTCATTTCTCCTTCGCTCGCGGTCGAGCTAGAGCTAGGTGTGCGGGCGAATACATGCTCCGCCGGTTCGGTTCGAGACCACACATCTGTCAGTTGAGAATAAGACGTAGAAACGCCCTCAATAAGAGGTCTGACCGTAATGCCTCCATGCCTATAAACATCGAAATCCTCCACGGGGAGGAAATATCGACATAATTGTGTAACCAGCATAGGACAAGGGTAATTTGCGGCTCGTTTACCCGCACCTATGGAGTTTAGCAATACTCTGTACATGTCAGAATGGGGGTTCTTTATCATAAGGGTATGCACAATATGCAAGGAGGGTGTAAAAAATGTTTTGTTGTGGGAGCTACCGAAAATATTATTTTGTGCCCACCGGCACACAGTCAAAACATTCGCGAAAAGGGTTCTCGCTTGGATACCCTTACGCGGCTCCCTTAAGCAATCGTTGCCCATCAAGGGCATGTAATCCTCAAATTGCAAGGGTTGGTCATATGCGGGTATGCGAGGGATTAGTGTGACTTAGTGTATAATATCCCTATCAATGATAATTTCTCGATCACCCCATTGCAATTTAATAAACCCAAATTGGTTGAGGCACCCATCCTCCATACACTTGTAAAATTGAGTGACTAATTCCGGCAATGCATACGCATAAGGGTGATTGTATATTAAATAATTCCAACCCCTACGCGCGATTTCGTTTGCAAAAAAACTACCCTACATATCGTGAGAAAAAACTTGTGAAAAATTGCGTTCAAGCTGCATGCTGTGTGCCATTGGGTGTTCTATAGATCTAACAACTATAAGAAATAGAGATGTTCTGAGAGATTGTACCTCCCCTGAAAATTTCTGGAGATGTTTTGCAAAATAAAATTTTCTTTATTTATTTAATTTGTAAATTTACAAAAATATCCAATTTTTTTTTATTTTTTATTAAATTTTTTATTTTTATTTTTAAATTTTTATATTCTTTTTTTTATGTTATATTTGAAAGCTAATTATACCCTCCCCCCCTCCCCAAACTTGAGTTAAACAATGTTACGAGTCAATGCCAATCTTTGTAAAGACCAAAAGTCAACACCAACCAGTTGAAAAATTTATCTGTGTAAAGTATCGGTCGGTGGAAGAACATGTTATACAAAGCGAAGAGGAAGTGGCAAAGAGATAAGTGGTGGTATGAAAAGGATTTGCATGTACGTGGAAGTGGAGAGATAGGAGGTGATGATGAAGAAAAACGAGAATGGGAATGATCAGAAATCAGTGGAATATTGGCATTCTCGTAGTTTATAAGAAGAAAAGGGGGTGGTTCAACTTCTATAGGCGGAGATTGATTAGCCACAAAATCCCCAAGATGTTTCTGTGGATCCTTTACTGGCTTGGCATCATCCATCATATGCATATGATAGTTAATTATGAGGGAACTAATCTCCTCGATGTCCGCCATAGTCCAGCCGAAAGCTTGCCGGTTATTTTGTAAGACCATTAAAAGGGCTTTCTCCTGCTAGAGGTCTAGAGAGGCCGATATGATAACGGGAAATGTCTCATTCTCACCTAGGTAAGCGTATTTAAGGTGAGATGACAAAGACATGAGTTCGTGTTTCAGAGGCGAAACAATTGAAGGCAAAATTGGTGAAACTATCTCGAACTCGAAGGATTCCAACAATGGTTCGAAATCACTGCAAATAACCGAGTCGGATGGTTCAACTAACTCATCCGAAAATTCAAAGGACTCATACTCGGGCGGTGAGTCGTCCAAATCATCCGAAAAAGTGAAATATTCGTAATCGTTATCGGTTGTGCAAACTGTGTCAGATTCAAGGAGGGACGCACTAGTGGCGTCAAAACTGTTGTCATCAAACAGAAATTTTTCAAGCTCGCAGTCCTCCTGCGTGATTTCGTGGATCGAGAAAACTTCTCGTATACTAGCTTTAGGCACGAAGGGTAGACTTCCTATCTTGTAAATATTGAACTCACTAGACATCTTCCTGAAGGATAGAGTCATAGAGCCATTGCGACAATTGATTACGGCATTGGAAGTGGCCAAAAATGGTTGACCGAGGATCACCGGAATTTGGTTCCATGGGTTAGCAACAGGTTGTGTGTCCATAACAATAAAATCAACGGGGAATATGAAGTCCCCTACCTTGATCAACACATCCTCTAACTCACCCCTAAGATGGGTGATTGATCGATCAACCATTTGGAGAGTACAATGTGTGGGTTTTAACTCTCCAACACCTAATTGCTCATACACAGAGTAAGGAAGCAAGTTAACACTAGAACCAAGATCTAAAAGTGCTCGATTGATGTTCTTATCCCTAATTGTTATTGAAATTGTAGGACATCCAGGGTCCTTTCGTTTTTTGGGTAAGGGTTGAGGTTGGTTAATAGCATTGCTCACGGCACTAGCTACTAGCACTTTCTTAGGTATCTGAGACTTTCTCTTCGAGGTGCATAAGCCCTTTAAGATTTTCGCGTAAGAAGGGACTTGTTGGATTGCATCCAAGAGAGGTATGTTTATGCTAGCCTGTTTGAACAACTCTATAATCTTCTCCATTTGTGGAGTTGATTTATTGGATCTCAACCTGTTTGGAAAAGGAACATTTTGAAAATTTGTTGAGTCCAATGTGTGTGGAGTAGATTGCGGAGTTAGAACGGATCCCAGTGTGGGTGTGTTCGTGAAGTGAGAAGTGGGTCCGTTTGAAGTAGACGAAGTAGAGCCTTGTGAAGAATGAAGAATAGGCTCTAACGAAGAAGATGAAGATGAAGAAGAAGAAGAAGAAGAAGAAGAAGAACCACCGGCACGGGTGTCATTATTAATACCCACGCTATTGTGCAACACTTTTCCAGATCTCAACGTGGTCACAGCATTCACATTATGATTTTTCTATTCATATGCAACATGTGCATTGTGTGCGTGACCGGGAATTGGCAATGGTTGAGATGGAAGCTTTCCCTTTTCTCGCTCGCTCAACGCAGCATTTAGTTGTGCAATTTGTACCTCGATTGATTTGATACTTTGATCATGTGAAGCACTGTTGTGCACCAAAGACTGAATGGAAGTCTCCAACCTTGCTGCGGATTGTGTAGATTGTTTTAGAAACGCATCTAGACTTCTTTCTAGCGAGGTAACCTTATCGTCATTTGGTTGAACAAAATTGTTTGGATGGTAAGAGTTGTTGGACACAAAATTGTTCATTTGGTTTGGGTAAGGTTGTGGTTAGAAAGGTTGCTGGTATTGAGTTTGTTGGGGTGCTTGTTGTTGTGGAGGAGGAGGCCTTTGAAAGTTGTTGTTTCCTTGGAATTGTTGATTTTGATTCCAAGCAAAATTTGGGTTACTCCTCCATCCCGGATTATAAGTCGAAGAGTATGGATCATTTCTTTGTCTTTGCTAAAAGGCAGCATTGACTTGATCTTGTCGTTGAACAGGTGGATTGTAAGGACACTCTTCGGTAAGATGTAATGGATCCGAACAATAAGCAAAAATAGTTCGTGGGGGTAAAGCAGGGGCAGGAGAAGGCGATGAGATTTTGTTCTCAATTGCTTCTAGCTTTCTCGTAAGTGCGGCCATTTCGGCCTTCATTGCAATCGACATATCTAATTGATGTATGCCTGCCCTAGACTGACCAACAGAAGAAGATGAGGTCTTGGTGCTTTCCCACTGAAGTGTTTGTTCAGCAAGATCGTCAAGAAACTGTCAAGCTTCCTCACTAGATTTGGTTAGAAAATGACCTTGACAAATGGTTTCCAACAACTGCTTCGTTGCTGGGTTCAATCTTTCGTATAAAGTTTGGCAAAGTTGCTAATTCTTGATACCGTGGTGAGGGCATTGAACAAGTAGGTCTTTAAATCTTTCAAAACACTTCCAAAAGGGTTCGGAAGGAAGCTGGGAAAATTGAATAATCTCATTGCGAATTCTCGCAGTCTTGTGATGTGGATAAAACTTTTTAAGAAAAGGTTTAACAAACTCTTCCCAATTTTTAATTGAGTGTGATGCAGTGCTGTATAACCATTTCTCGGCTATGTCACATAAGGTGAAAGGAATGACCCGTAGCCTTACAGCATCATCAGAAAGTTGTGTTGTTTTCATCATTGCGCAAACATTCTGGAATTTGTTTATGAAGATATAGGCATCTTCGGATTCCAGTCCGTTAAATTTTGGCAACATGTTGATGAAGTGGGGTTTGATCTCAAAGTTGTCCTCATTTGCCGGTGGGAGTGAAAGACAAGTAGGTAAGGCGGTACGGATAGGGTAGAAAAGGTCCTGGAGCGCGATTCGTTGGGGTGCTTCAACAAGCGGGTGTTGTGGGTTATTCGCACCTAGCGGAGGTGGAATCAGTCCCGTGGGTAAGATGTTGTTCGGATTAAATCCTGACATATCCTTAGAAGACGAAGATTGTGAAGGTGAAGGTAAAGAAGTGGAAGGAATTTCGACTTCGGAGTCGAAAGCGTCGTAAGTCGGTACCAACGAGACACGGACTAATCGAGCACTTGTGTCCCTAGTCCAACAAGACATACACTAAGGAAGTAGTGTAGTCAAAAAGTGAAAAACAGAATGTGGGGTACGAAAACGTCAATGAAAAGAAAGTGGGTGTAAGTGGGGTGCACGGATTTCTTAGCGACAAGTTGCAAGTTTTTGTAAAAAAAAATTTCTTTTTTTTCTTTTTGTGTTTTTTTATATGTGGAGCTTTTTGCAAAAAATGATTTTCGATAAAAGGCTTAGACACACGTTCAATCAATCACAAATGCACAATCAAGCCTAGATCTAGGGTCACCTAGGTCAGCTAGACAGCTCCTAACTGTTCCAAACGGCAAGAAATAGGACCTTAAACCGCCTCTTCACCGCCAATTGTGGCCAGGTAAGCACAAATAGAGAAAGGAGGGATCCGCTCACGAATCACCGTGAGACGGGCCTTTTAAAGTTACCTTTCACTACCTGTCTAGCCTAGGCACCACAAAGTCAGGTTAGGATCAACGGTCGATGCCTACAACTATTCATTTGTTCTATTGAGCGCGAAGTCCTTAGGGCTGAGTCTAATCTTTTTTTATTAATTGATGGTCAATGCAATATGCCTTATGTGATTTTTGGGGTCCTGAGAAGGGTGATGAAGTCCCCACCCAATCTGGATTGGTGTTCAAGCCCCTTAAAGCCAATTTAAAATATGCAAAGCAGTAAACACAATCACTTGCAAACAAATTTTTTTTTTAAGCGCGGCGCAAAGAATCCTGCACAAGATCAAGTTATTGGAAAAGGAGAAGTTTTTGGCGCAAAGAATCCTGCAGGAAATTTTTATATAGGAGATATCACGGGGTTGCAGAGAAGGAGAAAGGGAGCTTACAAAGGGATTTCGGGTTGCTGACGTCAGCAACCAGCGGCGGATCCACGGCACAAAGGGGTATTCGGCGGCGGTTCCGCGGTTTTATATGCGGTTCGGTTCACGATATTTTTTCTACTCCTCTGTACTGATTTTTCTCTGTTGTTCAGATCTAGGGTTTTCTGTTTTGCTCTCTAGATTTTTGCAGATCCGAACTCGTTCGTCGATCATGCAAAATTCACACGAAACACCCTTCAAACAATAACAAGATAAAATTTTTATATTTTTTTAATTTTTCAGTTTTTATGAGTTTTATGATTTTATATTAACCAGAAATTGGAAAAAGAAAATACTACGCCATCCCCGGCAACGGTGCCATTTGATTTAATGTGCGATGTTGTGATCAAAATATTTAATTACCGCAATCAAGAACGGCGTCGCTTGATAGCTAGCCGATGAGTAGGTGTCGGTCCACAGGAATTTTGTGTATTCTCAAATTGTTCTAACGAGTTAATTCCAACGGTGTTGGTTTAATTATCACTAAAAACTAAGTTGATTTAGACTAGGATTAGAATCTTGCTAGGGTTAGGTTTAGGTTAAATTTGGAAATTTAAGATTTCCCACCGCTTTCAATGCCCTAATTTAGATCTACTTATGAGTTATGGTAATAATTAATAAAGGGATTAGTACCATTGGGAAGAAACTAGGTTTCTTCCTCTAGGTTCTTGTCCTTCCTTTCTTAATCCTTACCCCAACCTCTATGGAAAACATACGCAACCGGTCTTTTAAACTACGGTATCACCGATACCTCATGGGATAGGGTGCCGTAGAGAGTGGTGTGTGCATGTATGCATGGAGTCCTATGAATTATTATGTGATGGGCCAGAAAGGGGTGAGAGATTTTCATCTCTCAAACTTTCCCTATTCCTAACCCTAACAAGTGAGGAACTACTCACTCATTAGTGAATTGATAAACATGTTCTAACTAGTTAACTAGGGCAGATAATAAAAATTATCCTAAGGCAGAAATAAAATTAACTAGGGCAATGAAATAAAAGTCTTACTATATTTGATGGCTCTCTCCAAACATTTACACCGAATTAAAATTCTGAATAGATGAAATAAAAAGAGGCATACCTCAAAGAGAGCTTAAGGATTTCTATTTATAGAGCATAGAAACCCTAGGGTTACAATCGAGTCACATCTACATTTACAATTTTACCCTAAGAAAAACCTAGTTAATGCTTCAATGTGCCGACACGCGCGACGCACGGCCGCGGATCCGCAGCCATAAGCTTGGTTTGGCCGCGGTTCCGCGGCCATATTGAGAGCTTGATGCATCATTTCTTCAGGTCTTCTTCTGTTGCTTTGTTTCTTCTATTTCCTTCACTTGGTTTCACAGATGGTCTTCTAGTTTCTTCCAGAATTCCACAGTGAATAATGTTTTGGATTTTACCGCTTGCTTCGTGTCGAAGTCTTAAACCTTGCGCTGCCTTTGTTCTTTGTGAAATTGTTCATTGATCTTCATTTATTCTTCAAACTATAGGCATGATCAAGATTCTTCCATTTGTTGGTCGTAGTCTCACTTTTGTATCGTCTTTTCATCTTTTTCACTGTTTTTGTTCCGAGAACCTGTAACCTGCAAGTACGTAGCAGACATGGATCAAAAGCACGTGTTTATTTGTACAATGACTATGAATGGGGAATATAATAATGCAAAATTATGATATGAACAGGCTACAGATAGGTAGAGAACTGAGAATGGGTAATAAGTTTTAAGAGTTAGAAACGGTGCAATTGTCGCAGCCAAAGCAAGTTGGCAGTTATCACTCTGTATTACCAAATACATTGATTCTGAATGATTGTTATTAGATACCGAACCTGATATACAATATCATATCAGTCTCTTTATGATGTAAAGAAGGATATAATTTTGTATTGTTGGATAATGTTTTGAACATTTCCTATATCAAGAGTTGATCGGTTCAGGCACGTTATCAAATGGCATATACGTTCTAAATTAAACTACAGTTCTTAACGTACAGAACCCACACAAGAGGAAAAGTTCAGAAATGAACGAATCCTTCTTGAGGCATTGTAGACTAGGTCATATCAATGCGACCCGACTAGCGAAGTTACATAAAGATGCATATTTAAATCAGTTTGAATTTACATCTTGTGAAGCTTTCCAGTCATGTCACAAAGATAAGATAACCATAGCTCTGTTTATTGGAAACAGAGAAAGAGTTAGTGAACTCTTGGGATTGATACATGATGATGAATGTAGGTCCCCTATCTACACATGCCAAAACTGATTCTTTGTACTTCATTACATTTACTGATAATCTCTTAAGATTCGCACATGTGTTCCTGTTGAAACACAAATCTGAAGCTTTTGAGAAATTCAAAGAATATAAGATAGAAGTAGAGAACCAAAACGGGTTTAAGTATTATGTCCTTTGATGAGATCAGGGAAGAGAATAATTGGGCACGGAATTCCTGGACTATTCTAAAAGAGAATAAGATTCTCTCTCGGCATTACTCCTCCGTATACACCACAGCATGTTGGTATATCGGGATGGAGCAATCTCACCCTATGTGATAAGGTGTGCTCTATGATTAGTAATACTGAGTTTCCTATTTCCTTTTGGGGGTTATGCACTTTACAAGCTGCATACCTATTGAATAGGGTTCCAATCAAATCAGGTGCCTACCACTCCATATGTGATATGTTGTGGGAAGAGCCCATCTCTTAAGGATATTGAGATTTGGGATTGTCCGGCCTATGCCAAAAGCAAAATCCGGAAAAGCTCGAGGCAAGGACAGTTCTGTGGAAGTTTGTTGGATATCACAAGCATTCACAAGGGAATATCTTCTACCCCACCGTGGAACAAAAAGTGTTTTATTTCTCAGCATGCCACCTTTTAGAAAGGGAATTTCTTGTGAAGAAATTAGTGGTCATGAGGTAGAACTGGAAGGAGTTCCAACTATACAAACTGCAGCTGATGATTTGGTAGAACAGAAGGATTTAATAGTTCTCGACGAACCCCGGCCTCTCCGCCGATCTGGTAGGGTTCCTCACCCACCTGAGAGATACTTCGGTTTTCTCTATGACAGTGGAAGCGAGGATTGCATCATAAGATGATGACCCAACTAGTTTCAAGCAGGCCATCAAGAAATGGGACTCTGTGAGAATGGCTGGATGCTAAGCGATCTGAGATGGAATATATGTACACCAACAAAGTATGGACTTTGGTTGCTTTATCTGAAGGGTTAAATCCCCATCAGGAGCAAGTATATCTTGAGAACATTACTTGGTGTACATGGAAAAGTTGAGACTTTCAAAGCTAAGACATGTTGCAAAAGGTTCTCGCCATCAACCAGGTATTGATAATGATGAAACCTTTTCTAGTGCTTATGCTTAAGTCCATTCGGATCCTACTTGCCATTGCTACATACCATGACTACGATATCTGGCAGTTAGGTGTCATGACTTCTTTTCTAAATGGTGATTTAGAAGAGAGCTTCTATAAGTACACAGCCAGAGGGCTTCGTAGACAGTGGGAGCAGCGGAAACGTGTGCAAGTTGCTTTATGAGTTAAAGCAGGCATCGCGGAGTAAGAACATCTTTTTTGATGTGGTAGTCAAAGCGTTTGACTTCATCAAAAGGGTAGATGAACCTTGTATATAGAAAAAGATAGTAGGGAGTATGGTGGTGATACTTGTATTATATGTGGATGACAAACTCTTGATAGGAATGGAGTTTCCTATGCTACACTCGGTCAATCTCCTCTTATCAGAAGGATTCTCCATATAGGATCAAGGTGATACCTCCTAAATCCTGGGTTTTGGATCTATGAGATAGATTTAAGTGGATGTTTGGATTCTCACTAGGTGTAGTGAGTTGGTATCAATCGATCCTGGGGAGAATCACTGGATATCTTCCAGGGTGGTAAGGACGACTGAATGTCAGTCAAAGGCTTTTTCTTTACCCTCAGTGGAGGGAAGGTATGTTGGAAGAGTTCCAAGCTAGATGCCGTGGCAAACTAGACGATAAAGGCTGGATGCATTGCTACCAAAGAGGCGGTCTGGATGTACATTAGTTCATGAGATGAACTTCATTCCTACCATTGTGTGACAATGGAGCTGTGGCTTATGCCTAGGAACCCCCGTCCCATTAGTGATCCAGACATATTCTTAGGCAGTATCACCTGATCATAGAGATGGTTGATCTCTAGGGAGATCAAGGATAAGAGAGTAGACTACAGAGGACAACACAGCCGATCCACTCACAAAGGCCTATTCCCAGGAGAGACTTTTATAGGATGGTTGAGTATGAGTACTTCAACCACTACTTATTGTTGGGTATGGGATACTACAACAGATGGCCCCAGTGCAAGTGGGAGATTGTTAGTTATATGTATGCCCTAGAGGCCATTACTGTACATATGATGTATATTGTAGTGGATGCTTGGACATATACATGGAGGACTTTCTTGCTCAGCATGATAGTATGCTATATGGTTGCTCTTTAACATAACATGTAATCTGATTGTCTCTCTGTTACATGTTGATAAAGCCCTTAGGATGAGTAATTGACTACCAGGACTATGATGCAGATCATACTAGTAGGGACAGAATAGTCGTTAAGTACATCATTCAAATGTTCCTAGTCGTGGGTGTATCGAGACAGGGCATCGATATACCAGAGTAGACTAGCGTATAGCTTCTCAACCCATTTAGATGGGCTATGGATGATCCTATATCCATTGGTGTTTGACATCAGAGATAGTATACGGGTGCTCAATGGAGACTAGGTACACTGAACGGACTCGCCGAGATCTCCCAGATGGTATTATACCTTACGTCAGATGGCAGTTATCTGGTGACACTGGTACAGGTTAGTCTGTAGACCCGAGATCGTCATCGAGTCTTG
Source organism: Agapanthus africanus (assembly GCA_030015575.1). Taxonomy (NCBI): domain Eukaryota; kingdom Viridiplantae; phylum Streptophyta; class Magnoliopsida; order Asparagales; family Amaryllidaceae; genus Agapanthus; species Agapanthus africanus. Next base: position 97,880,726 of record JASDDO010000018.1, on the reverse strand, counting down.
TGTGATTCCCACTGTGCTTTGATTTCCACCTTACCACGTTCAAGAGAATGTGCAAAACGGTGGCTTTTGGGTACAGTCCCGAATCACATGGAGGCAATGAGCGATAAGAGGGGTTTCGTCTCTCCTGGTATTGGGCGTTGATGTTGCGCTGTGCTCGATTGGCTATAACAGGAAGTCTCTGGCCAGGGCTGCTTCAGAGATATACTGGTAAGTGTTATCAGTAGTTTCTCAACCTGTTATGAGCCTAATATCGACACGACTTATCGAGTTACTGGGGTCTGACGTTTACCACCCTTAGACGAGATATGTGACATATCAGAAGAAGAGACCGGACTGTACGGTAGTGTTACTGATTTGATTCGTAGGAGTGTGAGAAGGCTTGCTTGTTGATCTTCTGATCGTTCAATACCTGGGTGGCCGTTACGTTTAGTAGACCGCTTGCAGGTTGTGGGTGTTTGATATGATCATCACCTACTGCCGTCGTATTGACAAGTCTTTAGAGTCCTACACAGAGGTTTCCTGGCTCAAGCGAAACGGAGTAGGAGCACATATGTGATATGTGTAGGACCGAAATTAATACGATATGAGATACCGTATTGTATTTTCATAATTTGTGACATTGGTCGGTTATATGCGATATAGCTGGGTTATCAGATCAAGTGTTGATTCGATAAGTTGTTACACATGATATTAGTCGGTTATATGTAATATAGCCGGATTATTAAATCAAGAGTTGATTTGATAATCTAATGTATAATTATATATTTGATATATTAATTTACATTAACTAGTATTAGCTCACTTAAAATTTCTTTTCTCACTTGATGTGCACATTGTATATATGAGATATATATAAGTGTACATGTTATGTGTCATGCTTGATGATACATGCAACTTGGGTGTGTGTATGACTTACACCATGCTATGGATAATACTAGGGTTTTTATTTAATTTTGGTAATTACAAAATGGTTGCAATTTGTCATGACACAAAGCTTGTCGAAGCTTGTATTGTGCATTGACTTAGTCTACTCATTTTGTTTTACTAAAGATATTTATAAACCCAATCCTTTATCCTAGCCATGGTTAACTCTCTACAAGGGTTAAGGGATGTCATATACTCACCATGGTTTATTTTCTAACCTTATGATTTTTTATTCATTCACTTAATAATTATCATGAGAGTTATCTTCTTCTTCTTCCTCAAAGCTTTCTAGCTTCAATAGATGTGAGAAAATGAGTGAGAAAATCAAATCTAAAGTGAGCCCACTTACTACTTCATCATCCTCTGCTACTTGCCATTTAGTATAGGGCGTTTGCTTCAATAATTCTATAATTAGTGAAGAGATTGCTTGGGTTAGTGTCTCCTCGACGTAGATCATCTTTGGCCTCGAAGTCTTCTAGCAAGCTTGATCCGTACATCTTATGGAGCCTTTCTAGAGTCCGGGAGTTCATGATCGCAGCGAAGGGACGACTACACGGTGCTAATGAAGTGAAGGATCGATCTACAAAGGTTGTATTCTTTGTTCTCTTTTAGTTGCAAAGTGTTTGCATTTTATTCCATCGGATTTCTAGTAGACAATTCTAGGGTTAGGGTTAGCTAGAACGGAAAATTTTTGAATTTGGCATGGACGATGTCTCCCGAAACCTTGCTGCCGCGCTAGGAAACCCTGCACATTAGAGGAGAAATTGGTTATTTTCGGTTGGTGAGTCGCTTAGGTGATATCTAGAGCAACCCTATATGCAAAATTCCCTAGTTTGTCCTAGGTTGAAATCTGGGAGAGATTTCCTGTAGGGTTTCCTTAACACCTCGTTTAGGGTTTGGAAGTATCACACATGCCATAACTTTAAATTTATGAGGTGCTAAGTAAAGTAAACTAGGAATCGAACTAGAATTATGAAGTAACAATTAAAAGTATCATATCTAAAAGATAATTTATACTAAGTGGAGAGACTACAACCTTTGTAGACCTCCTAGGATGACTCCTTGGATCTCCTTTGGTTTGGAATGGCTCGCTAGATCACCTCCAAGTCCACGACGATCCACCCGAAGTCCTTCGCCCAAAGCTTGTTGCTTCACTTGATCTTTGAAAACCTTGAAGCAAAACACCCTATACAAAGTAGCAAGGGTTGTGTATGATGATGTAGTGGTTGCTAATCTCACTTATTACCTTTTCTTTTATTTTATCTAACTCAAAATAGAACTCAAGAAGGAGCTAGAGAGAGGAAGAAGAAGATGGCTTGATATTTTTTTTGGAATGAATAATTCAAAAAGAAAATGAGAGAGAGAGATAAATATCAAAAAAATAACCATAGTTAATAAATAATATCTAGATATTTTCTTCTTGAATTAAAGGCAAAGGAAAAAGAAACCATGGTTAGGTCAAAGTCAACCATGGAAAAGTGTAGAAGAAATGAGTCATGAAAAAGAAATGAGTCATTATCTTTTTCCTTTATCTTTTACTTAATCCAAAAATATCCATAGATATATAATTATTTACCATGTGATTCTTATATTGCCATCTAACTTGTATCATCAACCATGATACATATGCATGTATGTATGTGTGTATGCACATCATCATGTACATATACATGCATGCATCCATTAAAAGAAAATGGGTTTAAATAAATGAGATAAAAGTCAATATCAAATCAACACTTGATTTAATAAACTGGTCATATCTCATACGACCCGACTAGTATAAAATACAGTATCACATACTCGTATTTAATCGAGCTTCCGAACATATCTCATATGCGCACCACTTCGTTTCGCCTGAGCCGAGAAACTTCTATGTGGGACTCTAAGACTCATCAATACGTCAGCAGTAGGTGATGATCATATCAAACACTTACAAGCCGCAAGCGGTCAGCTAAACGTAACGGCCACCCGGGTATTGAGCGATAAGAAGAAGAACAAGCGAACCTGTCAAAACTCCTGTCAATCCAACTGGTAAAACTTACCGTACAGTCCGGTCTCTTCGTCAGATATGCTGCATATCGAGTCTAGGGATAGAATCGTCGACCCCAATAACTCAATAAGTCATGCCGGTATATGGTGTATAACAGATCGAGAAACTTACTAATAACACTTATCAGTAATATCTCAGCAGCCCTGGTCAGGGACATCCCGTTATAGCCAATCGTGCAAAACACAGCATCAACCCCCAAGACCGGGAGAGACAAAACCCCTCCTATCGCTCACTGCCTCCATATGCCTCGGGGCTATACCCAAAATCCAATTGTTTGTACGACTCTGTAGAGCCGTAGTAGGGTGGAGATCAAAGTACAGTGGGAGGACACACAAGACTCTATGACGATCTCGGGTCTACAGACTAACCTGTACCAGTGTCACCTGAGAACTGCTATCCGACGTATGATATAATACCACATAGGAGTTCTCGGTGAGTCCTTTCAGTGTACCCAGTCTCACTGAGCACCCGTATACTATCTTTGTTGTCATCATACCAGACCGATATGGGATCATCCATCGCCCATCATATGGAACAAGAATGGTATACGCTAGTCTACACTGGAATATCGATGCCCTGTCTCGATATACCTACGACTAGGAACATTTCAAGGATATGCTTATAAACTACAGATGTCCCACTAGTATGATCCGCATCATAATATCAGTAGTCAAGCCAATATCCTTAGGACTTTATCAACATGTACCAAATGAATATAAACATGATCAAGTGAACATATGATAATGTGAAACCAGATAGCATACTATCATGTCGAGAAAGACTGTCCTCTGAATATACATATTTATATACACATCAGTACATACACTATCTCATAATGGCCTCTAGGGCATACATATATCCAACAATCTCCCACTTGCACTAAGGCAAGTTATCGGCGTATCTTATCCCCAACATCTCAAAAAGTCGCTCATGCTGTGGCTGAGGGAGGGCCTTGGTGAATGGATCCGCAGCGTTCTTCTTTGTGTCTATCTCTTAATCTCAATCTCGCGGCGATCAACTATCTCCCGGATCACATGATATCGCCTCAGGATGTGTCTGGACTTCTGATGGGACCTGGGCTCTTTGGCTAACGCCATAGCCCCATTATTGTCATAATACAAAAGTATTGGATCAATAATGGTTGGAACTACTCCTAGCTCCATGATGAACTTCTTCATCCAGACGGCTTCCTTGGCAGCATCATTTGAAGCAATATATTCAGCTTCCATCGTTGAGTCTGCAACGGTATCCTGTTTGGAACTCTTCCAACTCACCGTCCCTCCATTGAGGGTAAATGCAAACCCTGAGATAGACTTGCTGTCATCCTTGTCACTTTGGAAGCTCGAATCGGTAAAGGCCTCCATTTGGAGATCCCCGTTACCATATACCAAGAACAATTCTTTAGTCCTTCATAAGTACTTAAGAATGTTCTTCACAGCAATCCAGTGATTCTCCCCTGGGTTTGACTGATACCTGCTTACTACACTAAGGGCATAAGCAACATCAGGGCGTGTACATAACATCGCTTACATTATCGATCCTACTGCCGAAGCATAGGGAATAATGCTCATGCGAGCTCTCTCTATATCAGACTTTGGGCAATCGTCCCTTGAGAGAGTGACTCCGTGGCAAGCGGGTAAGGCACCCCGCTTGGAGTCTTCCATACTAAACCACTTTAGGATGGTGTTAATGTACTTGGTTTGGGACAATCCCAATAACCGTTTGGATCTATCCCTATAGATCCGTATACCTAATATGTATGTGGCATCACCGAGGTCCTTCATGGAGAACCCTTGTGATAAGAATGATTTGACCGACTGTAGCATAGGAATTTCATTTCCTATCAGAAGTATGTCATCCACGTACAATACGAGGAACGTGACATTTCTCCCTACAGTCTTCTTATAAACACAAGGTTCATCTGGATTTTTGATGAAATCAAACTCCTTGATAACATCATCAAAACAGATGTTCCTACTCCGTGATGCCTGCTTTAATCCATAAATGGATTTAAGCAACTTACATGCTTTTCCGCTGCTCCCACTGTCAATGAAGCCTTCTGGCTGATCCATATAAACGCATTCATCTAAATCACCATTTAGGAATGCAGTTTTAACATCCATCTGCCAGATTTCATAGGCGTAGTGAGCAGCAATGGCAAGTAGGATCCGAATGGATTTAAGCATGGTTACCCGAGAGAAAGTCCCATCATAGTCCAAATCTGGTCTTTGACTAAAACTTTTCGCTACCAACCTTGCCTTATAGGTCTCTACCTGTCCATCTACACCGATCTTTCTTTTAAAGTTCGATTTACAACCTAAAGGTTTTATCCCGGAGGGTACATCTTCCAAAGTCCATACTTTGTTGGTGTACATGGACTCCATTTCGGATCTCATGGCATCCAGCCATTTCACAGAGTCACCACTCGTGATAGCCTGATGAAAACTGGCAGGATCATCATCATCCATGATGCAATCTTCTCTATCACCATCAATGAGAAAACCGTAGTATCTCTCCGGTGGGCGAGAAGTCCAACCAGATCTACGGAGTGGCTGAGGCTTATTAGATTCTGTTATAACTTCAGGTTAAGCCAAGTCGTCATTTGTAACTTGTGTCTCTAGAACCACTTCTAGATCTACCACATTGCCATCAGCATCATTTGAAAAAATCTCATTTTCTAAAAATGTGGCATACTGAGAAACAAACACCTTTTGTTCCTCCTTGTGGTATAAAAGATACCCAAACGAATGTTTAGGATATCCTACAAATATACATTTGACTGTTCATGTCTCGAGTTTGTCTGGATTCAGCTTTTTGACAAAAGCCGGACAACCCCAAATCTTAACTCTTTTAAGAGATGGTTTCTTCCCATGCCATATCTCATATGGAGTGGTAGACACGGTCTTGGTTGGAACTTTGTTTAACAGAAAAGCTGTTGTTTCCAATGCATGCCCCCAAAACGAGAGAGGTAACTCAGAATCACTCATCATGGATCATACCATATCCAATAGGATACGATTCCACCGTTCTGACACACCGTTGTGCTGTGGTGTGTAAGGTAGAGTGAGCTGAGAGAGAATCCCATTCTCTTTTAGGAAGTCCAAGAACTCAGTACTTAAGTACTCTCCACCTCGATCTGATCGAAGTATCTTGATACTCTTTCCTGTTTGGTTTTCTACTTCATGTTTATACTCCTTGAATTTCTCGAAAGCATCAGACTTATGCTTTATCAAATACACATGACCGAATCTTGAGAAATTATCAGTAAAAGTTATGAAGTAAGAAAAACCGTCTCTTGCATGTGTAGACATTGGTCCGCATACATGACTATGTATGAGGCCTAGGAGCTCAGTAGCTCTTTCTCCGTGTCCTGTAAACGGTGTTTTGGTCATTTTACCTTTGATATAAGACTGGCAAGTTGCATAAGATTTATACTCGAAAGAATTTAAATATCCATCTTTATGAAGCTTGTTTAGTCTTGTTTCATTAATATGACCAAGTCTACAATGCCAAATAAAAGCTTCATTTATATCTGAAAATTTTCTTTTATTTGTGTGTTGTATGTTGAAAACTATGTGTTGATTAAGAACGTATATCCCGTTATTTAATGTACCACAACCAATCAACTCTTGATTAAGTCTAATGTTCATAACATTGTGTTGCACAGCAAAATGATACCCTTCAATGACTAACAAGGAAACGGATATAATATTACAAAGCATACTTGGCACAAAATAACACGTGTTCAAAACCAATATACAACCCGAAGGCAACCCTAGGTGATACTCTCCCACTGAAACTGCATTTACATTAGAACCATTTCCAACTTGGAGAGTATGATCACCTGTCTTCAGAACTCTGCTATTTCTCAACGCCTGCACAGAATTGCAAATATGAGAACCTGAACCGGTATCCAATACCCAGAAAGCAGAGTTAATAGAAAAACAGTTTTCAATTACGAACACACCTGAAGATGAAGCATCACCATGCTTCTTCTTGAGTTCTAGGTACTCAATACAGTTCCTCTTCCAGTGTCCCGTCTTTTTGCAGTGGAAACATTATCCTTTCCCCGATTCCCCAACCTTGGACTTGCCTTTTCCCTTAACCTTTTTGACTCCACCCTTAGGTTTGGTGGGTTTCTTCTTCATCTTTCCCTTGGCCTTAGCCTTTGGATAAGAGGAGGAGGATTGCCCAACACTCATAACGGGAGTCTTCACTGACTTCAGTTTGCTCTCAGCACTCCTTAACATATTATGGAGTTCAGGCAGTTCCTTCTCTATGTTATGCATGTTGAAATTAACAATGAACTGAGCAAAGGTGGAGGGGAGAGACTGCAGAATAATATCCTTATATTGTTCATTGTCCATTGTCCACCCAAGGTACTCAAGCTCTTCTATGAGAGCTATCATTTTCATAACATGGTCTCCTATTGATGTGCCAGCGGTCATTCGCATCTGAAACAGTTTCTTAGATGCTTCGTATCGTAATACGCGAGATTGCTCTCCATACAACTCTTTTGTATAGAGGAATATTGCTTGTACATCCATATTCTTGTAAGGTTGCTATGCACTGCCACAAGGGTCTACGAGGCATCAACCATGCCCGATTAAAAATTTAGCCGTGCCGAACAACCCAAAGCCGGATCTTTAAACTAGAGTTTAGGCGAAAACAAGCATGTTAAACACTTTAACACTAAGTGAGAGGGATTACAACCATTGTAGTGTTGGAGATAGTGCCCTCAGAGTCAATTATTAGGTCACAGGTACGTGATTGCAATGATTGATGGAGGACCTATCCCGGTAGGACAGTCTTACTCGAGATGATAGTATGCTATCTGGTTTACCTTTATCATCGTGTACTGCTTTAAGTGACCTGACAAGTCGCTATTACACGTTGGTAGAGCCCTTAGGATTCTTGCTTGACCACCAACAGTATGAGGGCGATCATATAAGTGGGAGCTGGGGTCTACAAGCATATCCTTAAATGGTCCCTAGTCGTGTGAGTTTCGAGACAGGGCATCGATACTCCAGAGTAGACTAGTGTATACAGTCGAGACCCCGACGAGGGGCGGTGGCCGGTCTCACAAGCCACTGGTGTCAGTTGGATCACCTAAGATGTATACAGGTGCACATTGGGTTATGAGTACACCGGACAGGACTCGCCGGGAACATGCTAGTTGGTCATATACCAGACGTCAGATGGCAGTTCCCTGGTGACATGTGTACAGGTTAGTTCATCGACCTGGGGATCGTCATTTGTCTCGTGTGAGTTCCCACTGTACTTTGATTACTACCCTACCACGGCTCAAAGGAGTCGTGCAAACAGGTTTTAGTTGGGTACAGTCCCGAGCCACATGGAGGCAGTGAGCGTATCTTCAGGGGTTCGTCTCTCCCGGTATTCGGGGTGAGGTCATGCTGTGTCTAGGAGAGCCATTACACGAAGCCCTCGGCCGAGGCAAGGAGATTTACTGGTAGGTATTCCAGTAGTATCTCAGGGTGTTCTGGGCTACACTCCGACACGACTTGTACCGCTTTTGGGGGTCTGACTTTTACCAACCCCCTAGGCCCGCCATGCGATGCTCATAGACGAACGGACCGGACTGTACGGATATTATCACTGACAGGCTCAGTAGGGTTGTCAGGCTGAGTTCGCTCACAGACGTCCCTTTTAGTCAATACCTGGTAGCCCGTTACGTATTGGCTTATACCTCTGACGTGCTAGTGGTTAAATCCACAACCAAGGTGTTGACGAGTCTTTAGAGTCCCCCACATTCTGTTACTCAGCTTTCGGGCGAAAAGTTGTAGAGGCGGTATGGAGAGATGGCAAGGTCCGATCAGATACGTGCGGTATTGCACGGATCAGGATCGGACAGTTTGTACTATAGGCCGTATGGATATATGGCAGGGTTCGATCAGATACGTGCGGTATTGCACGGATCAGGATCGAACGGATATTACTGGCCGGCTTTGGTTTAAGCTGGATCCTAGTATAGTACAGTGTAGATTTTGTCTCATTGCATTTGTATTTCGGTCGGAATACAAATGCGGGTGTGTATGCACAGTATCGGGGTTTTCCTGTAATTTATTACGGGACCAGTTTTCTGGAGTTGCCAGTTTGCTTTCCGTTTCGGCCAATTTCCTTTGTATCGTTCATTGGCCGAAGATTGGTGGAGGAGGGGTTATTTGCATTGTTGCAAATAAGTATTTGGAAGGGGGTCCTTTGCATATTATTTGTATCATGATGTGCACCATCACTTGACTTTCTATGCTCATGATGGCTTGACCTTTTTGGAGCCATCATGCATGAGATGATGGTAGTGTGGAGTGTTGGCATAGTTTTGTGATCATGGTTGTTTATGATAGCCATTCCTCTCTCTCTTGCATGATATGAGTTTGGCCTCTCCCATTTTTGATACAACCTCCTCATTTCTCACTCTCCCTCACATGCATGGCCGGCCACTTCCCTAAAGGGAAGTCCAAATTTGTTCATGTGGGATTTTTGCTCTTTTGCTTTAGGAAAAATCCCACAAGTTCCACCTCCATGAGTTTGTATCATCCCTCCACCAAAAGGCAATTCCTACAACCCCAAAGTGAGACATGTAATCCACATTACATTCTACAGCAAATCTTGGGCACGTCGACTAGCCAGCTTCGTGCCCGAGTTGCCTCGGCATTGAGGTGGGAGCCCGTAAAAGAAGTAGGCGATGTGGTGCACTTCCGGCGACGAGGTGGAGACCGGAGCTTCCGCAGGAGATCGGGACGACGACAAGAAGACCGGAGGACTTGGATCAGTCGGTATATTTCTCTTTCCCATCTTGTAGTTAGCTAGGACTAATTAATGGTTCGATCCGGGTATTAGTGCGCGGCGGTTTGCCAGTTCAAGAAAAAATTAAAGTTTATCACCGCTTCCGCATTTGGCCGTCGGATTGACGGCCGGGGCGTCGCCGTGCACTTACAGTGGTATCAGAGCCTCGCCATTAACTTAGTCTAGCTTGGTTTAATGTGTTTTGCATTTCCGATCGACCAAAATTCCAAAATCTACATTTTTCAAAGCGACAGTTTTCTTTTGAAATTTTTTGGTCTCCAAAAATTTTTCAGGTTGTATAAAATTAATGTACTGGAGACTATAAGGCTACTGTAGAAATTCGACAGGGTGATTCCACTGTGGAGGCGCGGAACAGCGGCCAAACCCACCTTTGGGCCGCGGTTCCGCCGCGCACCGTGGAGATCCCTGCACCAAATTTCTACTGTGTCTTTCTGGGGTGAAAATTGGGGTTTTGGAATATTAATATTGGGCCCAGAATTTCCTGATCTGCTACAGTAGTACTTGGGGCCCACTTATTATAATTTTGATTGATCGGATATTTTAAACACATTATTTCACAGTATTTACATTATATCTGCGACCGTGAATGTCACTTGATCGGTAAATCCGGTCTAACTGCTATAGCCCGGTTAGACGGATTTGCGAACGTGATTTTCACGTTGATGTTCTGTTTTTGCTGTGATGTTGCGGATTGGTCGTGGGGGATAGCCTGGATGCAATACTAGTACAGTTTTGTTGTATTATGTACATTTGATATTGCGGGGCGAGCGTCCGACATGTGGACTGCCGTCACTGCCTGTTTGTATTATTATTTTGGGGCACGACCTGGTTGCGGTCGATGTACCCGTTGTATGTATATTTTACTTTCTGTACTAGGATTACCCCGTGGAGGGGTGCACGGATAGCCGGGTTCTGGAAGGCAACAAGCCCGCATCTCATGGCATTGAGACGGAGGGGGCTTCACTCTGTGATTGGCGGGCTATTCGCCGCACTCGTAGGGGGTACAGGTTGACCCAGGAAGGGTGCCCAAGTTACCGGATTCCGTGAAGTGCTGGGTGGTCCATTCACGGAGCTGAAGGGAGGCTGCCTCGCTTCAGGTTTTGGCGGGTGACTTGTCGTGCCCGTAGGGGTCTAGGATTTCATTGCACAGGCTATCCACACGACCAGGGGAACGTCGGGTTTCAGTAGTGGCTCTGTGAAACCCGGGGATCCCAGATATCTGTATTGTTTCTGTGATGCTGTTCATTCTCTGTGATGTTGCATTTCTTATCACGCCTTGAGCGAATATAATATATTGGTATATATATTAGTAGATGTTGTATATGTTTTACATCCGCGCTAGTCCAGTCCCCGCTCTGTCGTTAGTTAGCTAACCTAACGGGTAATGACGGGACCCAGTGGCGAATGCGGATGGCATATACGTACATCAGTATATTTTCGTTCTTTGTGGTGTGATCAATTGATGGGACCGCGTTGATTCGGATCAATGCAAGTTAAAACAAACCTAATCTGATGTTGTTGGAACACTTTTTCAAAAAGCTGTTATTGCAAGGACGTTCTCTTTTGTTTTGCACAGTGATATTCGGTTATGAATATCCAGCACCTCAGTCGACGAGGCAAGGGCCGAGATCCCTTCACCGGGAGTGACCCCTTGGACAAAAAGTTTGCGTCAGGGCAATGACTTCACTATAGCCGATTACTTTTGCTTTGCATCGCGGTATTCATTTGGAATATCCTGCACCCCATTCTATGGGGAAAGAGCCGAGATCCCTTCACCGGGAGTGACCTCTTTAGCGAAAGTTTTCGTCACTATATTTTCAAAAAGCTATCCGTTCCTTCAACGATATCAAGTTCATTACGTTAAAGGTTTTCGTCAGAAACCATTCGTAGCCCTCCGTCTTTTCAGACGGGTAGCACGTAGTATTCATGCTGTGTTTGTTGACCTTCGTCAAGGCATAGTGTATGGTAGCTGCTTGTTACCTTTCTGCTGCATAGATAGATGCGTTGGTTTGGGACAGTCGTATAGCCTTGTTGGCCTTCGTCAAGGGCTTGTACGGGTGGATTCAAATTAACCTGGATAATGACGGGTAGAACTTGACATGTGACTTATGATTTGTTGACCTTCGCCAAGGTCATAAGAGCATGGGGCAGAAATCACATCGGGAGTTTCAAAAGAACTGAAACTTGCCAGATATGCGCATACCTTCTGGAGTGTGGTAGCGTGAGCGGATTCCGTCACGTTATCATGTGATGATAGTTGGATCCCGATTCCCACTGATGAGTTGGTTTACTCCTCGGGTGTTCCCGACTAATTCTTCTTTTAGGTTTGGAGGAGAATTTGACGGTACAGTGGGAGGTTTCCAGATTAGATAAATTGGTAACCATTCTGATCTAGGTTAGAGTGCACGCTGAGTGTTTCTTTTCTTTCTCTCTGGCAGCGACCATTGACCCGATCCTAAGACTATGACTCAGTGACCAAGTTGACCGAATCTTCTTAAACACTGCCTTTTGGATTGTCAGAGTTGCAGACCTCATTGCCACTCCTACTTTTACCCTTTTCTCCAGGACACCCCGTTTTACTACGAACGTCCACTTCCATTGGACAAAACCATCGTATGGTTAGATACGAACTCGAAGGGATTTATTCGAGGATGGTTTCCGGTTCTGGAGAAAACGGATAGGACTATTCAGTTGTCTTTTCCTTTTACCTTCTCTCAGGTTGCAAGTACTCCTTGGTTTAGGAGATAGTACACCTATTACGCAAATTGGATAGTCTTCTTCCAAACCATAGGCAGGTGCCGACCGGTGGGGAATGAAGAAAACCAATTAGCCTAACGATGGTGTACAGAAGGTATTAAGTTAAGACAAAGCAAGGGATTAGTAAGAGGGCAAAGTAAATTGCGACTGCCATTCACGACCAAACCAAATATTTCGTTACCACTCCCACATCACCTTTTTATTTCTCCAGGACACTCCGTATCACTACGAAGATCCACAGTTTATTTGGATACTCCATCGTATTGTTATATACGAACTCGAATGGAACTTGTTCCAGTTCGGGGATGGATTCTGGTTCAGGAGAAATAGGAATAAGGTTTATTCGGTTGTCTTTTATCCTCACCTTCTCTCGCATTGCGAGTGCTCCTAGGATTAGGACAGTACACCCATTATGCTTATTGGATAGTCTTCTTCCAAACCATAGGCTGGTGCCGAACGGTAGGGAAGGAAGAAAACCAATTGGCCTAAAGGGATGTGCAGAAGGTAATGACTAATGACATATGAAGGGATTTGGAGAGGTGTCAAAGAATTATACGGTTACAGTTGTGAATCTGGAAGAGGCATTACTAGGAATACCAGGATACCCCATCGAAACATTTCGATGTTTCATTTTCACTGTGTAATGTTAAAAGAAAACTGATTTCCCGATTAGATACTTACTCCAGGGTATGTATTTACCAGGTATGATTCTCACATCTGTATGGTTTTACAGATGATGAGTGGGAGTAGGTTATTGGGAATTGGGTGATCGTCCTCATTATATCGGGATTCGTTGTAATCGGTGATATTTGAGGAAGTCATCTGGACTGTTTGCCGGTCGGCAAAATATTTGGTTTTGAATATCCGCTGTTGTGCACCAATTTCAAATTGATATATCTGTACGTCTATTTTCATAGAGTGAGATATACCTTTTTTGAAATTATGTCTATGACATTTACCTATATCAGTGGATGGTTAGGTAAGGAGCATTAAACAGCGGTGTAATTCTTCTTAACCATAAGTACAGTTTTCAACCTACGACACACAGTGAATGAGTTTTCAGACTCAAGGGACTTATACAGAGTATTGTATGTTGTCCACGGTCCATCAGGACAGAGGGGTTGGTCCTCGTACTATATTCGGTTTACTTATGACTTCTCTGGTTTTTAGACAGGTGTTTCGTGGAAACACAGGGTCCGAATTTAGAGAAGTTATAGGAATTTGAATAGAGTAGAGAACCAGGTGTAGCAAGTATCGGGATTCTTCAAAGCGATCGAAGATGTAGACACTTGTGTATGGTATTCAGTTAATAGTAGTGATTAAGAGAACTTGCTTCTCTTTCAGGTTACTCATAATTGGAAGTACTCCTAAGTTGAGTAACGCTGATCGGCCTCCTTCCATTTAGGTGACATGCACTGGAGACAGCTGCATGATTTGAATCTGGTTCAATTAAATCAGTGCCTCTGGTTCTATATTGGATATAGAACAGTTCATATCTTAACGATGTTAAGATACGGGGAGTTGTCCGGTTTATGCTTAAAACCAGACACTGGACAACTCAAGGCATGTTTCTGTAATGGCTGTTTGTGGGTTGACCCAGGCTGTGACGAGGGTTGATTTTCTACCATCTGGATGAACAATAGCAATATTGTTCTAGACTCGCCACAGTTTTATTAAAAATGGATTTTTTCAGAAAACAGTAGTGGGAGCATGGTAGAACTGGAAGTGATTCCAGAACCACAAACGATTACTGAAGATTTGATAGGAACCTAAAGATTCAATATGGATTGATATTCCATTGGCCACTCCGCAGATAAGGTGGGTAACTTCAGGCACCCGAGAGGTACTACGGTAGCCTCAAGGACGGTGACAGGGAAGTTCTTGTTTGCCCACAATTACCATTGCTGTTGTTCCAGGCTGTGAGACCCGGCGGGAGGATGAGTATAGCGTCGTTCTAAACTAGCTTTAGAAGTGTACGTATATATGACTCTGCCAGAGGGTTGTCGTAGTCAGTGGGAGCAGCAGAAGCATTGGTGGACAGGTAGCTTATGTCTATCTATAGACTAAAGATGATGTAGCGGAGATAGATCATCTACTTCTGACGTGACAGTCATGGGTTTGACTTCATCAGAATAGGGGATGGATCTGTTGAGAAGGTAGTAGGGTGTGATATCCTGGTATTTGGATGACATACACAGAGTAGGAAAGGAAACTCCTATACTACAATTGGTTACACTTTGGTCGTCACACAGTGGTTTCTCCATAAAGGAAATGGATTTTATATCAGACATACTGGTTACTAGATCTATGGTTTTAGATCTAGATTTGGGTGGTTTCCCAATCAGGGTACTTTGACAGCATTCTAAGGGTATTTAGAATGGACGACTCCTGGCACGGTAGTGTACCTGCAGGTAATGGAGTCACCCTCTCTAAAGGTTTCTTACAGACTAAAGGGGAGAGGGATGTGCATGATTGGCAGATCACTTGCTTAGGCAATTGAGTCAATCATGAGATGTCAAGTACCACACCAAATGTTGTTCTTGCACTAGATGCAATAAGTTGACATTTGATCCAATCCTGGAGAAATGGTCGGAAGCAGTTTTAGAACATAAATGGATGTTCTAGGGATACGATAACGACAGCCTCATTCGGGAGACAGTTATCAATCCAGGCTTCCAAGGTGACATGGACAACAAGGAGGTTGTCGGAGTTATAGTTTTTCCTTCTGACGAGGGGCAGTATTTTGGACAGGTGGTCCAAGGCAATACTGAGGGTGGCATGGCGCAGGATACTGATTAAGTTCAGTTAACGATACAGTCTAAGAAGTTTGGATTTGGTGTTCATTTATGAGCTATGTCCCATCAGACATCCAGACACATTCTAAAACAGGTATTGCTCATTTCGGGAGATGGGTTTCTCCACGAACTTGAGATATAGAGAGAGACATAGAAAGAAACATCAAGGCGGATCCACTCACTGAGGCTATTCCTCGAACGCAATAGTTTCGCAAACGAGCTTTGTGAGACTGACTAGTAGAGGAGTTGGGTGTTCGGTATCATACGGGCTGTGAGTATGCGACATCGCAATAATTAGCCTTGAGTGCAAGTGGGAGATTGTTGGAGATAGTGCCCTCAGAGTCAATTATTAGGTCACAGGTACGTGATTGCAATGATTGATGGAGGACCTATCCCGGTAGGACAGTCTTACTCGAGATGATAGTATGCTATCTGGTTTACCTTTATCATCGTGTACTGCTTTAAGTGACCTGACAAGTCGCTATTACACTTTGGTAGAGCCCCTAGGATTCTTGCTTGACCACCAGCAGTATGAGGGCGATCATATAAGTGGGAGCTAGGGTCTACAAGCATATCCTTAAATGGTCCCTAGTCGTGTGAGTTTCGAAACAGGGCATCGATACTCCAGAGTAGACTAGTGTATACAGTCGAGACCCCGACGAGGGGCGGTGGCCGGTCTCACAAGCCACTGGTGTCAGTTGGATCACCTAAGATGTATACAGGTGCTCATTGGGTTATGAGTACACCGGACAGGATTCGCCGGGAACATGCTAGTTGGTCATATACCAGACGTCAGATGGCAGTTCCCTGGTGACATGTGTACAGGTTAGTTCATCGACCTGGGGATCGTCATTTGTCTCGTGTGAGTTCCCACTGTACTTTGATTACTACCCTACCACGGCTCAAAGGAGTCGTGCAAACAGGTTTTAGTTGGGTACAGTCCCGAGCCACATGGAGGCAGTGAGCGTATCTTCAGGGGTTCGTCTCTCCCGGTATTGGGGGTGAGGTCGTGCTGTGTCTAGGAGAGCCATTACACGAAGCCCTCGGCCGAGGCAAGGAGATTTACTGGTAGGTATTCCAGTAGTATCTCAGGGTGTTCTGGGCTACACTCCGACACGACTTGTACCGCTTTTGGGGGTCTGACTTTTACCAACCCCCTAGGCCCGCCATGCGATGCTCATAGACGAACGGACCGGACTGTACGGATATTTTCACTGACAGGCTCAGTAGGGTTGTCAGGCTGAGTTCGCTCACAGACGTCCCTTTTAGTCAATACCTGGTAGCCCGTTACGTATTGGCTTATACCTCTGACATGCTAGTGGTTAAATCCACAACCAAGGTGTTGACGAGTCTTTAGAGTCCCCCACATTCTGTTACTCAGCTTTCGGGCGAAAAGTTGTAGAGGCCGTATGGAGATATGGCAAGGTCCGATCAGATACGTGCGGTATTGCACGGATCAGGATCGGACAGTTTGTACTATAGGCCGTATGGATATATGGCAGGGTTCGATCAGATACGTGCGGTATTGCACGGATCAGGATCGAACGGATATTACTGGCCGGCTTTGGTTTAAGCCGGATCCTAGTATAGTACAGTGTAGATTTTGTCTCA
Source organism: Agapanthus africanus (assembly GCA_030015575.1). Taxonomy (NCBI): domain Eukaryota; kingdom Viridiplantae; phylum Streptophyta; class Magnoliopsida; order Asparagales; family Amaryllidaceae; genus Agapanthus; species Agapanthus africanus. The sequence goes on along the minus strand of JASDDO010000018.1, from coordinate 97,863,764 downwards.
TTGCATTTGTATTTCGGTCGGAATACAAATGCGGGTGTGTATGCACAGTATCGGGGTTTTCCTGTAATTTATTACGGGACCAGTTTTCTGGAGTTGCCAGTTTGCTTTCCGTTTCGGCCAATTTCCATTGTATCGTTCATTGGCCGAAGATTGGTGGAGGAGGGGTTATTTGCATTGTCGCAAATAAGTATTTGGAAGGGGGTCCTTTGCATATTATTTGTATCATGATGGTTTTCATGATGTGCACCATCACTTGACTTTCTATGCTCATGATGGCTTGACCTTTTTGGAGCCATCATGCATGAGATGATGGTAGTGTGGAGTGTTGGCATAGTTTTGTGATCATGGTTGTTTATGATAGCCATTCCTCTCTCTCTTGCATGACATGAGTTTGGCCTCTCCCATTTTTGATACAACCTCCTCATTTCTCACTCTCCCTCACATGCATGGCCGGCCACTTCCCTAAAGGGGCTGTCCAAATTTGTTCATGTGGGATTTTTGCTCTTTTGCTTTAGGAAAAATCCCACAAGTTCCACCTCCATGAGTTTGTATCATCCCTCCACCAAAAGGCAATTCCTACAACCCCAAAGTGAGACATGTAATCCACATTACATTCTACAGCAAATCTTGGGCACGTCGACTAGCCAGCTTCGTGCCCGAGTTGCCTCGGCATTGAGGTGGGAGCCCGTAAAAGAAGTAGGCGATGTGGTGCACTTCCGGCGACGAGGTGGAGACCGGAGCTTCCGCAGGAGATCGGGACGACGACAAGAAGACCGGAGGACTTGGATCAGTCGGTATATTTCTCTTCCCCATCTTGTAGTTAGCTAGGACTAATTAATGGTTCGATCCGGGTATTAGTGCACGGCGGTTTGCCAGTTCAAGAAAAAATTAAAGTTTATCACCGCTTCCGCATTTGGCCGTCGGATTGACGGCCGGGGCGTCGCCGTGCACTTACATGTAGATCCGGTCCTTCACTTCTTAAGCTCCGTGTTGAGGTCCCTTCGCTACGATCATCGTGTTCCGGACTCTCGAGAGGCTTCACGAAGAGAAAGGTGCAGGCTTGCTTCCGATCTTCGATAACAAAGATGATCTACCTTGAAGTTTCATTAACACAAGCTATCACTCATGAAATGATGTGAACACCCTCATCTAAATGGCAAGGATAGATGAGGATGATGAAGTAGGATTTTTGCTCTCATTTGTTTTCTTATTCTCGCTCATTTTTCATCACTTATAAAAAGCTAGAAAGCTTTTTCATGAAAAGAAAGAAGGAAGAAGATGAACAATCGACCTCAAACCTTTTGTGATGAATAATGAAAGGATAGATATGATGATTAATGCAACCATGGTCAACTAAACCCATGTAGAGAATTAACTAGGGTTAGGGTTTGGCTTGGGTTAAAGCATGAGTCATAACAAAATATCTTTCACAAAACAAAACTAAACCTTCTAGAATCATCTAGAAAGCATTAACCCAAATCAAACCCTAATCTTGTTTAATCTCTACTTAACATGTTGCATTACTTATCATATCATATTATAATATTATATATCACATATATAATATTTATCGTAACAAAATAAAATAATACATTTAACATATATCGCATATATATCAATGTATTACCCGAGTGAGAAAAAGAATCTTTTAGTGAGCTAATATTAGTTAATGTAATTTAATATATCATATATATTATTAAACATTAAATTATCGAATCAACACTTGATCCGACAATCCGGCTATATCGCATATAACCGACTAATACGATGACCCGGCTATATCACATATACCCGGCCGATATCTCATATCGCGAGAATCCTATACGGTATCACAAACCGCATTATCCTCGGTCCCGCACATATCACATATGTGCTCCTACTCCGTTTTTCCTGAGCCAAGAAAGCTCTGTGTATGACTCTAAAGAATTGTCAATACGCCGGCAGTAGGTGATGATCATATCAAACACCCACAAGCTGCAAGCGGTCAGCTAAACGTAACAGCCACCCAGGTATTGAGCGCTAAGAAGATCAACAAGCAAGCCTGTACATTCTCCTGTGAATCCAAACAGTAACACTCCCATACATTCCGGTCTCGTCGTCTGATATATCGCATATCTCGCCTAGGGGTGGTAAACGTCAGACCCCAGTAGCTCGATAAGTCGTGTCGATATGAGGTCTATAACAGTTCGAGAAACTACTGATAACACTTAACAGTAAATCTCAACAACCCTGGCCAGGGATTTCCGGTTATAGCCAATCGAACACAGCACAACATCAACTCCATATACCGGGAGAGACGAATCCCCTCCTATCGCTCATTGCCTCCATGTGATTCGGGACTGTATCCAAAAGCCACCTTTTTGCACTCCCTCTTGGATGTGGTATGATGGAAATTAAAGCACAGTGGGAATCACACAAAACTCTATGACGATCTCGGGTCAACAGACAACTCAGTACCAGTGTCACCGGAGAACTGCCATCTGACGTAAGGTATAATACCATCTGGGAGTTCTCCGTGAGTCCGTCCAGTGTACCCAGTCTCTACTGAGCACCCGTACACCATCCTTGATGTCAAACACCGATGGATATGGGATCATCCATCGCCCATCATATGGGTCAAGATGCGTATACGCTAGTCTACTCTGGTGTATCGATGCCCTGTCTCGATACACCCTCGACTAGGAACAGTTATAGGATGTACTCGTCGACTACCGTGGCCCCACTAGTATGATCTCATCATAGTCCCAGTAGTCGAGTACATATTCTAAGGGCTTTATCAACATGTAACATAGAGACAATCAGAGTACATGTTAAGATAAAGTACAACCAGATAGCATACTATCATGTCGAGCAAGAAAGTCCTCCCTATATATGTCCAAGCATCCATTACAATATACATCGTATGTACAGTAATGGCCTCTAGGGCATACATATAACTAACAATTCTCGTGCTGCTTATGATGTGTGTTATCCATCGATGCAAGCGCTGGCATTTAGCCGCGGCACAGTCAGCGTCCCATGTCTTGCGGATTTCCCTATCCGCAACTGAAGGTTTAGGACTTAGGGTGCACAGGGCTGGAGCCGTTAGGACATATGATACTTTATCATAAGTCAAGGCAATGTTTAAATTCCTCAGCCAGTCTTTATAGTTGGTCCCATTCAGCTTGTGTTTATCTAATAGAAGCTTAGGTATCTTCCATTAAGAGAGAGAAAAGAATACACTTAGCGAAAGCTCTTGCAAAGATCAGATTGGTTATTATCTTGTCTAATCGATGTCTCCTACTGTTTTTATCAAATTTTCATTAAAACCTTGTAAAAAGAAAACTAGCCGGGATTAATTACATTCTACAACTTCGCTAACCGTTCAGCCAGGCCAGTGCCGGTACTTGAGGGAGGTTTCCCATGCTTTCGCACGGACCTAATTAAAATAAACCTCATCTTCCCAGAGGCGTAGCCCCGTTTGACACCTTTCTAAACACCTACTGAGTTACCTAATTGTAAAGTGCAAAATTCTCCCAAGAGCAACATTTGCTCGCAGTGGGATCGGGATCCTACTATCATATAGAAGGTATACAATCTCATTGTAATTTTTAACTCTTGAAATTCCCGATATTATTTTTACCCCTAGTACTCATGACCTTAACTAAAATCAACATATCATAAGTACTAGTCAAGTTCTTCCCATCATTTCGTGATTAACTAGACCCACCCATATGACCCTTAACTAAAGTCAACATAATCATATGAATGTCCTAACTAATCTGCATCATATGCAGTGTAGGAAGACATCACTTAGCTACCGTTCACTGCGCCTTAACTAAAGTCAAAATGCGCAGCACGAATACTAAGTACTCTACTTCCTAAAATGACGGAGGGCTGCGGATAGTTTTTAAGAAAACATTTAACGCTTTGAACTTGATATCATTGTAAAATCTAATGGGTTTAAAAGAAGTGGCTTAAGCTCCGCATTTTGAAACTTGCTTTTTCATAAAAGTCAGAGTGTGTTTCAAATCTGATTCTACAACATCTTTTTAGGTTCATTTATCTTTTACATTAATCTCATTATAGTACCATCATTTAAAACCTAAGCCATTACAGAACGAAACGAAAATATAACGTACACTTATGCCACTCGCATTCGCCACAGTGTCCCGATATGCACCGTTAGGTTACTTAACTGACGGCATACCGGGACGGGGCTAGTGCGGGTGCAAAACATAAGTAACGTCTATTATATATCATATATATAATAACGCATTCGTCTGAGATATTTATTAAAAGATCACATCAGATAATAAAACCAGCAGAAGTATATTTAATATAGGATATCTAGGAGGTCCGTATTTTGTATTTAGCCAGCAATAAAAATACGGATTCAACGGTCGTGATGAATAGCCAAGCCCACATCCCTAGACCCCTACGAGAGCGGCAAACGACCCTACCAATTCTGGAGTTTAGGAGACCTGGTCTCGACTCCTCGAGATGGCCTCCCACTGAACCCTAGAACCCAGTCACTTGTGCCCTCCTCCTTGGGTCTATCCTAATGCGGAAAAGTAAATAATATACAACACTGGTGACAGCAACCTCAACCCGGAAGTGCCCCAAATAAAATAATATTACATACAATTTAATTTTACATGAATGAAAAGAAAACTCTCATCTCACATAAAACCCCCGGCTATTCATCCACGACAATCCTGCACATCAAATCTCATCGACACATAATATCAAATATCATCAACGTAAGTAAGTATGCATACACCGATCGTCGTTGATGTATAGCAACGAAAACCGGCAATACAACTACATACTACACTTACGGCCACAGAGAAATAAAATGAAAAACTACAACAATTGGAATCTTAACCGCCTTTAGACAACACAAACTCGGAATATCACATATACAAGATTCCATGCCTAACAATGTAAAGCTCGCATTAGGGTCTCATCCAAGAAAACAACTTTTCAAAACAAACCGGATAATTCAGCAAGATTTTCGTTTATCCCGAGACCGAACTGCTAGATTTACACGCAACAAAGAAATTTGTAGATTCCAATTATTGTATCACATACTAATAAACTAGGCGCAGTTAAAACATTCGATCGAACGATTAAACACCCACAGAGTTCTCAGAAAGCTCAACATTTGAGCAGTTTTAAAAAATACCAGTAACTGCACAAAATACATACGGGCCTGCATAAGAAATTACGACCCATGAAACACCTACTGCGCCGCGGAACCACCACCACAAGACCACTAAGGCTGCAGTTCCGCGGTCGTACGGTTGATTCAGGGCATCGTACTTCTTGTGGGCCCATAAAATACCCTGCTGAATTTTTTAAGTATTTTTAATTTGAAAAAATCCAGGTTTTTGAAAATTTTCCAGAGAGCACCCCCCGGGCGTCGTGTTTCGTTCGTTCGAGGTTTTTAACGTCGTCTAGGTTACTCCAAAGCTCTAGCTTGTCTCTGATACCACTGTAGGATTTTCTTAACACCTCGTTTAGGGTTTGGAAGTATTACACATGCCATAACTTTAAATTTATGACGTGCTAAGTAAACTAAACTTGGAATCGAACTAGAATTATGAAATAACAATTAAAAGTATCATATCTAAAAGATAATTTATACTAAGTAGAGAGACTACAAACTTGGTAGACCTCCTAGGATGACTCCTTGGATCTCCTTTGGTTTGGAACGGTTCGCTAGATCACCTCCAAGTCCACGACGATCCACCCGAAGTCCTTCGCCTAAAGCTTGTTGCTTCACTTGATCTTTGAAAACCTTGAAGCAAAACGCCCTACACAAAGTAGCAAGGGTTGTGTAGGATGATGTAGTGGTTGCTAATCTCACTTAATACCCTTTCTTTTATTTTATCTAACTCAAAATAGAACTCGAGAGAGCTAGGGAGAGGAAGAAGAAGATGGCTTGATATTTTCTTTTGGAATGAATAATTCAAAAAGAAAATAAGAGAGAGAGATAAATATCAAAAGAATAACCATAGTTAATAAATAATATCTAGATATTTTCTTCTTGAGTTAAAGGCAAAGGAAAAAGAAACCATGGTTAGGTCAAAATCAACCATGGAAAAGTGTAGAAGAAATGAGTCATGAAAAGAAATGAGTCATTATCTTTTTCCTTTATCTTTTACTTAATCCAAAAATATCCATATATATATAATTATTTACCATGTGATTCTTATATTGCCATCTAACTTGTATCATCAATCATGATACATATGCATGTATGTATGCTTGTATGCACATCATCATGTACATATAAATGCATGCATCCATTAAAAGAAAAAGGGTTTAAATAAATGAGATAAAAGTCAATATTAAATCAACACTTGATTTAATAAACCGGTCATATCTCATACGACCCGACTAGTATAAAATGCCAGATTAAAATACAGTATCACATACTCGTATTTAATCGAGCATCCGCACATATCACTTATGCGCACCACTTCGTTTCGCCTGAGCCGAGAAACTTCTATGTGGGACTCTAAGACTCGTCAATACTCCAGCAGTAGGTGATGATCATATCAAACACCTACAAGCCGCAAGCGGTCAGCTAAATGTAACGGCCACCCGGGTATTGAGCGATCAGAAGAAGAACAAGCGAACCTGTCAATCCAACTGGTAACACTTACCGTACAGTCCGGTCTTTTCGTCAGTTATGCTGCATATCGAGTCTAGGGATGGAATCGTCGACCGCAATAACTCAATAAGTCATGCCGGTATATGGTCTATAACAAATCGAGAAACTTATTGATAACACTTATCAGTAATATCTCAGCAGCCCTGGCCAGGGACTTCCTGTTACAGCCAATCGTGCACAACACAGTTGGAGATAGTGCCCTCAGAGTCAATTATTGGATCACAGGCATGTGATTGCAATGATTGAGGGAGGACCTATACCGGTAGGACAGTCTTACTCAAGATGATAGTATGCTATCTGGTTTATCTTTATCATCGTATACTGGTTTAGATGACCTTACAGGAAACTATTGCGCATTGATAGAGCCCTTAGGATTCTTTCTTGACGGCCAGCAGTATGATGGAGATCATATACGTGGGAGCTGGGGTCTATAAGCACATCCTTTAAAGGTCCCTAGTCGTGGGAGTTTTCGAGACAGGGCATCGATACTCTAGAGTAGACTAGTGTATACAGTCGAGACCCCGACGAGGGGCGGTGGCCGGTCTCACAAGCCACTGGTGTCAGTTAGTTCACCTAAGATGTATACAGGTGCTCATTGGGTTATGAGTACACCGGACAGGACTCGCCGGGAACATGCTAGCTGGGATTATACCATACGTCAGATAGCAGTTCCCTGGTGACATGTGTACAGGTTAGTTCATCGACTTAAGATCGTCATTTGTCACGTGTGAGTTCCCACTGTACTTTGATTACTACCCTACCACGGCTCAAAGGAGTCGTGCAAACAGGTTTTAGTTGGGTACAGTCCCGAGCCACATGGAGGCAGTGAGCGGATCTGCAGGGGTTCGTCTCTCCCGGTATTGGGGGTGAGGTCGCGCTGTGTCTAGGAGAGCCATTACACGAAGTCCTTAGCCAAGGCAGGAGATTTACTGGTATGTATTCCAGTAGGATCTCAGGGTGTTCTGGGCTACACTCCGACACGACTTGTACCGCTTTTGGGGGTCTGACTTTTACCAACCCCCTAGGCCCTGTAAGTCCATGTCACGCACCCTACAAGCTTGCGGGAAGGAGGAATATATGAAAAACGATTATCAAAGCTTCGTAACACGGACTTGAGCACACGGATCGTATCTAAACCGTTACTAGCATACTACGAGAGGTTTAACTAATCGGATTCGAAGTTATACCTCACGTTACATGTCCTTCGGGTCTTCATCGCTGTCCTCCACTCCTCGTAGGCTCCTTGGAACATCGGCACCTCAACGGCCTCTTCGAGTCAAAGACGATCCACCCAAGAGCTCCTACTCCAAGCTTGATCTCTAACTTGAGATAACTAGGTTCCTTTAGCTGCTAATCAAAGTGACCTAGGTGATATAGAGTGAGGTTATGGATTAATTAGTCTATCTAATCCTTGATCTCAACACATGAGAGGGGAGGATTAGGGTTTCAAGAAGGAGAGAGCTTGAGGAGAGGGAAGGTGAGCATAAGAATGATATTTAAAAATGAACTCATTTGAATATATCAACCATAACAATTTATCAAATAAATAATTCAAATGATTAATCATCATGGTTGATTCATTCACCTTGTGTGATTCATCTCATAAGTCATTAGCTAATAAATGCATCATTTAACTCCATGGATGAATCACACAAATGCATCATTAAGCAATAAATGCTTATGCCACCTTAACCCCCAAGTCACCATGCTTCTAGAAACTTCCCGGAAAATTACGAGAATGCCCCTCCAATCTGTGAAAACACGGAAAAACTTTAGACTGTATAAATTCAACAACCCGATACTAAAATCTGGCTTAAACCAAAGCCGGCTAGTAAAAACTGTCCGAACGTCATACGTGTATTTAAACGCGTATGCGTTCGAACCCTTGTCGTAAAACTATACGACCTCTATACCGTTTCGCCTGGAGCAGGGAAACTCTCTGTGTGGGACTCTAAAGACTCGACACTACGCTGGCAGTAAGTTTAACCACAGACCGCAAGTGGCACTAGCTGTACGTAACGGTCCCCAGGTAGATGTCGATAAGAAGGCCGATGAAGAAACCCATCCGAACTCCTACTGAGCCTGATGTGACAATCTCCGTACAGTCCGGTCTGTTCGTCTAAGACTATCGCATATCTCGCCTAGGGGGCGGCAAGCATCAGTCCCCTAATAGCAGTATAAGTCGTGTCGATGCGTTGCCCATTACACCCAGAGAAACTACTGGAACCTACCAGTAAATCTCGCTTGCCCTGGCCAGGGACTTTGCGTAATGGCTTTCTGACACAGCGCGATACCAACTCCCAATACCGGGAGAGACGAATCATGTCTAACCGCCACTGCCTCCAAGTGCTCGGGACTGCACCCAACTGCTACCTGTTTGCATGACTCCTTTGAGCCGTGGTAGGGTAGCAATCTAAGAACAGTGGGACACACTCGAGGCGAAGTAGCAGTGTCAAGTCTGCGGACTATGCTGTACTCATGTCACCTGGGAACTGTTAACTGACGTCGGGTATAATACCTACCAACAGTTCCCCTGCGAGTCCTGTCCGGTGTACCCATAACCTAACGAGCACCTGTATACTATCTCCAGTACTACGTACCGATGGCTGTGGGACAGACCATCTCCCCAACTGGGATGAGAAGCGTACACACTAGTCTACTCTGGAATATCGATGCTCTGTCTCGATAATCCAACGACCAGGGACCTGTATATGATGTTGCTTATAGACTACCCAGCCCCCACTAGTGTGACTGCCATCACAACGCTGGTAATCAAGCAAAGATCCTATGGGCTCTACTAATATGTATAAATGATACTGTTAGTTATATGTATGCCCTAGAGGCCATTACTGTACATTGGATGTATATTGTAGTGGATGCTGGGACATATATAGGGAGGACTTTCTTGCTCGACATGATAGTATGCTATCTGGTTGATCTTTACCTTAACCTGTATACTGTTTGTCTCTCTGTTACATGTTGGTAAAGCCCTTAGGATGTGTACTTGACTACCTGGACTATGATGCGGATCATACTAGTGGGGACATGGTAGTCCATAAGTACATCCTTCAAAGTCCCTAGTCGTGGGTGTATCGAGACGGGGCATCGATATACCAGAGTAGACTAGCGTGTACCTTCTCGACCCATACAGATGGGCGATGGATGATCCCATATCCATCGGTGTTTGACATCAGAGATGATATACGGGTGGTCAGTAGAGACTGGGTACACTGGACGGACTCGCCGAGAACTCCCAGATGGTATTATACCTCACGTCAGATGGCAGTTCTCTGGTGACACTGGTACAGAGTAGTCTGTTGACCCGAGATCGTCATAGAGTCTTGTGTGGTTCCCACTGTGCTTTGATTTCCATCTTACCATGTCCAAGAGGGCGTGCAAAATGGTGGTTTTTGGGTACAGTCCCGAGTCACATGGAGGCAATGAGCGATACGAGGGGATTCGTCTCTCCCGGTATAGGGAGTTGATGTTGCGCTGTGTTCGATTGGCTATAACAGGAAATCCCTGGCCAGGGTTGCTGAGATTTACTGGTAAGTGTTACCAGTAGTTTCTCGAATTGTTATAGACCTCATATCGACACGACTTATCGAGCTATTGGGGTCTGACGTTTACCACCCCTAGGTGAGATATGCGACATATCAGACGATCAGACCGGACTGTACGGTAGTGTTACTGGTTGGATTCACTGGAGTGTGAGCGGGCTTGCTCGTCGATCTTCAGATCGCTCAATACCCGGGTGGCCGTTACGTTTAGCAGACCGCTTGCGGCTTGTGGGTGTTTGATATGATCATCATCTGCTGCCGGCGTATTGACGAGTCTTTAGAGTCCTACACAGAGGTTTCCTGGCTCAAGCGAAACGAAATAGGAGCGCATATGAGATATGTGCGGGACCGAGAATAATGCGTGTATGTGATACCGTATTTCGTTCTCGCGATGAATGTATCGAATGGTCATATGCGATATAACCTAGTTATCGAATCGAGGGTTGATTCGATAAGCCGATACATTGGATACTAGTCGGTTATATGCGATATGACCGGATCGTTAAATCAAGTGTTGATTTAATGATTTAATGCATAATTATATATTTGATATATTACTTTGCGTTAACTAGTATTGGTTCACTTTAAATGGATTTTCTCACTTGATTTGTGCACATTGTATATGTGATATATTTTTGTGCACTTGATTGTATCATGTTTGATGATACATGAATGCTAGGGTTTGTGTAAAGAGTTAAACCTTAGTTAAGCAATTGGTTAGGGTTATTATATATTTATTCATTCATTTATTGAATTGTTTATTTCATTTTGGTAAAAGGAAAATGGTGGCTAATTTTGTTCTTTGTTGAAGCTTCATGAAGCTTTGAATAAAGTCCACCATTTTTGTTTTATACCTAACCTAACCATTCACCTAACTATAGTTTGCTCTCTACACATAACCATGGTTGGATTATGATAAGTTTTGATTTTCTTTTTTATTTGAAATTAACTTATCATAAGACTTATCATCTTCTTGCTTTCTTCTTCTTCTTCACTTAATGAAGAAAAAGCTTGCTTCATCAATGGTGATTGATGAATTAGAGTGAGAAATCCAATTCTAAAGTCTACCCACTTCCTATTTCTTCATCCTCTACCTCTTGCCAAGTAGTAGAGTGTGTTTTCTTCACAAGTTTTCATGGCTTGGTGAAGGTGGAGCTTGATCTAGTGATGCTTCGACGTAGATCATCTTCGGCACGAAGCCGACGACCTTGCCCGCTCTTTCTCCGATGAAGCCGACGCAAGAGCCAGGATTTCGATTTGGACAGCGAGGATACTTCGTTGCGGAGCTATGTAGGTGGAGAACCGGATCTACAAAGGTTGTATTTCCGCTCACTTAGTTAAAGTAGTTAACTAGTTGCTTTTTAGCCTAGACATCTAGCCAACGATCCGTACACTAGGGTTTCTCGGCACCATAATTTTTGAAATTGGCATGGTTGATGCCTTGTGAGACCTCTTGAGAGTGCCTAGGAACCCTACAGTGGTATCAGAGCCTAGCTAGAGCCTTAGGCGAAGTCTAGATGCAATTTGTAGTCCGAACGAACCCGAAACCCAATTCCAAACATGCTCTCTGTCCTTTTTTGAAAAACGTGGATTTTTCTAAATTAAAAATATGCAGAAAACTCAGCAGGGAAATCTAAGAATTACGGCGCAAAAAGTTTTGCATGAACAGTACAATCGGCGGCGGAACCGCGGCATAAGCCTAGCTTATGCGGCGGTTCCGCGGCAGAATTGTGACGTCAGCCCTAACTGTTTGCATAGTAATTCATTGTTTCAGGTGCTGAGTTCTCTGGGTATTTTAAAAATTTATTCAAGAGTTGAATTTCTGGAGTTGTTTTAGGGATTCGGTGTTTTGATCGGAGTATCAGATTTTGTCTAAGTGGCTTTCCGGATAATTTTTTGAATATGTTAAAAAGTTCGACCGGATATAAATACCCAATTTTTCCCCTGTCGGGAAATTTCCAAGTGTTGGATTTTTCCGTAGTTTAACGACGTTCTAAGTAGTGCAAGTAACTCGATGGACCCTCTAGAAGAAAACAAACCTTAACTCGATTATGTGACCGTCTTGAACTGCCCTTTGAACCTTTGGGTTTGGGGCAGTACGGCGTGCCACATGTGAGGCGTTGGCTTGACCCTTCTACGGCTGGACCGGTGGTACTGAGGCACGAACTGAATGTTGTTAGACTTATTTCATATGTTGATCTGTATCGGGAAAACTTGGGTGTTTGACTGTTCGATCGAAAAGTTTAACATTTTCTATTTATCTGGAATGGGATACAATAATTGGAATTCACAATGAGTTATGAGATAACTGAATGAATGTTATAAACATAGCAGTTTAGTCTCACTTGATCGGTTGCCACGGAATTTTGATGTGATCAAAAGTCCGTCGCAATCACGTAGCGTACGCGGATACTCGCCGGGTAAACTTAATAGACAGCCTCACTCCATAGCCCCGACCAAGTGACTGTAGGAGAACCCCGTCGCCGAAAGCATCCGTTCGGGTGCTCGCGGTAGCGGTGTTCCGCCTTGGTGCACTTCATCGACGGTATCGGGGGTGAAGCCGCCTACTAAAGTTTGCGACGAGCATTCGATCAGAATGTCGGGAATCCTGTTGAATTGCCCGACTTGATATTGAAAAGTGTTTTCAATGATGAGACTAAAATGCGGGGTTTATAATTGTTAGGCATGCGATGTCTAAGTAATTCATTTGGTCAGGCATGCGATGTCTGAGGTGGTTGCGAATTCCAACTGTTGTAGTTTTACACTTTCTTTTCTGTGACCGTAAGTGTAATGTGTGATATCGCCGGTTTCGTTGCTATATGTCAACGACAATTGGGATGCGCATATTTACTTACGTTGATGACATGTGATGTTATGTGTTGCTGGATATGTTATATTGGATCGTCGTGTTTGAATAGCCGGGGTTTTTTATGTGAGATGAGTTTTTTTCATTTTCATTCATGTAAAAACTTGTATGTAATATTCTTTTATTGGGGCACTTCCAGGTTGCGGAAGTTGTCACCGTTTGTGTATTATTTACTTTTCCGCACTAGGATAGACCCTAGGAGGGGAGCACAAGTAACCGGGTTCTGGGGTCCAGTGGGAGACCAACTCGAGGAGTCGAGTCCGGGTCTCCTAACTCTAGAATTGGTAGGGTTGCTTGCCGCTCTCGTAAGGGTCTAGGGGTGTGGGTTTGGCTATTCATCACGACCGTGGAATCCGTGTTTTATACTGGCTCGTATTGAAAACACGGACGTCCTAGTATATCCAATATTTCATATGCTTCTTCTGCTGCGATATCTGTGATGTGATCATGTGATGTTCTGTGATAGATACTGTATATAGTATATATGATATATTATATAGATGTTACTTATGTTTTACACCCGCGCTAGCCCTGCCCCGCTCTGCCGTTAGTTACCTAACCTAACGGTGCACGAGGGGACATCGAGGCGAATGCGGATGGCATAAGTGTACGTCGTATTTATCTGTGATGTTTAGGTACTTAAATGATGGGACTTCATTAATGAGATTAATGAAATAAAAGAAACCTAAGATGTTGTAGAATCGAATTTCAAAATAAAAGGGGTAGCTACAGTTCTTGCTTTGCACAGAGGTATATGTGATATATCCTGCACCTTATTCGATGAGGAAAGGACCGAGATCCCTTCACCGGGAGTGACTCCTTTAGCAATAACTGGCAGATGCTACACACTCGGTTTGTCTTTTGATTGCTTTTAAGAGTTTTTTGCTTTGCACAGCGATATATATGATATATCCCGCACCTCATTCGACGAGGAAAGGACCGACGATCCCTTCACCGGGGGTGACTCCTTTGGCAATAACTGGCAGATGGTACACACTCGGTTTGTCTTTTGATTGCTTTTAAGTGTTTTTGCTTTGCACAGTGATATATATGATATATCCCGCACCTCATTCGACGAGGAAAGGACCGACGATCCCTTCACCGGGAATGACTCCTTTAGCAAAACTAGAAAAGCCTCAAAAGCACTCCATTTTAAAATTATTTGATTCTACAACGATATCAAGTTCATTACGCAATAGGTTTTCAGAAAAACCTGTCGTAGCCCTCCGTCATTTCAGATACGTACTAGTTAGTATTCGTGCTGCGGTTGTTTGGCCTCCGTCAAGGCGTAGTGTACGGTAGCTAACTAGTGCTTATCTGCTAGCATATGATGCGATTGGATTAGGGTATTCGTACGGCGTTGTTTGGCCTCCGTCAAGGGTCGTGCGGGTGGGTTTAATTCAATCATGAAATGACGGGTTGAACTTGACTAGCGGACTATGGGTTGTTTGGCCTCCGTCAAGGTCATAGGACGTTAGGGGAAAAATATTATCGGGAATTTCAAGTGTTGAAATTTGCAATGAGATTGCATACCTTCTATGAGATAGTTGGATCCCGATACCCGCTGTGAGTAATTGTTACTCCTGGGAGAGTTTTATACATTACAATTAGCCGATCAAGTAGGTGTCTAGAAAGGTGTCAACAGGGTTACGCCTCTGGGAAAACGAGGTTTACATTAATTAGGTTCGTGCGAAAGCACGGGGGACCTCCCTCAAAGTACCGACACTGGCCTGGCTGAAAGATTGGCGAACTTGTAGTGTGTAATTAATCCCGGCTAGTCTTTCCTTTTAGGGCTTGAAGGAAGATTTGATAAAAAGCAGTGGGAGCCATCCTGATTAGATAAAATAAAAACCAATCTATTCTTGCAAGAGCGCACGCTGAGTGTTTTCTTCTCTCTCTCTCCAGGTAGCGACCATATCACGCCTTAATCAAGATAATAATACGGAATATTGACCGAACCCGCTTGTTATACTGAGCTGGGGAACGTTGATCCCGCTCCAACTTATAATTGTTATAAGACAGAGCAGGAAATTGGGGAATACCAGATTTCCCGTGCCGCCCAAACGAAGAGAGTGCATGTTGATGCATCATCTTCGGGTGTGTTCATTACAGAGAACTGTTTCTCAGTATCCTTTACGTCCTGGGTATGTGATACCAGATCAGGATCCCAGATATGTAATTTGTTACATAGGGCTACAGATAGGTAGAGAACTGAGAACGGGTGATAAGTTTCATGAGGCAGAAAACGGGGCAAGAGTTGCAGCCAAGTCTGTTGGTCACTGTCATCCTGTATTACAATACATTGATTCTGAACGAATGTTATTAGATACCGAACCTGATATACAAAATCATATCAGTCTCTTTATTAGTAAAGAAATGATAAAATTTTGTATTGTTGGATAATGTTTTGAACATTTCCTATATCAAAAGTTGATCGGTTCAGGCACGTTATCTAAAAGCGTTGATGTTCTAAATCAAACTACAGTTCTTAGTATACGGAACACACAAAAGAGGAAGAGTTCAGAAATGAACGAATTCTTCTTGAGGTATTGTAGACTAAGTCATATCAATGCGACCCGACTAGCTAGAGTTTCATTTAGATGCATATTTAAATCAGTTTGAATTTACATCTTGTGAAACTCGCCAGTCATGTCACAAAGATAAGATGACCACAGCTTTGTTTATTGGAAACAGAGAAAGAGTTAGTAAACTCTTGGGATGATACATGTTGATGTATGTAAGGTCCCCTGTCTACACATGCCAAGACCGGTTCTTTGTACTTCATTACATTCTCTGATAATCTTTCAAGATTCAGACCTATGTTCCTGTTAAAACACAAGTCCGAACCTTTTGAGATATTCACAGAATATAAGTTAGAAGTAGAGAACCAAAATACGGGTATAAGTATTATGTCCTTTGATGTGATCGAGGAGGAGAATACTTGAGCACGGAAATCCTGGACTATTCTAAAGGAGAATGAGATTCTCTCTCAGCATTACTCCTCCGTATACACCATTGCACGATGGTATGTCGGGGCGGAGCAGATACACCCTATCTGATATGGTGTGCTCTATGATGAGTACTACTGAGTTACCTGTTTCCTTATTGGGAGTTATGCACTTGAGAAGCTGCATACCTATTGAATAGGGTTCGAATCAAATCAGTGCCTACCACTTCATATGTGATATGGAAAGGGAAGAGCCCATTTCTTAAGTTAGTTAAGATTTGGGGTTGACCAGCCTATGTCTAAAAACAAAATCTGGACAAGCTCGAGGCAAAGTCTGTTATGTAGAACTGGAAATGTTCCAGCTATACAATCTGCAGCAGATGATTTGGTACAACCAAAGGATTCAGTAGATGGAAACGAACCTCAACTTCTCCGCCGATCTAGTAGGGTTCCTCACCCACCTGAGAGATACTTCTGTTTCTCTATGACAGTGGGAGCGAGGAATGCATCATGAGATGATAACCCAACTAGTTTCGAGCTGGCCATCAGGAGTAAGATTCTATAAGAATGGATGGATGCTTAATGATCTGAGATGGAATCCTTATACACCAACAAAGTATGGATTTTGGTTGCTATATCTGAAGGGTTAAATCCCCATCAGGAGCAAGTATATCTTGAGAAGATTACTTGGTGTACATGGAAAGGTTGAGACTTTCAAAGCTAGACTTGTTAAAAGTTTGCATCATTGACCAGGTGTAGATAATGATGAAACCTTTTCAAGTAGCTATGCTTAAGTCCATCCAGATCCTACTTGCCACGGCTACATACCATGACTACGATATCTGGCGGTTGGGTGTCATGACTGCTTTTCTAAATGATATTTTAGAAGAGTGCGTCTATAAGTACACAGCCAGAGGGCCTCGTAGACAGTGAGAGCAGCGGAAACGTGTGCAAGATGCTTTATAGGATAAAGAAGACATCGCGGAGTTAGAACGTCTGTTTTGATGAATTAGTCAAAGAAGTTGACATCATCAAAATGGTAGATGAACCTTGTATAAACAAGAAGGTAGTAGGGAGTATGGTGACGATCCTCGTAGAGTACGTGGATGACATACTCTTGATAGGGAAGGAGTTTCCTATTCTACGCTCGATCAATCTCCGCTTATCACAATGATTCTCCAAATAGGATCAAAGTGATACCTACTAAATCCTAGGTTTTGGATCTATGAGATAGATCTAAATGGATGTTAGGATTCTCACTAGTTGTAGTGAGAAGGTATCAATCGACCCTGGGGAGAATCACTGGAATGGTTCCAGGGTGATAAAGACGACTGAATGTCAGTCACAGGCATTGTCTTTTCCCTCAGTAAAAGGGACGGTATGTTGGAAGAGTTCCAAGTTAGATACCGTGGCATACTAGACGATAAAGGCTGGATACATCGCTACTTAAGATGCTACCAAAAGAGGATGTTTGGGTGTATATTGGTTCATGAGAAGAACTATGTTCCTCCCATTGTGTGACAATGGAGTTGTGGCTTATGCCAAGGAACGCAGGTCCCATCAGTGATCCAGACATATTCTAAGGCAGTACCACCTGATCATGGAGATGGTTGATCTCCAAGGAGATCGAGGTTAGGAGAGTAGACTCAGAGGACAGCACGGCGGATCCACTCACAAAGGCCTGTTCCCAGAGAGAGACTTTTATGGGATGGTTGAGTATGAGATACTACAACCACTGCTACAGATGGCCCTAGTGCAAGTGGGAGATTGTTAGTTATATGTATGCCCTAGAGGCCATTACTGTACATTGGATGTATATTGTAGTGGATGCTGGGACATATATAGGGAGGACTTTCTTGCTCGACATGATAGTATGCTATCTGGTTGATCTTTACCTTAACGTGTATACTGTTTGTCTCTCTGTTACATGTTGGTAAAGCCCTTAGGATGTGTACTTGACTACCTGGACTATGATGCGAATCATACTAGTGGGGACATGGTAGTCCATAAGTACATCCTTCAAAGTCCCTAGTCGTGGGTGTATCGAGACGGGGCATCGATATACCAGAGTAGACTAGCGTGTACCTTCTCGACCCATACAGATGGGCGATGGATGATCCCATATCCATCGGTGTTTGACATCAGAGATGATATACGGGTGCTCAGTAGAGACTGGGTACACTGGACGGACTCGCCGAGAACTCCCAGATGGTATTATACCTCACGTCAGATGGCAGTTCTCTGGTGACACTGGTACAGAGTAGTCTGTTGACCCGAGATCGTCATAGAGTCTTGTGTGGTTCCCACTGTGCTTTGATTTCCATCTTACCACATCCAAGAGGGCGTGCAAAACGGTGGTTTTTGGGTACAGTCCCGAGTCACATGGAGGCAATGAGCGATAGGAGGGGATTCGTCTCTCCCGGTATAGGGAGTTGATGTTGCGCTGTGTTCGATTGGCTATAACTGGAAATCCCTGGCCAGGGTTGCTGAGATTTACTGGTAAGTGTTACCAGTAGTTTCTCGAATTGTTATAGACCTCATATCGACACGACTTATCAAGCTATTGGGGTCTGACGTTTACCACCCCTAGGCGAGATATGCGACATATCAGACGATCAGACCGGACTGTACGGTAGTGTTACTGGTTGGATTCACTGGAGTGTGAGCGGGCTTGCTCGTCGATCTTCAGATCGCTCAATACCCGGGTGGCCGTTACGTTTAGCAGACCGCTTGCGGCTTGTGGGTGTTTGATATGATCATCATCTGCTGCCGGCGTATTGACGAGTCTTTAGAGTCCTACACAGAGGTTTCCTGGCTCAAGCGAAACGAAATAGGAGCGCATATGAGATATGTGCGGGACCGAGAATAATGCGTGTATGTTATACCGTATTTCATTCTCGCGATGAATGTATCGAATGGTTATATGCGATATAACCTAGTTATCGAATCGAGGGTTGATTCGATAAGCCGATACATTGGATACTAGTCGGTTATATGCGATATGACCGGATCGTTAAATCAAGTGTTGATTTAATGATTTAATGCATAATTATATATTTGATATATTACTTTGCGTTAACTAGTATTGGTTCACTTTAAATGGATTTTCACACTTGATTTGTGCACATTGTATATGTGATATATTTTTGTGCACTTGATTGTATCATGTTTGATGATACATGAATGCTAGGGTTTGTGTAAAGAGTTAAACCTTAGTTAAGCAAATGGTTAGGGTTATTATATATTTATTCATTCATTTATTGAATTGTTTATTTCATTTTGGCAAAAGGAAAATGGTGGCTAATTTTGTTCTTTGTTGAAGCTTCATGAAGCTTTGAATAAAGTCCACCATTTTTGTTTTATACCTAACCTAACCATTCACCTAACTATAGTTTTCTCTCTACACCTAACCATGGTTGGATTATGATAAGTTTTGATTTTCTTTTTTATTTGAAATTAACTTATCATAAGACTTATCATCTTCTTGCTTTCTTCTTCTTCTTCACTTAATGAAGAAAAAGCTTGCTTCATCAATGGTGATTGATGAATTAGAGTGAGAAATCCAATTCTAAAGTCTACCCACTTCCTATTTCTTCATCCTCTATCTCTTGCCAAGTAGTAGAGTGTGTTTCCTTCACAAGTTTTCATGGCTTGGAGAAGGTGGAGCTTGATCTAGTGATGCTTCGACGTAGATCATCTTCGGCACGAAGCCGACGACCTTGCCCGCTCTTTCTCCGATGAAGCCGACGCAAGAGCCCGGATTTCGATTTGGACAGCGAGGATACTTCGTTGCGGAGCTATAGAGGTGGAGAACCGGATCTACAAAGGTTGTATTTCCGTTCACTTAGTTAAAGTAGTTAACTAGTTGCTTTTTCGCCTAGACATCTAGCCAACGATCCGTACACTAGGGTTTCTCGGCACCATAATTTTTGAAATTGGCATGGTCGATGCCTTGTGAGACCTCTTGAGAGTGCCTAGGAACCCTACAGATACGTTACAAGAAACATATGCACATATTAAAGTAGAAACAAACCAAGTAGCATACTACCATTTTTAGCAAGACTGATATATAACTGTGAAAATCCCAAGCTTCCATTAAGTAATATACAAGCTATTATGATACAATAATGGCCCCTAGGGCATATGCACTAACAATCTCCCACTTGCACTAGGGCTATGTGCTGGCATATCGCAGACCTATCATCTCGAATAGCCTCTCGAACTGCGTCTGTGGAATGGCCTTTGTGAATGGATCAGCAGTGTTATTCTCTGTATCTACTCTCTTCACCTCGATCTCCCGGCGATCTACGATTTCCCTGATCATGTGATACCACCTTAAGATGTGTCTTGACTTGTGATGGGACCTGGGTTCCTCCACTAAAGCTATAGCGCCGTTGTTGTCGCAATACAGAGGTATTGGACCAACAATGGTAGGAACCACCTGAAGTTCTGTGAAGAACTTCTTCATCCAGACAGCTTCTTTTGTGGCATCGCAAGCAGCTATGTACTCCGCTTCCATCGTTAAGTCAGCAACGGTCTCCTGCTTGGAACTCTTCCAATAGACCGCCCCTCCATTGAGGGTAAAGACATAACCCGACATGGACTTGGAGTCATCCTTGTCACTCTGGAAGCTGGAGTCGGCAAAGGCCTCGATCTGGAGGTCTTTTCCGCTATATACCAAGAACATCTCCTTAGTCCTCCTTAGGTACTTGAGAAAGTTCTTTACTGCTATCTAGTGCTTCTCCCCTGGGTTTGCCTGATACCGGCTTACAACGCTCAATGCGTATGCTATATCTGGTCTGGTACATAACATCGCATACATTATAGAGCCTACCGCAGAAGCGTAGGGTATAATCGACATGCAATCCCTTTCCAAATAAGTCTTGGGTGACATCTCTTTGGAGAAGGTGATTTCGTGACAAGCCGGTAGGTTACCGCGCTTAGAATCATCCATACTGAATCTCTTCAATATGGTGTCTACGTACCTGGACTGCGAAAGTCCCAACATCCTTTTTGATCTATCACGATAGATCCGGATCCCAAGAATGTAGGTGGCATCACCCAGGTCTTTCATGGAGAATTTCTGTGATAAGAATCTTTTGACTGACTGTAACATAGGAATATTATTTCCTATTAGGAGAATGTCATCCACGTACAAGACGAGGAATACTACAGCTCTCCCTACAATCTTACTGTATATGCATGGCTCATCTGGATTTTTGATAAAGTCGAATTCTTTGACAGCATCATCAAAACAGATGTTCCAACTCCGCGATGCCTGCTTTAGTCCATAAATGGACTTAAGCAACTTGCATACTTTACCGCTGCTCCCACTCTGAATGAATACCTCTGGCAGATCCATATAGACGCACTTTTCCAAATTACCATTTAGAAAGGCCGTCTTTACGTCCATCTGCCAGATCTCATAATCGTGGAAGGCAGCAATAGCAAGAAGGACCCGAATGGATTTGAGCATAGCCACTGGAGAAAAGGTTTCGTCATAGTCCAAACCAGGTCTTTGACGGAAACCCTTTGCAACAAGTCTAGCCTTATAGGTTTCAACCTGTCTATCTGCACCAATCTTCTTTTTGAAGATCCAATTGCATCCTACGGGTTTTACCCCATCTGGAGCAATGTCCAAAGTCCATACTGTGTTAGTGTACATGGACTCCATTTCTGTCCGCATTGCATCCAGCCATTTTACTGAGTCACCGCTTTGAATGGCTTGCTGGAAGCTAGTAGGGTCATCTTCATTAATGATGCAATCTTCTCGATCCCCGTCTATGAGAAAACCATAGTATCTCTCGGGCGGATGAGACTGCCTACTACTTCTGCGGAGTGGCGTCGGGATGTCCCTTTCTTCTGAAACCTCTGGTTCTACCATACATTCAGTAGTAGTTTGTGGTTCTGGAATTTCTTCCAGTTCTATTTCGCTCCCACTTGTTTCCTTTTCTAAAAACTGATATTCTAGAAAATGGGCATTACGAGAAAAAAAAATCTTTTGTTCCTCTGCGTAATAGAATAGATACCCCTTGGAATGCTTTAGATATCCCACAAACTTACACAGTACTGAGCGTGCCTCGAGTTTGTCCACATGCTGCTTTTTTACAAAAGCTGGACATCCCCATGTCTTAAAATGTTTTAGACAGGGTTTCTTCCTACTCCACATATGATATGGTGTGGTAGGCAAAGTCTTGGTGGGAACCTGGTTCAAAAGATATGCAGCTGATTCTAGTGCATATCCCCAGAATGATCGCGGTAACTCAGCGTTACTCATCATGGAACGAACCATATCCAATAGGGTTCGATTCCCCTTTTCCGATACACCGTTCTGTTGTGGTGTGTATAGAGGAGTAAGATGAGAGAGAATTCCATTCTCTTTTAAGTAACCCAGGAACTCGGCACTTAAGTATTCACCACCTCGATCAGATCTCAGTGTCTTTATACTCTTGCCTGTTTGTTTTTCAACTTCATTCTTGTATTCTTGGAATTTCTCAAAGGCCTCGGATTTATGCTTTATTAAGAAGACATATCCATACCTAGAGAAATCATCCGTAAAAGTAATGAAGTAGGAATAACCACCTCGTGCATGTGTAGACATTGGACCGCACACGTCACTGTGTACGAGTCCTAAGAGCTCGCTTGCTCTTACTCCGTGTCCAGTTAACGGAGTCTTTGTCATCTTTTCTTTGAGACAAGATTCACAAGTAGCATAAGATTGATATTCGAACGAATTCAAATATCCTTCTCTATGTAACTTAGTCAACCTTCTCTCATTGATGTGACCTAGTCTACAATCTCATAAGAAAGCTTGATTTATTTCTGGAGACTTTCTTTTAAGTGTGTTCTGGATATTGAAAACCTGAGCTTTACTCAATACGTATATACCGTTATCTAACGTACCGGACCCAATCAAAACTTGACTTAGATGGATGTGAACTACATCACTTACGAATGTAAAATCATATGCCTCTCTTGAAAGTGAGGACACTGATATGATATTACAAGTCATACTTGGTACATAGAGACAGTTATGTAGAATCAATATCTGCCCACTTGTCAAACCTAGGCGATATTCTCCAATGGATTCTGCGTTCACAGTCATTCTGTTTGCAACTGTGAGAGACCAATCACCTACGTTTATAACTCTACTGTTTCTCAAAGCATGTAATGAATTACAGATATGAGATCCTGCTCCGGTATCTAGTACCGAGGAAGTAGAGTGAATTGACAAATAGTTCTCAATTACAAACACAATTGAGGCCGAAGCCACAACATGCTTCGTATCCTGGCTACTGGCTTCCAAAGCCCTGCAATCTTTCTGCCTATGCCCAATCCCATAACAATAGGAATGTCCCTCTTTTACTATATCCAATCCCGAAACTTTTGCCCTTCCCTTTCCTTCTACTTCCCTGGTTTCCTTCAGGGTAGAAGGTAGAGACTGTAGAATCAAGTCAGTATCTGACTCGTTCTCCAACGTGGTCTTCAGGTCCATGAGCTTATCAATATAGCTAGTCATTGTAAGGACGTTGTCCCCTACATATGACCCGACAGCCAACCTCGCTTGAATTAATTCGTTCGAGGTCTCATATCTTGTGATATGAAATTGCTCTCCATCTAAATCTTTGTTATGGAGAAAGATGGAAACTAAGTCCATCTTCTTGTGTTGCTTCTGGTATACACCATCAACTGAAGCCAACACGAGGCACTTGGCTTTTGCTTTATCATTTTCCCTTGTCTGACGGATATCCTGTAACACTTTGAATCTTAGTTAGAATGTTTTACGTGTTAAATTAGAATTGTACGTGTTATTATATATGTGTACAAAGGATTATTAGTTATTTAGTCGTGTTAGCAAATTGGAAAATTTTCCTTTGTAGTGTACACTTGCACACTTAGCCATTTTTGTGACTTAGGGTTTTTGGTAGCATGTTAACCATTCTTTTGTTGCATGGTTGTTATTTTCCCCACCCTTTTATCCAAAACAAAACCCCATTTTATAATTCAAATCCAATAGAAAATGAGCCATGGTGTTAGGTATTGAACTTTGACTTTTTTGACCCCTTTTCTTCTCTCTTCTTTCTCTTCCTCCTCATTCTGAATTCTGCAGAATTGAGAGGAGAAAAACCCTAGCTTTCCCTCATCTTTTCCTCTCCTTTTCACTTCTCTTTGATCCCTACACAAAAACCCTACACAATCAACACATTTTCATCACAAAACCATGGAAAATTGAGCTTTTTGAGGTGTTTAGAGGCAAATCTGCCCACTTGAGGTTAAAGCTGGAACTTTTGGTTTTTCTAAGGTCATTTGAAGGTATAAATCTCACTCCTAGCACCCTATCTCCATAACTTGCATGTTTAGTTTCAAAATATCTCCTTTTTGTGCAATTTTAGTGCTATTGAAGGGATTTAGTGTTGATATGTTAAAATTAATGTTGTTGTGGCTTGATTAGCTTGTTAATGAGTTATTAGTGTGGATTTAGACTTAGGGTTGTTTCAGATTTCAGAAAAATACCCTAAAGTTTGATTTTAGTGCAAAAGTGTGGATTTTAACTTGATTTAAGGCTCTGTAGGATCTGCTACTACCCGAGATGTTCCAGAACAAAACTAGATGTTACTGTAGCATGTATGGGGGGTATAGAGTGCACACACCAAACCTGGGAACCCACCCCCTACCCAGGCCGCCGGAATATTCATTCTGGCCGCAATTTGCGGCCAGATGGGTAAGTTGGGATTTGGGGTTTGGGACACTGGAGTCTGCTGCTATGTGGGTTATTTTGGTATATATAGTTTTACAATATCATTTCTGTATCAAAATCTGGAGGTGAATACCCTATTTCCCGTATTTTTTTATCTTCACGACACGCGTGATACATGTTTGTGGGTTTTGGGTTTCTGCGTATCGCGACGCGTCGGAGTGGCTTCAGGCACGTAATCACACGTTTTAGCGTATCGCGCACACGCACGCTTAGTTCACAACACGAGTTACTAGTTCGGCTTTAATGCCGTGTTTATATGACTTTGAGCTTATGTGTGATATACTGTGTAATTCTAGCTTCGCAGGCGAGTACGGCAGACGCCGCGCGGAAGGGGAAACAAGTTGTTGGCTATACCTAGCGAGCGACTACGGTGAGTAGATTTAACATCTACGGTGATATCGCCCGCATGGCGTTCTACGTCAGGGCAGATAGGACCTTATAGCTACATTTACATACATTGACTGTTCATGGCTACTATTTAATGCATACTGCATTCCCTGCTATATGGATATAAACTAGAATTGATAGAACACCGCACCATTACTAACGGTCCATGTCGCACGAGCACTATCCTGCATGTTACACACACACCGTTAGTAATTGCCAAGACACTCACACTGTAGAATTTCCTTCGGATCATTATGTTGTAGCTCATCTTTATGTAACTGGACATGATATTCAGACTTGATGCATATATCATATCGGATCATTATGTTGTAGCTCATCTTTATGTGACTTGACATGATATTTATACTTGATGCATATATCACATCGGATTATTATGTTGTAGCTCATCTTTATGTTGAAAGGTTTACCTAGCACCTCATGAAGGGTTTGGAAGCATCACATGTACCAAAGGTGGAGTCTTTAGGGTGCTAAGTAAACTTACAAAGGATTTATCTTAGAAAAATTAGGGTTTCTAAATTTATCACATCATCATATGAAAAGAAAGCTAGGGTTTAGAGAGTACAACCTTTGTAGCTCCCTACGCTAGACTCCTCGGCTATTTGGGGTTTGAAAGAACTCCGCTTGAAAGCCTCTCGGTCACCGATGATCCACCCGGAGTCCGCTTTGTCCAAGCTTGCAACTTTATCCGATCAAATGAACGAAATGAAGCTAACACTCTAAACAAGTGGGCTAGATTTGTGTAGAATGGTGTTGTGGTTCTCTTTCTCACTTTAAAATCCAATCTTGATGAGTATATTGCTCACTACAAGGAACTAGAGAGCAAAAGGAGAGAGGTTGATGAAGATGATGGCTTTTGAGAAGAAGATAAGAAAATCTCTCTATTGAAAAATGAAAATATAAGTATATATATTTTCCATCTCTCATTTCAAACCATGGTTAATTATATAGATATTATTGCAATGGAGTTAAAGCACAAAAGGAAAATAAACCATGGGTTAAAAGGTAGGTGAGCATGGTAAAGTCAAGAAGAGTGTAGAAACAATCTATCATTCAACCCTTTTTCTTTTCCCTTTTTGTTTTAATTCAAAAGCAATGAAAAATCCATATAATAACCATGGTGTGATTCTTATATTGCCACCATTCTCATTGTATAAGCAACCATGATGAATGTATGTATGTATGTATGTGTATTTGTACATCCATATGTGCATGAATCAAAAAGAAGGCATACATGCATGCATACATCCAACTAACTCAAGAAAGGATTTCAAGTGAGAAGCTAATGGTTAAATGATAAATCAACACTTGATTTATCAATCCGGCCATATCACATATGACCCCTACCAAAAGCAAGCCGCCCGATCAATATACGGTATCCTATACGCGCATTTTAATCGGGTCGATGCGCATATCGCATACGTGCACCACAACGTTTCGCCAGGACTAGGAAACTCCATTGTGGGACTCTGAGACTCGTCAATACGCCGGCAGTGGGTGATGATCATATCAAGCACCCCCAAGCCGTAAGTGGTCAGCTAAACGTAACGGCCACCCGGGTATTGAGCGATCAGAAAAGAACAAGCGAACCTGTTACAACTCCCGTCGAGCCGATCGGTAACACTTCCCGTAGAGTCCGGTCTCCTCGTCTGATATGTCGCATATCAAGTCTAGGGGTGGTAAACATCAGACCCCAATAACCGATAAGTCGTGCCGATGTGAGGCTCATAACGGGTCGAGAAACTACTGGTAACACTTACCAGCAAATCTCTGAAACAGCCCTGGCCAGGGACTTCCCTGTTACGGCCAATCGAGCACAGTACAACATCAACCCCCAATACCGGGAGAGACGAAACCCCTCCTATCGCTCATTGCCTCCATGTGACTCGGGACTGTACCCAAAAACCACCGTTTTGCACGCCCTCATGGACGTGGTAAGGTGGAGATCAAAGCACAGTGGGAATCACACAAGACTCTATGACGATCTTGGGTCTACAGACTAACCTGTACAAGTGTCACCTGAGAACTGCCATCTGACGTGAGGTATAATACCATCTGGGAGTTCTCGGCGAGTCCGTCCAGTGTACCCAGTCTCCATTGAGCACCCGTGTACCATCTCTGATGTCAAACACCAATGGATATGGGATCATCCATCGCCCATCTCATTGGTCAAGAAGCGTATACGCTAGTCTATACTGGTATATCGATGCCCCGTCTCGATACACCTACGACTAGGGACCTTGAAGGATGTACTTATGGACTACCATGTCCCCACTAGTATGATCTGCATCATAGTCCAGGTAGTCAAGTACACATCCTAAGGGCTTTACCAACATGTAACTATAAGACAGTTTAAAGAGACTAGTATACATGTTAAGATAAAGAGCAACCAGATAGCATACTATCATATCGAGCAAGAAAGTCATCTCTATATATGTCCAAGCATCCAATATAATATACATCATCTATACAATACTGGCCTCTACGGCATACATACAACTAACAATCTCCCACTTGCACTAGGGCCAGCTGCTATAGTATCGCGTACCGAGCATCCCGAAGAGTCTCTCAAACTGTATCTGGGGAATGGCCTTCGTGAGTGGATCCGCCGTGTTGTTCTTCGTGTCAACCCTCTTGACCTCGATCTCCCGGCGATCAACTATCTCCCGATCAGGTGATACCGCCTCAGAATATGCCTAGATCGCTGATTGGACCTGGGTTCCTTGGCCAAAGCCACCGCTCCATTGTTATCGCAATACAAAGGTATTGGATGCTCAATGGATGGAACCACTCCAAGTTCAGTAATGAACTTCTTGATCCAGACAGCCTCTTTGGCAGCATCATTGGCAGCAATGTATTTAGCCTCCATCGTCGAGTCTGCCACGGTTTCCTGCTTGGAACTCTTCCAGCTAACCGCCCCTCAGTAAAGGGTAAAGAAAAATCCCGACTGCGACTTAGAGTCGTCCTTATCACTCTGGAAGCTCAAATCGGTAAAGGACTCCACTTGGAGTTCTCCGTTTCCATACACCAAGAGCATCTCTTTAGTCCTTCGTAAGTACTTGAGAATGCTCTTCACAGCTGTCCAGTGACTCTCTCCAGGATCAGCTTGATACCTGCTCACTACACTTAGTGAATATGCTACATCGGGTCTGGTACATAGCATCGCGTACATGATAGAACCTACAGCCGAAGCATAGGGTATCCCTTGCATGCGAGCTCTCTCCAAATCAGTCTTAGGAGATATCTCTTTGGAGGGAGTGACTCCAGAGATCGTGGGTAAGTTCCCACGCTTGGATTCTTCCATACTAAACCTCTTTAGGATGGTGTCAATGTACCTGGATTGGGACAATCTCAATATCCGTTTGGATCTATCTTTATAGATCCTGATTCCCAATATGCAGGAGGCATCACCAAGATCTTTCATTGAGAATCTTTGTGATAAGAAAAGCTTGACCGATTACAGCATAGGAATGTCATTTCCTATCAAGAGTATGTCGTCCACGTATAATACGAGGAAGACAACCTTACTTTCTGCCACCTTCTTGTAGATACAAGGTTCATCTGGATTTTTGACGAAATCAAACTCTTTGATAACGACATCAAAGCAGATGTTCCAACTCCGCGATGCTTGCTTTAATCTATAAATGGATTTAAGCAGCTTGCACACCTTCCCGCTGCTCCCACTGTCTACGAAGCCCTCTGGCTGAGTCATGTACACGCACTCTTCTAAATCACCGTTTAGAAAGGCGGTCTTAACATCCATGTGCCAGATTTCGTAGTCATGATATGCAGCGATGGCAAGCATGATCCGGATAGATTTAAGCATAGCCACTGGAGAAAAGGTTTCGTTATAGTCCACACCTGGTCTTTGACGAAAACCCTTTGCAACAAGTCTAGCTTTGAAAGTCTCCACTTTCCCATCTACACCAAGTTTTTTCTTGAAGATCCACTTGCTCCCAATGGGTTTTACCCCTTCAGGAGCAACTTCCAAAGTCCATACTTTGTTGGTGTACATGGATTCCATCTCGGATCGCATAGCATCCAGCCATTTCACTGAGTCCCTACTCGAGATGGCCTGCTCGAAGCTAGTTGGGTCATTATCCTCCATGATGCAATCCTCGCTCCCACCATCCATGAGAAAATCGTAGTATCTCTCAGGTTGGCGAGGAACCCTACTAGATCGGTGGAGAGGCTGAGGTTCGTTGGGAGCTACCGAATCCTCTCGTTCCACTAAATCTTCAGTTTGAGTTTGTGTAGCCGGAATTTCTTCCAGTTCTACCTTATCGCCACTAATTTGTTTTGCAAGAAATTCCTTTTCCAAAAAGGTGGCATGTCGAGAAACAAACACTTTTTGTTCCTCTGTATGGTAGAAAAGATATCCATATGAATGTTTGGGATATCCCACAAACTTGCATAGAACTGACCGCGCCTCGAGTTTGTCCGGATTTTGCCTCTTGACATAGGCCGGGCAACCCCATATCTTAACTCGTTTAAGACATGGTCTCTTCCCACTCCATATCTTATATGGTGTGGTAGGTACAGATTTAGTTGGAACTTGATTCAATAGGTATGCTGCTGTTTCCAGCGCATATCCCCAGAAGGAAATAGGTAACTCAGCTGTGCTCATCATAGAGCGCACCATATCTAATAGGGTGCGGTTCCTCCGCTCCGATACACCGTTGTGCTATGGTGTATATGGAGGAGTCAGCTGAGAGAGAATCCCATTCTCTTTTAGGAAGTCCAGGAATTCACCGCTCAAGTATTCACCTCCTCGATCAGATCGAAGGATTTTAATACTTTTTCCGGTTTGGTTTTCGACTTCTTGTTTATATTCTCTAAATTTCACAAAAGCTTCTGATTTGTGTTTCATCAGGAACACATATCCGAATCTAGAGAGATCGTCAGTGAATGTAATGAAGTACGATGAACTATCCCTGGCATGTGTAGACATGGGACCGCATACGTCACTATGTATTAGTCCCAAGAGTTCAGTAACTCTTTCTCCGTGTCCCGTAAACGAAGTTTTGGTCATCTTACCTTTGAGACATGACTGGCAAGTGTCATAAGATGAAAATTCAAACGGATTCAATTATCCATCCTTATGCAACTTAGCAAGTCGTGTCGCATTTATATGACCGAGTCTACAATGCCACAAGAAGGATTCGTTCATTTCTGAACTCTTCCTCTTGTGTGTGTTTGTTATGCTCAGAACTGTTGATTGATTTAGAATATAAATGCCATTACATAACGTGCCTGATCCAACCAACTTTTGGTTATGGAAAATGTTCATAACATTATCCTGCAATACAAAATTATATCCTTCTTTACTCAACAAAGAAACTGATATAATGTTCCATATCAGGTTCGGCATGTAATAGCATTCGTTCAGAACCAAAGTATTACCAGTAGGTAATGCAAGGTGATATTCCCCGACAGTCTTAGCTGCAACAATTGCACCATTTCCAACTATTATGTCTTTATCACCTTCTCCAAGTTCTCTACCTTTTCTAAGCCCATGTAACTGATTACATATATGGGATCCTGACCCGGTATCTAATACCCAGGACGTAGGGCAAATGGAGAAACAGTTTTCTGTAACCAACACACCCGAAGAAAATGCATCATCATGTACTTTCTTCATTTGGGTGGCTTGGGAATCCTGGTATTCCCCTATGTCCTGTTCATTCCTATAACTCTTATAAGAAAGAACGGAACCAACGTTCCCCAGCACAGTATAACATGCGGGTTTAGTCAATACATCCATATTATTATCTTTATTAGGGCATGACATGGTCGCTACCTGGAGAGAGAGAGAAGAAAACACTTTAGCGTATGCTCTTGCAATATCAGATTGGTTATTATCTTATTTAATCAGGATGGCCCCCACTGGTTTTTATCAAATCTTCCTTCAAACCCTAAAAGGAAAGACTGGCCGGGATTAATTACACCCTACAACTTCGCCAATCTTTCAGCCAGGCCAGTGTCGGTACTTTGAGGGAGGTTCCCCGTGCTTTCGCACGGACCTAATTAAAGTAAACCTCGTTTTCCCAGAGGCGTAACCCCGTTGACACCTTTCTAGACACCTACTTGATCGGCTAATTGTAATGTGTAAAACTCTCCCAGGAGTAACTTTTACTCGCAGAGGGTATCGGGATCCAACTATCTCATAGAAGGTATGCAATCTCATTGCAAATTTCAACCCTTGAAATTCCCGATAATATTTTTCCCCTAGCGTCCTATGACCTTGACAAAGGCCAACAAATCATAGGATGCTAGTCAAGTTCAACCCGTCATTTCTTGATTGAATCAAACCCACCCGCACGACCCTTGACAAAGGCCAACAAGGTCGTACGACTACCCTGAAACAATCTGCATCACATGCATAAGCAGATAAGCACTATTCAGCTACCGCACACTACGCCTTGACAAAGGCCAACAAACGCAGCACGAATACTAAACAGTTCTTATCTGAAATGACGGAGGGCTACGACAGGTTTTTCTGAAAACCTATTGCGTAATGAACTTGATATCATTATAGAATCAAGTAAAGTTTTGAAATGGAGTGATTTTGAGGCTTTTCTAGTTTTGCTAAAGGGGTCACTCCCGGTGAAGGGATCGTCGGCCCTTTCCTCGTCGAATGAGGTGCGGGATATATCATATATATCACTGTGCAAAGTAAAACTCCAAAGGCCGTCAAAAGTCAAACCGAGTGTCTGTAGCATCTGCCAGTTTCGCTAAAGAGGTCATTCCCGATGAAGGGATATCGGCTCTTTCCTCATCGAATAAGGTGCAGGGTATATCATATATACCACTATGCAAAGCAAAACTGTAGCTACCCTTTTATTTAAAATTTTGATTCTACAACATCTTTTAGGTTTCTTTTCTTTCATTAATCACATTAATGAAGTCCCAATATTTAAGTCACCTAAACATCACAGATAAATACAACGTACACTTATGCCATCCGCATTCGCCTCGATGTCCCCTCGTGCACCATTAGGTTAGGTAACTAACGACAGAGCAGGGCAGGGCTAATGCGGGTGCAAAACATAAGTAACGTCTATATAATATATCATATATACTATATACTGTATCTATCAGAACATATCAAATGATCACATCACAGATATCGCAGCAGAAACATAGATATAATGTGGGATATACTAGGACGTCCGTATTTAGTATTTAGCCAAAATAGAAAATATGGATTCCACAGTCGCGATGAATAGCCAAGCCCACACCCCTAGACCCCTACGAGAGAAGCAAGCGACCCTACCAATCCTAGAGTTTAGGAGACCCGGTCTCGACTCCTTGAGATGGCCTCCTACTGAACCCCTGAACCCGGTCACTTGTGCTCCCCTCTTTGGGTCTATCCTAATGCGGAAAAGTAAATAATATACAACACTGGTGACACAACCTCAACCCGGAAGCGCCCCAAATAAAAGAATATTACATTACATTTGAATATACATGAATGAAAATATAAAACTCTCATCTCACATAAAACCCCCGGCTATTCGATCGCGACAATCCTGCACATAATATCTCAGCAACACATAATATCACATATCATCAACGTAAGTAAGTATGCGTACCCCAATTGTCGTTGACGTATAGCAACGAAACCGGCGATATCGACATACTACACTTACGGTCACAGAAAAGAAAGTGTAAAACTGCAATATCTGGAATCCACATTCTCTTTAGACATCGTAAATGCGAAGTATCACATACCTCTATTTCATGTCTTATAATATGAATTCCACAGATTGCATCACATTCCAGATAAATTGACAGTATTAAAGTTTTCGAACGAACGATCAAATACCCAAGATTCCCTAAAGCTCAACACTTGAGCGGAGTTCAAAAACCCGGAGTGTGACACAGTGGTAGCGGTCCAGCCGTAGAAGGGTCAAGCCAAAGCCTCACATGTAGCACGCCGTACTGCCCCAAAGCCTAAGGTTCAAAAGGCAGTTCAAGACGGTCACATAATCGAGTTAAGGTTTGTTGTCTTCTAGAGGGTCCACCACAAACAAACTTGCACTTATTTCCGAAATATTTTCAACCCCGTGAAAAGTGAGCAAATGATAGTCGTTCGAACACTTCAATACTTTCTGGATTTACCCGGAAAAGCCACGAAATCAAAATTCTGATCGAACCGACGAGTCCAAAAACATCTCCAGAATTTATTGTACCAAATTCAGATTAAAAATACTCCAAAAACATAAACAAGCAGAGTCATGAATTACTGTAGAAAAACCAGACCATGACTCAACAGAATGGCCGCGGAACCGCGGCCTAAGCAGGCAATTGCCGCGGTTCCGCGGTTGTTTTACCTGTTCATGCTCTCATTTTTTAGAGTAACTCTTATATTTACCTGCTGAATTTTTTGCATATTTTTAATTCTGAAAATAACCAGATTTTGAAAAAAGTCCAGAGAGCACCCAAAAATCCGTATTTTCGGTTCGATCTGAGTTTTAACTTTGTAAAGGTGTTGCCCAATGTTCTAGGTCGGCTCTGATACCAATGAAAGGTTTATCTAGCACCTCATGAAGGGTTTGGAACCATCACATGTACCAAAGGTGGAGTCTTTAGGGTGCTAAGTAAACTTACAAAGGATTTATCCTAGAAAAATTAGGGTTTCTAAATTTATCAGATCATCATATGAAAGGAAAGCTAGGGTTTAGAGAGTACAACCTTTGTAGCTCCTTAGGCTAGACTCCTCGGCTACTTGGGGTTTGAAAGAACTCCGCTTGAACGCCTCTCGGTCACCGATGACCCACTCGGAGTCCGCTTTGTCCAAGCTTGCAACTTTATCCGATCAAATGAACGAAATGAAGCTAACACTCTAAACAAGTGGGCTAGACTTATGTAGAATGGTGTTGTGGTTCTCTTTCTCACTTTAAAATCCAATCTTGATGAGTATATTGCTCACTACAAGGAACTAGAGATCAAAAGGAGAAAGGTTGATGAAGATGATGGCTTTTGAGAAGAAGATAAGAAAATCTCTCTATTGAAAAATGAAAATATAAGTATATATATTTTCCATCTCTCATTTCAATCCATGGTTAATTATATAGATATTATTGCAATGGAGTTAAAAGCACAAAAGGAAAATAAACCATGGGTTAAAAGGTAGGTGAGCATGGAAAAGTCAAGAAGAGTGTAGAAACAATCTATCATTCAACCCTTTTTCTTTTCCCTTTTTGTTTTAATTCAAAAGCAATGAAAAATCCATATAATAACGATGGTGTGATTCTTATATTGCCACCATTCTCATTGTATAAGCAACCATGATGAATGTATGTATGTATGTATGTGTATTTGTACATCCATATGTGCATGAATAAAAAAGAAGGCATACATGCATGCATACATCCAACTAACTCAAGAAAGGATTTCAAGTGAGAAGCTAATGGTTAAATGATAAATCAACTCTTGATTTATCAATCCGGCCATATCACATATGACCCCTACCAAAAGCAAGCCGCCCGATCAATATACGGTATCCTATACGCGCGTTTTAATCGGGTCGATGCGCATATCGCATACGCGCACCACAACGTTTCGCCAGGACTAGGAAACTCCATTGTGGGACTCTGAGACTCGTCAATACGCCGGCAGTGGGTGATGATCATATCAAGCACCCCTAAGCCGCAAGCGGTCAGCTAAACGTAACGGCCACCCGGATATTGAGCAATCAGAAGAGAACAAGTGAACCTGCTACAACTCCCGTCGAGCCGATCGGTAACACTTCCCGTACAGTCCGGTCTCCTCGTCTGATATGTCGCATATCAAGTCTAGGGGTGGTAAACATCAGACCCCAATAACCGATAAGTCATGCCGATGTGAGGCTCATAACGGGTCGAGAAACTACTGGTAACACTTACCAGCAAATCTCTGAAACAGCCCTGGCTAGGGACTTCCCTGTTACGGCCAATCGAGCACAGTACAACATCAACCCCCAATACCGGGAGAGACGAAACCCCTCCTATCGCTCATTGCCTCCATGTGACTCGGGCTTGTACCCAAAAACCACCGTTTTGCACGCCCTCATGGACGTGGTAAGGTGGAGATCAAAGCACAGTGGGAATCACACAAGACTCTATGACGATCTTGGGTCTACAGACTAACCTGTACAAGTGTCACCTGAGAACTGCCATCTGACGTGAGGTATAATACCATCTGGGAGTTCTTGGCGAGTCCGTCCAGTGTACCCAGTCTCCACTGAGCACCCGTGTACCATCTCTGATGTCAAACACCAATGGATATGGGATCATCCATCGCCCATTTCATGGGTCGAGAAGCGTATACGCTAGTCTACACTGGTATATCGATGCCCCGTCTCGATACACCTACGACTAGGGACCTTGAAGGATGTACTTATGGACTACCATGTCCCCACTAGTATGATCTGCATCATAGTCCAGGTAGTCAAGTACACATCCTAAGGGCTTTACCAACATGTAACTATAAGACAGTTTAAAGAGACTAGTATACATGTTAAGATAAAGAGCAACCAGATAACATACTATCATATCGAGCAAGAAAGTCATCTCTATATATGTCCAAGCATCCAATATAAAATACATCATCTGTACAATACTGGCCTCTAGGGCATACATACAACTAACATATGTGACTTGACATGATATTCATACTTGATGCACATATCATATCGGATCATTGACTTGCATATTGGTTTGGATTACATGTGATTTCTGGATTTGGGAACCGTGGCTATTTCAAATATGTAATCATTTAAAAACCCGGTTCCCTTGATATGATATTTTGGTGCGTCCACCATGTGTTTCCTCGGTGCTAGAGTGATATATGTGAACCCGAATCGAAGAGCTGGTTGAGGCCGATTACGGGTGCATGGTGGACCCGGTATGGTATCCCGGGGCGAGAACGGTTTCGCTGTGTAGTAGACGGTGAGCCTGGCAGAGGGACTACTACCTACCGGTGATTGGTTTGACCTTACAGTTATCCGGAGGATACTGATCAGAGTCGATAGATGGATGCGGGGTGATCCGTACTGCCGGGGTGTCACGATCCGAAAGTACGGAACATGACCGGCACTTAAACTACGAACGTCTCGAGGCGTACATAATCTAAGTAAACCGAAAACCCAGAAATCCAAACCAAGAAAATAGTAGAGTGCAGGAAAAACCAACTTAAAGCAAGTAGTTTCAATAGCATAAGCCGAATTATGCGGTTTTTTAAAAACATCAAAATTTTACTGAAAATTTCGGCAGAGTCTCCTTTGTAAATACTGGCCCCCAAACGGGATACAACATGAATAGTATACGAAATCAAGAAAAGGCATCCCCAAGCGGAAGCTAGCTCTTCGTCAAACGACGGTCACAACCACATAAGCAATATAATATACAACGCCAACGGCGAGGATCAAAACTCAAAAGGAAACTCAAAACCACCAGAAATCCACAGAAATAAAACGCGCGACTCTAAGGTCGAAAGAATAACATCACGGGTCTCTATCTCAAAAATAAATACATGTTTGGTTGATGGAACTTCTAGATACAACTGAATAATAATATACAAGATATAAGGATGGGTAAGATACAAATAACCCACCTACTAGCAAGCCACCCGGAATGGAAATAGTGCCAGCAAAGCCGTAATGAAACCTGTACGGCAAACCTGCAAGAAACTGGGGCACAACGGGGGTGAGTTGCCAACTCGTGAATAGAAAAACATCTACACACAGAAATCGCATAAATAACGCAATCCTAGGTCAATGATCATAATATATCCTCAAATATATGAATAACACGTAGCCTATAACAAGGCTAGGTTAAATATCTAACCCGAGTGTAATCTCATGTGCCCGTGTCAGTGCCTCAGGTAGCAATATATCATATGGATGATGTATGAATGCATAAAACAGAATGCACGTACTGAATAAAACTGGTTTCATAAATCAGTGAGATTTCTGTATTTTAAAAGAAATGAGGTACCATATATGAAATCAGCATAAAACAGTGCCCAGCATCGAAACAAAACAAGTGTCCAAATACCTCGATATCTCTGTGTCACAATTTATGTACCTCAAGTCTCAATCTCAATGTCTCAATCACAATATCTAGGGCGCCGTCAGTCCAGAACGGCCCCTACCATCCATCTCAAGACCACGACGGTATCCTCCGGATATCCGACGCGTCGGGTAATATCACCGGTAGGTAGTGCTCCCCTGCCAGGCTCACATCGTCATCATCACGCGCTTCTTGCCCCGGGGTACCTTACCGGGTCCACCATGTACCCGAAACGGTTCATCCGTCTCCTCGAATCGGGTCTCGAAATCCATCAGCAAACTCATGGTGGACGACTCATACATCATGGGAAAACCGCACTTTTTATTTTAAAAAGAGAGAAATCAGTTCATATAAGTTTTTGCGGTTTTCCTCCAAATCCAGAAAATCTCATGGAAATCCGAATCCAAAACCTCAATAACACGTAAAATAGTGAATATATGCATGAGAATCCAAGAATGCGGCATAACAATGAATAACAATATGCATGAAGTAGCTGGTAATAACTACAATGTCTAAACTAACATATAAGGCAAGTACACTAATATCATGTCTAACTATCAGCTAACAGGCTACGTCAAGCAATAATATTTTCTAAGGTGTACGTGACATGGCAATTACCGATGAAGATGTGTGTGAGCCGGCAATTAAGTGTACGTGGTACATACGCATCATCGGTAATGGTGCTGGTGTCCTAACAGCATGATATCAATAATGGAGTATGAAACATAAAATAAGCATGCGATGCGAAACGGACCACAAAAATGAGCGGGAGCTGAGAACTAGACGCAACTATAACTAATCTGCATTAATCTAATATCAGTCCTACAAATGGTGCCTTTTGAAATAACATGAATCATGGGGTTTTGAAAATAGGGGCTACGGTGTTTTTGTGAAAAGATACGTCTTTTGAAATATCCGTAGGATCCCTTGGGCTGTCTTTAAAAATGCCCACGACTCGTTAGTTTTTGAAATAGGTAAGAAGTCTAATCTAATCTAACAACTACACTAAACTATACGGCTGAACTAACAAGCTGAACTACAGGTAAGGAAACCGCCTAACATCTGAGTCGATACATATACATACCTGTATACATATATTAGTCGGTGATCTCGCCTCAATAATATCATATCCGATCCATATCTATAATCAGGCATCCCAAGTCAAGAGTGCGGATCAATCATCAATATAGCTCGTACGTAAATCCGTCGTACGGCATCCCAATCTGGGTACGGGTCAAAGTCACATCAATCACACTATTCATTTGGTATCTTCTTTATCAAATATCATGATCCGGAATAATGTCCTACGTCTAGTACAATATTGATGCCATCTATGTATGCATGCGGGTGTAAGAATTACTACGTCAGAAGACCCGCTAAAACATCATGTCGTATCTCAATACGAACCAAATCACGTCACCGATCTCCTGGCCTCAAGCCCAATCTCATCGACTAATCTCAAATTCCAAATACTATCCTCAAATCCAGTATATGAACACATAGTCCCATACCCATGTGAACACATAAATATATATTCCCATACACACACATATGAAATAAGGAATGTATGCAAGTATGTATGTGTGTATGTGTAGTGCAACACTACCCTAGGGTTCGCAACACTAAAGTAATCCAACACACCAATATCCATCCTAAGCATCGTTATTAATCCCAAATAATATATAATAATTGTTGGTGTGTATACGCATCCGTATACACCACCACGGACTGCGGGGATGCTATACGCCATCCACCCGACTTCTCCCCGTAGATATAAATCTACTCACCTGGTCCTCGCTAGCCGGTGCCGACGTCGCCACGCGCTTGCTTGTCGTCTCGAAGTCCACATGGGGGTACCTACATATCATAACGCACCATATCACATTAAAACTAAATTCGAAATCGAAACGGCATACGAAAATCAAATCGGCACGCGTATCACGCATAGGTCCAAACCTATCGCCTACGCATGCAAGAATAGTCAAACCAACCCTCGATGTCGATGTACAAACGTCAAACCATCGAGAAAAATCCAATCACACTCATTTGCACATTCACGAACACGAATTTTAATATAAACTAGGTTAAAACTCACAAAAACCCCAATTTCACTTAAAAAGTCATTTTTCCGCAAATCTAGCAAGCACAATTCGCCGTTTTTGTACAAAACATGATGTTTAAATGAATGTAGCGGCCAATATACTTATTAAATATCTTAAATAAGTCATAGAAACAATTTCCGGAATTTAATCTCATTAAATTCCAAAAAACCCTAATATTCTAGTTTACAAAATACCCTTTTTAACAATTTCATAGCAAAAATGCACAAACTACAATTTAGGTTGGATTTACATGAACTAAAGTGTTAAACTAGACTTAATAAAGTTAATAATATGATAAAAACCCTAACCATATTTTTAATCTCATATTTCGAATTAAATCAAAAAAACTAGTTTGCAACAAAAAGCTTAATTTGGACATTTTTCAAGTAACAACTTGTAATTAACAACTAGATTAGTTTTCTACAAAACTAAATATGTTAACCCATCTCACTAAACCATACACAATCAAACACAACTCATTTCCACAACAAACCCTAACTTAGTAATCAAAACCCTTTCTTTAAATTTCAAAACTTGAAATTTAAAACCCTAATTTAACACCTAATAGCTAGATTCAAGTAATTTAACAACAAATTAAGCATAAGGTTATGATTATACCTCACAAGCTTTGAGATCAAACTTGCAAAAATCTTAGCCTCCAACAATGATTTCATGCTCCAAGATCCTTGCTTGAATAGCTAAAGAATAATGGGTAAAGCTTGGATTTAGAATTAGCTTTGAATTTTTGAGAAAAATGGTGGATTTTTGATAGAAATTTTGGGGATTTTGATGGAAAAATGAGATGAAGTATTTGGGGCTGTTGTGGTTCAGGTTTTGGACAGAAATCTTGGGGGATTGGGTGAGGGAGGAGAGAGAGTGAGGTGGGGAAAGTTAGTTCAAGTCAAAGTCAACTCAAATTATACCATTTTCTACTCTTTTCTTTTCTTTTCTTTCATTTCTTTTCTTTAAAATCCAAGTGGGGACAAAAGAGGGGGCTGCTGAATTCTTCAAGGGGATAAGTGAATGGGGGTGTGTGGGTCTGGGTACGGGTGTGGGGTGATGAAAAATGATAAATACAATACCCCAAACATCCATTTACGCTAAAAAAAAGCCTTTTTTCTTCAATAATTTCTAAACCGTTTTTGCAAATGATTTCGTTCCAAAAACCACATGATAAAATTTTATTTAATGTTTTATGATGCACAAAATTTGTTTCAACTCATTCCAATTTATAATTTTCCCTAACTAAATGTATTAGTGACGGCTTAAAATAATAATAAAATAATATTTTTTTCAGAAAATTTGAAATTTCACCAGCAGCTCAATAAACACCAAATAATAGCAATTACATAGCTAGAATATGTATATTTAATTTTTATAATAAGATATTTGTATTTTGACTTTTTACAGAAAACCCCCTTATTTTACCGATTTTTTCGAAATTTCACCGAAACGATTTTCAAAACGTTACAATCTTCCCGCCTTAAAGAAATTCGGTCCCTGAATTTAAATTCAAACTCCCCCAAATACTAAAACATCTAAGAAATACCATCAAGTCGTCGGGGCTCCGAAATTGTAACTACATAAAACAAATCGTAGCGCAGCGCATGCGCTTGAAAAATGAGCATATAACTCAAATCAAAACTCCGTCAAGCATCCCGCAATCATCGGAGTCATGGAGAAGACATCAATGCCAAATCCAAATCAAAACCAATATGACATAACTCGAAACTATACATGTAAATATCGAATCTATATATATAAGTATCTGAAGGAAATGCATGCCAAATCTCTTTAAGTCGCTGTGCACGCGTATAACACTGCACAGTGGCGGACGTCTATCATAAGGAAATAACTATATACATATATACCTTTGTTTGAAATGTACGTTCCGCCGTTTTGGAAACAATTTAGAAGGGTCTCCTTGTTTTAAACATTTCTTGTCACATCAGACACGTAGGTAAATATTGAGGCTATAGCACGCTTTTTGGAAATCCCTTCAATAACTATCAATGCATGCAAAATATATTCAGGTACTGTCCTCTGACTAGTCCTGCTCAGTACGAAAATACATAGCAATATCATAAAAACGTACTGCTCTATACGAAATAAATCCCAAAATATGCATATGAATGCTACGTGTGTCTGGTGCGCACGGAAATCAAAATCCATGAATGTGCCATACATGCGCACAGAAACAACATCTAAATGCATCGGGTGTGCACGCAACATCTGTCGTAGGCAACATGTGTACCTGACAGCAAAATCAGGTGCATCTATCGTGCATGAAATCAAGAAATCCAATATCAAGCGCCGAACGTGCGCAAAATCAATCAGGTGCACAAGGTGCACAAAACAAGTATCGGGTATCACAATCGAAATCGAAATCCAGTGCATCTAAGTGCACAAAAGGCGTATCACTGCACTGCAAGCATATATAAACTATACCGAGTGCAGGAACGAAATCGTGTGCATGCATATACACAAAACCAACTCAACTGTTTAAAATCGTAAAATCACAAACATATGAAACTGAAGCACGAAAACGATATCTAGTGCAACACTGTGCAAATATCGTAAATTCTCAATCATCAAAATCAAATCATACGAATAAATCACCCAAAACATCGTAATCAATAATGGCGGAATAGTACTGCTCAAGCGCATCCTCTAAGAATCTCGGCCAACTGTCGCGGTCACTAGTGGGACGTCTCGTCGATGATCATGAACTTTGTCCTGCTGGCGTGCGTAACCATGACCACTCCTGGGTCAAGGTCTTCACTATGAATTACCAATCTTTCGGTCCATCGGCTCATCGTCCCTGTCTGGTGTGCTAACGGGGACGATTCCGTTCTGGCACTTCTCTGGTCATCTCTTGGTCAATCATCGCGACCACTCGTAAGACAGCATATTACTGGCGTTGGCCTCTGGCTCTCTGAATGTACGTGACACATCTGATCCTGGGTGCAAGTATCATTGCAGCAGTGTCCTGGAAGGAATCCTGCTCACAGTCTCTTCCATTTCTCGTCTCTGCCAACTGTCCGGAAGTCATTGTCCTTTCCTATATCTGCATCTTGCTCTGGAACGACTGCATACTCATCGCGACTCCTTCTGTAAGGTAAGTCCAAGTACCATGCCTCAGCATGCGCATCGCATCTCCGATGTCGGCGGAGTGGAACGTCATCTCATCTAGATCTGGTACGAACCTCTTACTCCACTTTTCTCTAATGTCGTCTGCTTTGGACTCGTCTCGTCGCGGCCGCATGGACTGAGCTCCAACGACTATCCTCGTATCTGGAGTCTCCCAAGAATGCATCTCACCACCTAGCATCCGAATTAAGTCGAGCCATCCAATCGATTCGTCAAAACCTCATAATCCCCCAAGAGCTCAACATCTTGGGTACAGTTTAATAGTATTGAGTACATACCACAGCATCGGTGGTCCAGCCGTAGAAGGGCAAACCCAAGCCTCACTAATGGCGCCGCAGAACTGCCGCAAACCCTAAGGTTCAAAGGCTTTCACACGGTCATTAAGTCGAGTTAGGGTTTCATTCATTTAGAAGGACCATAGAATTGCCTGCATGTCTTTCCGACTATCTTAAACTTGGAATAATAGGTTTCTGACATTCGATCGTCTCTGTCGACTCCCAACGTCTCCGCGTGAAGTCGTCTCTAGCTGGAATCAATCTATCTGATGACCTCGCATCGGGGTAGGCGAACGATCCACATGTCCTAGTCATTCATCCTCGATGACTAGCGACCTTCTATCATCTCTTAGTACAACTTATA
Source organism: Agapanthus africanus (assembly GCA_030015575.1). Lineage (NCBI taxonomy): Eukaryota > Viridiplantae > Streptophyta > Magnoliopsida > Asparagales > Amaryllidaceae > Agapanthus > Agapanthus africanus. Next base: position 97,820,620 of record JASDDO010000018.1, on the reverse strand, counting down.
CTGCAATAGCTCCAACATCTGGGGCGATATCTCGTAGTTCGCAGCAATAACTGGCTCACTCGTCTGCATGCTGAACTGTGCCTCAATCATCAGGAGTAAGCAACACACCAACGGTCATCAAAATCTGGCTGGCCTCCATCATTGGCTCAATTCTCTTGTGTCGATCAGCACCTCCGAGTAACCTCATGAAGGCGATCCGCCAAACGCTCGTGGCGCGGAAACACAGTAAAAAGACACATCTCTGCAATCGTGTGTCGCCGGAATTTCGCCCTGGTCAGTCCTCGTTCGTGACGAGCTTGTGCTGACCGCAACTCTAGCTGTAGCTCTCCCTGCCCGTAACCGTAGCAGCAAAACCAAACTGGTACCGATGAGGCTAAATCAGGAAGGAATATAATACTGAACAAGGAAAGGTACATCCTAAGGCTTCTTAAGTGGAGTGGCGTGTCGTAAATATGCCGCGGAACATACCAACGGTACGTCACTCTACTTTAGTCACCTATTCTATCAACCAAGGGACATCCTACGCTCCGAAGGTAAAACCTAACGCTCTGATACCAACTTTGTCACGACCCGAAAGTACGGAACATGACCGGCACTTAAACTACGAACGTCTCGAGGCGTACATAATCTAAGTAAACCGAAAATCCAGAAATCCAAACCAAGAAAATAGTAGAGTGCAGGAAAAACAAACTTAAAGCCAGTAGTTTCAATAGCATAAGACGAATTATACGGTTTTTTAAAAACATCAAAATTTTACTGAAAATTTCGGCAGAGTCTCCTTTGTAAATACTGGCCCCCAAACGGGATACAACATGAATAGTATACGAAATCAAGAAAAGGCATCCCCAAGCGGAAGCTGGCTCTTCGTCAAACGACGGTCACAACCACACAAGCAATATAATATACAACGCCAACGGCGAGGATCAAAACTCAAAAGGAAACTCAAAACCACCAGAAATCCACAGAAATAAAACGCGCGACTCTAAGGTCGAAAGAATAACATCACGGGTCTCTATCTCAAAAATAAATACATGTTTGGTTGATGGAACTTCTAGATACAACTGAATAATAATATACAAGATATAAGGATGGGTAAGATACAAATAACCCACCTACTAGCAAGCCACCCGGAATGGAAATAGTGCCAGCAAAGCCGTAATGAAACCTGTACGGCAAACCTGTAAGAAACTGGGGCACAACGGGGGTGAGTTGCCAACTCGTGAATAGAAAAATATCTACGCACAGAAATCGCATAAATAACACAATCCTAGGTCAATGATCATAATATATCCTCAAATATATGAATAACACGTAGCCTATAACAAGGCTAGGGTAAATATCTAACCCGAGTGTAATCTCATGTGCCCGTGTCAGTGCCTCAGGTAGCAATATATCATATGGATGATGTATGAATGCATAAAACAGAATGCATGTACTGAATAAAACTGGTTTCATAAATCAGTGAGATTTCTGTATTTTAAAAGAAATGAGGTACCATATATGAAATCAGCATAAAACAGTGCCCAGCATCGAAACAAAACAAGTGTCCAAATACCTCGATATCTCTGTGTCACAATTTATGTACCTCAAGTTTCAATCTCAATGTCTCAATCATAATATCTAGGGCGCCGTCAGTCCAGAACGGCCCCTACCATCCATCTCAAGACCACGACGGTATCCTCCGGATATCCGACGTGTCGGGTAATATCACCGGTAGGTAGTGCTCCCCTGCCAGGCTCACATCGTCATCATCACGCGCTTCTTGCCCCGGGGTACCTTACCGGGTCCACCATATACCCGAAACGGTTCATCCGTCTCCTCGAATCGGGTCTCGAAATCCATCAGCAAACTCATGGTGGACGACTCATACATCATGGGAAAACCGCACTTTTTATTTTAAAAAGAGAGAAATCAGTTCATATAAGTTTTTGTGGTTTTCCTCCAAATCCAGAAAATCTCATGGAAATCCGAATCCAAAACCTCAATAACACGTAAAATAATGAATATATGCATGAGAATCCAAGAATGCGGCATAACAATGAATAACAATATGCATGAAGTAGCTGGTAATAACTACAATGTCTAAACTAACATATAAGGCAAGTACACTAATATCATGTCTAACTATCAGCTAACAGGCTACGTCAAGCAATAATATTTTCTAAGGTGTACGTGACATGGCAATTACCGATGAAGATGTGTGTGAGCCGGCAATTAAGTGTACGTGGTACATACGCATCATCGGTAATGGTGCTGGTGTCCTAACAGCATGATATCAATAATGGAGTATGAAACATAAAATAAGCATGCGATGCGAAGCGGACCACAAAAATGAGCGGGAGCTGAGAACTAGACGCAACTATAACTAATCTGCATTAATCTAATATCAGTCCTACAAATGGTGCCTTTTGAAATAACACGAATCATGGGGTTTTGAAAATAGGGGCTACGGTGTTTTTGTGAAAAGATACGTCTTTTGAAATATCCGTAGGATCCCTTGGGCTGTCTTTAAAAATGCCCACGACTCGTTAGTTTTTGAAATAGGTAAGAAGTCTAATCTAATCTAACAACTACACTAAACTATACGGCTGAACTAACAAGCTGAACTACAGGTAAGGAAACCGCCTAACATCTGAGTCGATACATATACATACCTGTATATATATATTAGTCGGTGATCTCGCCTCAATAATATCATATCCGATCCATATCTATAATCAGGCATCCCAAGTCAAGAGTGCGGATCAATCATCAATATAGCTCGTACGTAAATCCGTCGTACGGCATCCCAATCTGGATACGGGTCAAAGTCACATCAATCACACTATTCATTTGGTATCTTCTTTATCAAATATCATGATCCGGAATAATGTCCTACGTCTAGTACAATATTGATGCCATCTATGTATGCATGCGGGTGTAAGAATTACTACGTTAGAAGACCCGCTAAAACATCATGTCGTATCTCAATACGAACCAAATCACGTCACCGATCTCCTGGCCTCAAGCCCAATCTCATCGACTCATCTCAAATTCCAAATACTATCCTCAAATCCAGTATATGAACACATAGTCCCATACCCATGTGAACACATAAATATATATTCCCATACACACACATATGAAATAAGGAATGTATGCAAGTATGTATGTGTGTATGTGTAGTGCAACACTACCGTAGGGTTCGCAACACTAAAGTAATCCAACACACCAATATCCATCCTAAGCATCGTTATTAATCCCAAATAATATATAATAATTGTTGGTGTGTATACGCATCCGTATACACCACCACGGACTGCGGGGATGCTATACGCCATCCACCCGACTTCTCCCCGTAGATATAAATCTACTCACCTGGTCCTCGCTAGCCGGTGCCGACGTCGCCACGCGCTTGCTTGTCGTCTCGAAGTCCACATGGGGGTACCTACATATCATAACGCACCATATCGCATTAAAACTAAATTCGAAATCGAAACGGCATACGAAAATCAAATCGGCACGCGTATCACGCATATGTCCAAACCTATCGCCTACGCATGCAAGAATAGTCAAACCAACCCTCGATGTCGATGTACAAACGTCAAACCATCGAGAAAAATCCAATCACACTCATTTGCACATTCACGAACACTAATTTTAATATAAACTAGGTTAAAACTCACAAAAAACCCAATTTCACTTAAAAAGTCATTTTTCCGCAAATCTAGCAAGCACAATTCGCCGTTTTTGTACAAAACATGATGTTTAAATGAATGTAGCGGCCAATATACTTATTAAATATCTTAAATAAGTCATAGAAACAATTTCCGGAATTTAATCTCATTAAATTCCAAAAAACCCTAATATTCTAGTTTACAAAATACCCTTTTTAACAATTTCATAGCAAAAATGCACAAGCTACAATTTAGGTTGGATTTACATGAACTAAAGTGTTAAACTACACTTAATAAAGTTAATAATATGATAAAAACCCTAACCATATTTTTAATCTCATATTTCGAATTAAATCAAAAAAACTAGTTTGCAACAAAAAGCTTAATTTGGACATTTTTCAAGTAGCAACTTGTAATTAACAACTAGATTAGTTTTCTACAAAACTAAATATGTTAACCCACCTCACTAAACCATACACAATCAAACACAACTCATTTCCACAACAAACCCTAACTTAGTAATCAAAACCCTTTCTTTAAATTTCAAAACTTGAAATTTAAAACCCTAATTTAACACCTAATAGCTAGATTCAAGTAATTTAACAACAAATTAAGCATAAGGTTATGATTATACCTCACAAGCTTGAGATCAAACTTGAAAAAATCTTAGCCTCCAACAATGATTTCATGCTCCAAGATCCATGCTTGAATAGCTAAAGAATAATGGGTAAAGCTTGGATTTAGAATTAGCTTTGAATTTTTGAGAAAAATGGTGGATTTTTGATAGAAATTTTGGGGATTTTGATGGAAAAATGAGATGAAGTATTTGGGGCTGTTGTGGTTCAGGTTTTGGACAGAAATCTTGGGGGATTGGGTGAGGGAGGAGAGAGAGTGAGGTGGGGAAAGTTAGTTCAAGTCAAAGTCAACTCAAATTATACCATTTTCTACTCTTTTCTTTTCTTTTCTTTCATTTCTTTTCTTTAAAATCCAAGTGGGGACAAAAGAGGGGGCTGCTGAATTCTTCAATGGGATAAGTGAATGGGGGTGTGTGGGTGTGGGTACGGGTGTGGGGTGATGAAAAATGATAAATACAATACCCCAAACATCCATTTACGCTAAAAAAAAGCCTTTTTTCTTCAATAATTTCTAAACCGTTTTTGCAAATGATTTCGTTCCAAAAACCACATGATAAAATTTTATTTAATGTTTTATGATGCACAAAATTTGTTTCAACTCATTCCAATTTGTAATTTTCCCTAACTAAATGTATTAGTGACGGTTTAAAATAATAATAAAATAATATGTTTTTCAGAAAATTTGAAATTTCACCAGCAGCTCAATAAACACCAAATAATAGCAATTACATAGCTAGAATATGTATATTTAATTTTTATAATAAGATATTTGTATTTTGACTTTTTACAGAAAACCCCCTTATTTTACCGATTTTTTCGAAATTTCACCGAAACGATTTTCAAAACGTTACACGGGGCCGAGGGCCGATACCGCAGACGGAGCCCGTGGGCTGACCCGGACTGACGGGGCCCGATGGATGAGGATTTGCGTGTCAATGCTGGACACGAGTATTTATGATATTTGGGTGCCGATGTTGGGCACTCGGGATTCTCAGAGATTTACAGGATTTGAGGGCCGATGAGGGTGCCGGCGCTTGAGCTATTTGGGGGATCTGGGTGCATTGATGGACACCGATTATATATTCCACGTTGACATTCCGTGTAGATGTTATATTGCCCATGCTCAGCATATTTATTAGTGTACCTCATCCAGTAGTTATATTACCTGATAGAGCACTTGCATGATTATTGCACATACCGCTTATCACATATTGATATCATCTGTTGGCATATGATAGAGTAGCGCAGTACGTGCATGCTCGCGATTACCTTTATATGTTATCTCTATTCACGAGTTGGCAACTCACCCCCGTTGTGCCACAGAGTTTGCAGGTTGCCCTTCGGAGTAGTCGCGGCAGGCTGCGTTTTGCATCTTTTGACACAGATACCCCCATAGTTGGTGTGCTAGCTCTTTTGCTGATAGGTGGGTTTTGTGCGGTATCTGTTTCTCTTTCAGTTTCGTACATTGTTGTATCTAGTTGTAACGTTTTGAAAATCGTTTCGGTGAAATTTCGAAAAAACGGTAAAATAAGGGTGTTTTCTGTAAAAAGTCAAAATGCAAATATCTTTATTATAAAATTAAATATACATATTCTAGCTATGTAATTGCTAGTATTTGGTGTTTATTGAGCCACTGGTGAAATTTCAAATTTTCTGAAAATTTTTCCGAAATTAATTATTTTAATATTATTTTAAGACGTCACTAATATATTTAATTAGGGAAAATTACAAATTGGAAAGAGTTGAAACAAATTTTGTGCATCATAACACATTAAACAAAATTTTATCATATTGTTTCTGAAACGAAATGGTTTGCCAAAACGGTTTAGAAAATAAAAGAAAACTAAATAATTAAGAAAGGTGATTAATATATGTGATATTGAGTGTTGTCTTGACTTGGAAAAAAATTCTACACTCACATATCCCTTAAATGGCCGAGCCCCACATTACACATCAACAGCCTCCCAAGTTAATTTAACTCATTACTCATAAAAAAAAAAGAAGAAAAAGAGAGAAGATTGAACATATTAATTAATGAAGTATGGGATGTTTGACTTTAATGTACACATATTTCTCTCTCTCCCCCACTTCCACTCACAGCAGCCCCTCCCTCTTTGGCCGAACCTCCTACTGCAATTCCCCCCTTCTCCATCTCTTCTCACTTAAAAATATCTCCAATTTCATCAAAAATCCTCCAATGATCAACAATTAATTCACAATTCAAAGCAAACCCTTTATCTATCTCTTCTTAGCCAATTTCTAGCATTGATCTTGGAGCTTGGAAGCAAGTTTTGGAGGTCATGTTGCATGCTAGATCTCTTGTTTTGTGAGGTATAAACCTAAACCTATGTTTTGATTGTTGGTTAATTACTCCAATTTAGTTAAATTTGGTGTTTAATTTTGGTTCTAGTTGCTAACTTGAAAATTTAAGTTTAGGGTTGGATCTAGTTAGGGTTTTGATCATTTATTTGTGGTGGTGAGTTGTAGTTTAACATGTTAAATCATGTAAAAGATAAGCTAGTTGCTAGGTTGCTAATTGTTAAATTAAAATTTTGCTAAATATGCTTTTTTTTTTGCTAACTAGGTTTTTGAAATTAAATTACAATGTGGGATTAAAATCTAAATTAAGGTTTCATGTCATTATTAATATTATAATGAGTGGTTTAATGATTTTGGTTCATGCAAAACCAAGCTTAATTGATAAATTGTGAATTTTGCTTTAAAAGGTGTTAAAAATTGATATTTTTGCAAACTAGGATTTTGGAAATTATGCAAATTTATGAGATTAAATTATGGAAATGGTTTTTATGACTTATTTAAGTTATTTAATAAGTATTATGGCCGCTAGAATTGTTTAAACATCGAGTTTTGTACTAAAACGGGTAATTTTGCTTCCTAGTTTTTCGGAAAAACGGTTTTTAAAGTGAATTTGGGCTTTTTGTGAGTTTTAACCTATTTTATATTAAAATTAGTGTTCGTGAATGTGCAAATGAGTGTATTTGGGTTTTTCTCGATGGTCTGACGTTTGTACACCGACGTCGAGGGATTTTGGGTTGATTGTGGAAGCAACCATAGGTTTTGACCTATGTGGGATTCGTGTGTCGTTTTGGTCATGAGTCGGATTTTAATGCGATACGATGCGTTGTGATATGTAGGTACCCCCATGTGGACTTCGAGACGGCAACCAAGCGCATGGCGACGTCGGCATCGGCGAGCGAGGACCAGGTGAGTAGATTTTTATCTACGGGGAGAAGTCGGGTGGATGGCGTATAGCACCCCCGCAGTCCGTGGTGGTGTATACGGATGCGTATACACACCAACAATTATTTATATGTTATTTGGGATTAATAACGATGTTAGGATGGATATTGGTGTGTTGGATTACTTTAGTGTTGCGAACCCTAGGGTAGTGTTGCACTACACATACACACATACATATACACATACATACTTGCATACATTCCTATTTATATGTGCTCATGGGATTCTTTATAGTTGTGTGATCACATGGGTATGGGACTATGTGTTCATATACGGATTTGAGGATGATACTTGGGATTGAGCTGAGTCGATGAGTTTTGTTTTGTGGTTGTGATATCGGTGATATGGCTGGATTCGTACTTGAGGTACGTCCTGGTGTTATAGCGGATCTTGGGACGACGATACGGGTGAATAGTGTTATTAGTAAATTGGTCGACATGTGATCGTGTTATAAGATATGATATGCTAGGTTATTGATACTAGGCCGTATTGGGCGATGTATCCCCCTTGATGATGATATGTGATAATGATATCGGTTTGTACGAGATTGTCGATCAGTAGTCTGATCATGAGTATATTGAGGATATTAGTATTGTACTAGACATAGGTCAGTACCCTAGACTATGATCTAGAATAAAGAGGATACCAGAGGAATGGTGTGAGGAATATGATATTGACTCGTACCCTGATTTGGGGATGCCGTACGACGAATTTACGTACGAGCTATATCTTGATGATTGATCCGCACTCTTGACTTAGGATGTCTGATTGTAGATATGGTATCGGATATGATATTATTGAGGCGGGATCACCGACTAATATTTATACAGGTATGTATATGGATCGACTCAGATGTTAGGCGGTTTCCTTACCTGTAGTCCAGCTTGTTAGCTTAGCCCTTTAGTTTAGTTTAGTTGTTAGATTAGATTCGATTCTTACCTATTTCAAAACTAACGAATCGTGGGTATTTTAAAAGACAGCCCAAGGGATCCTACGGATATTTCAAAAGACGTATCTTTTCATAAAAACACCGTAGCCCCTATTTTCAAAACCCCATGATTCGTGTTATTTCAAAAGGCACCATTTGTAGGACTTATATCAGATTAATGCAGGTTAGTTACGGTTGCGTCTAGTATTCAGCTCCCGCTTATTATTGTGGTTCCCTTCGCATCGCATACTTATGTTATAATTTCTTATTGCAATGTTGACATCATATTGTTAGGACACCAGCACCATTACCGATGATGCGTATGTACCACGTACACTTACTTGCCGGCTCACACACATCTTCATCGGTAATTGCCTTGTCACGTACACCATAGAAAATATTATTGCTTGACTTAGCTTGTTAGTTAGTAATTTAACATGATATTAGTGTACCTGCCTTATATGCCAGCTTAACATTGTAGTTATTACTTGTCACTTCATGCATACTGTTATTCATTGTTATGCCTATATTCATGGTTTTACATGCTATTGATGATTTGGATTCGGATTTCCATGAGATTTTCTGGATTTGGGGGGAAAACCGCAAAACTTATATAAACTGATTTCTCTATTTTTAAATGAAAAGTGCGGTTTTTCCCATGATGTATGAGTCGTCCACCATGAGTTTGCTGATGGATTTCGAGACCCGATTCGAGGAGACGGATGAACCGTTTCGGGTACATGGTGGACCCGGTAAGGTACCCCGGGGCAAGAAGCGCGTGATGATGATGATGTGAGCCTGGCAGGGGAGCACTACCTACCGGTGATTTTACCCGACGCGTCGGATATCCGGAGGATACCGTCGTGGTCTTGAGATGGATGGTAGGGGCCGGTCTGGACTGACGGCGCCCTAGATATTGAGACTGTGATATTGAGATTTCGAGATATTGAGGTACAGAGACTGTGATACAGAGATATCGAGATATTGGGATTACGTTTTGTGCCGATGCTAGGCACTGTTTTATGCAGATTTCATTATGATACCACATTTTAAAAATACAAAGGAAATCTCACTAAATTATGAAAACAGTTCTTCATTTACATGTATTCTGTTTTCATGCTTTCATACCTCATTCATATGATATATTGCTACCTGAGGCACTGACACGGGCATATGAGATTACACTCGGGTTAGATATCTACCCTAGCCTTGTTATAGGTTGCATGTTATTCTTATATTTGAGGATATATTATGATCATTGACCTAGGATTGCGTTGTTTATGCGATTTCTCTTCGTAGATGTTTTTCTATTCACGAGTTGGCAACTCACCCCCGTTGTGCCCCAGTTTCTTGCAGGTTTGCCGTACAGGTTTCAATACGGCTTTGCGGTCATAGTTTCTTCCGGGTGATTTGCTAGTAGGTGGGTTTACTTGTATCGTACCCGCATTATATATCTTGTATATCATTATTCTGTTGTATCTAGAAGTTCCATCAACCAAACATGTATTTATTTTGAGATAGAGACCAGTGATGTTATTCTTTCGACCTTAGAGTCGCGCGTTATATTTCTGTGGATTTCTTGTGGTTTTGAGTTTCCTTTTTGAGTTTTTAATCCTCGCCGTTGGCGTTGTATATTATATTGCTTGTGTGGTTATGACCGTCGATTGACGAAGAGCTAGCTCCCGCTTGGGGATGCCCTTTTATTGATTTCGTAAACTATTCATGTTGTATCCCGTTTGGGGGCCAGTATTTACAAAGGTGACTGCCGAAATTTTCAGGAAATATTTGTTGTTTTTTTTTTAAACGCATAATTCGACTATGTTATTAAAACTACTTGATTTAAATTGGTTTTCCTTCACTCTACTACTTTTCTTGGTTTGGATTTCTGGGTTTTCGGTTTACTTAGATTACGTACGCCTCGAGATATTTCGTAGTTTAAGTACCAGTCATGTTCCGTACTTTCGGGACGTGACAAAGTTGGTATCAGAGCCAGGTTTTACCTTCGGAGCGTAGGATGACCCTTGGTTGATGGAATAGGTGACTAAAGTAGAGTGACGTACCGTTGGTATGTTCCGCGGCATATTTACGATACGCCACTCCACTTAAGAAGCCTTAGGATGTAAATTTCCTTGTTCAGTATTATATTCCTTACTGATCTAGCCTCATCGGTACCAGTTTGGTTTTGCTGCCACGATTACGGGCAGGGAGAGCTACAGCTAGAGTTGTGGTCAGCACGAGCTCGTCACGAACGAGGACTGACTAGGGCGAAATTCCGGCGACACACGATTGCGGAGATGTGTCTTTTTATTGTGATTTCGCGCCACGAGCGTTGGATGGATCGCTGTATGAGATTACTTGGACATGCCGATCAGCACTGGAGGATTGAGCCAATGATAGAGGCCAGTCAGATTTTGATGACCGTTGGTGTGTTGCTTACTCCTGATGATTGAGTCACCGTTCAGCGTGCAGATGAGCGAGCCAGTTATTGCTGCGAATGACAAGATATTGCCCCAGATGCTGGAGTTAGTGCAGAATGAGTTGTACTAAGAGATGATAGAAGGTCGCTAGTCATCGAGGATGAATGACTAGGACATGTGGATCGTTCGCCTACCCCGATGCGAGGTCATCAGATAGATTGATTCCAGCTAGAGACGACTTCACGCGGAGACGTTGGGAGTCGACAGAGACGATCGATTGTCAGAAACCTATTATTCCAAGTTTAAAGTAGTCGGAAAGACATGCAGGCAATTCTATGGTCCCTCTAGAAGAATGAAACCCTAACTCGACTTAATGACCGTGTGAAAGCCTTTGAACCTTCGGGTTTGCGGCAGTTCTACGGCGCCATTAGTGAGGCTTGGGTTTGCCCTTCTACGGCTGGACCACTGATGCTGTGGTATGTACTCGATACTATTACACTGTGCCTAAGATGTTGAGCTCTTGGGGGATTATGAGGTTTTGACGACTCGATCGGATGGCTCGACTTAGTTCGGATGCTAGGTGGTGAGATGCATTTCTTGGGAGACTCCAGGTACGAGGATAGCCGTTGGAGCTCAGTCCATGCAGCCGCGATGAGACGAGTCCGAAGCAGTCGACATTAGAGAAAGTGAAGTAAGAGGTTCGTACCAGGTCTAGATGAGATGATGTTCCACTCCGCCGACATCAGAAATGCGATGCGTAGGCCGAGGCATTGTACTTGGGTAAACCTTCCAGAAGGAGTCGCGTGGAGTATGCAGCCGTTCCAGAACGAGAACAGATCTAGTAAGGGACGATGACTTCCGGACAGTTCGGCAGAGACGAGATTTGGGAGAGATCTCGATAGGACCTTTCTGGAATAAATTACGAGAAGACTTGGACCCAGTAGTGGTCATGTTATGCACACCGGCAGGCCAGAGTTCAGGATCGTCGACGAGACATGCTATGAGTGACCACGACGGTTGGCCAGAGTTTCTTGAAGGATGTGCTTGAGCGGGACTATTCCGCCATACTTGATTTTGGGTATTTTGGGCGATCTATTCGCATGATTGATTTTGATGATTGAGTTTCATGATATTTGTTTTCATGGACCATGATTGCACCTACTGAGTATTTACGATTTTGCACAGTTGTTGCACTTGACATCATTTTCGTGCCTTGGTTTCTCATGTTTATGATTTTATGGGTTTCATACAGTTGAGTTGATTTTGTGCATATGTACGCACACGATTTGGTTCTTGCACTCGGTATGGTTCACATATGCTTGCAGTGCAGTGATTCGCATTTTGTGCACTTAGATGCACTGGACTTCGATTTCGATTGTGATACTCGATATTATTTTGTGCACTTTGTGCACCTGATTGGATTTTGCGCATGTTCGGCACTTGATATTGGATTTCATGATTTCATGCATGATGGATGCACCAGATTTGGATTTTTAGCGTATGTTGGGCGCCTGTTATGAGATGCGATTTGGTACACACCAGATGCACTGAATCGGGATTTTTCGTGCATGTCAGATGCACCTGATTTTGCTGTCAGGCACACTCGTTGCCTATGAATGATGTTGTGTGCACACCCGTTGCACCTAGATGTTGTTTCTGTGCGCATGCATGGCACATTTATAGATTTTTATTTCTGTGCGCACCTGACGCACGTAGTATTCATATATATATTTATGACTGATTTCTTATGGAGCAGTACGTTTTTATGATATTGCTATGTGTTTTCGTACTGAGCAGGACTAGTCAGAGGACAGTACCTGAATATATTTTACATGTATAGTTTCGAGTTATATCATATTGGTTTTGCTTGGATTTGGTATTGATGTCTTCCTCATGACTCCGATGATTGCGGGATGCTTGACGGAGTTCCGATTTGAGTTATATGCTCATTTTTCATGCGCATGCGTTGCGCTACGATTTGTTTTATGTATTTATGATTTCGGAGCCCCGGCGATTTGATGGTTTTGGCTGAAATATTTTAGTATTTGAGGGAAGTTTTAATTTAAATTCGGGGACCGAATTTCTTTAAGGGGGGAAGATTGTAACGTTTTGAAAATCGTTTCGGTGAAATTTCGAAAAAACGGTAAAATAAGGGGGTTTTCTGTAAAAAGTCAAAATGCAAATATCTTTATTATAAAATTAAATATATATATTCTAGCTATTTAATTGCTAGTATTTGGTGTTTATTGAGCCACTGGTGAAATTTCAAATTTTCTGAAAAATTTTCCGAAATTAATTATTTTAATATTATTTTAAGACGTCACTAATATATTTAAATAGGGAAAATTACAAATTGGAATGAGTTGAAACAAATTTTGTGCATCATAACACATTAAACAAAATTTTATCATACTGTTTCTGAAACGAAATGGTTTGCCAAAACGGTTTAGAAAATAAAAGAAAACTAAATAATTAAGAAAGGTGATTAATATATGTGATATTGAGTGTTGTCTTGACTTGGAAAAAAATTCTACACTCACCTATCCCTTAAATGCCCGAGCCCCACATCACACATCAACAGCCTCCCAAGTTAATTTAACTCATTACTCACAAAAAAAAAAAAGAAGAAAAAGAGAGAAGATTGAACATATTAATTAATGAAGTATGGGATGTTTGACTTTAATGTACACATATTTCTCTCTCTCCCCCACTTCCACTCACAGCAGCCCCTCCCTCTTTGGCCGAACCTCCTACTGCAATTCCCCCCTTCTCCATCTCTTCTCACTTAAAAATATCTCCAATTTCATAAAAAATCCTCCAATGATCAACAATTAATTCACAATTCAAAGCAAACCCTTTATCTGTCTCTTCTTAGCCAATTTCTAGCATTGATCTTGGAGCTTGGAAGCAAGTTTTGGAGGTCATGTTGCATGCTAGATCTCTTGTTTTGTGAGGTATAAACCTTAACCTATGTTTTGACTGTTGGTTAATTACTCCAATTTAGTTAAATTTGGTGTTTAATTTTGGTTCTAGTTGCTAACTTGAAAATTTAAGTTTAGGGTTGGATCTAGTTAGGGTTTTGATCATTTATTTGTGGTGGTGAGTTGTAGTTTAACATGTTAAATCATGTAAAAGATAAGCTAGTTGCTAGGTTGCTAATTATTAAATTAAAATTTTGCTAAATATGCTTTTTTTTTGCTAACTAGGTTTTTGAAATTAAATTACAATGTGGGATTAAAATCTAAATTAAGGTTTCATGTCATTATTAATATTATAATGAGTGGTTTAATGATTTTGGTTCATGCAAAACCAAGCTTAATTGATAAATTGTGAATTTTGCTTTAAAAGGTGTTAAAAATTGATATTTTTGCAAACTAGGATTTTGGAAATTATGCAAATTTATGAGATTAAATTATGGAAATGGTTTTTATGACTTATTTAAGTTATTTAATAAGTATTATGGCCGCTAGAATTGTTTAAACATCGAGTTTTGTAGTAAAACGGGTAATTTTGCTTGCTAGTTTTTCGGAAAAACGGTTTTTAAAGTGAATTTGGGCTTTTTGTGAGTTTTAACCTATTTTATATTAAAATTAGTGTTCGTGAATGTGCAAATGAGTGTATTTGGGTTTTTCTCGATGGTCTGACGTTTGTACACCGACGTCGAGGGATTTTGGGTTGATTGTGGAAGCAACCATAGGTTTTGACCTATGTGGGATTCGTGTGTCGTTTTGGTCATGAGTCGGATTTTAATGCGATACGATGCGTTGTGATATGTAGGTACCCCCATGTGGACTTCGAGACGGCAAGCAAGCGCATGGCGACGTCGGCACCGGCGAGCGAGGACCAGGTGAGTAGATTTTTATCTACGGGAAGAAGTCGGGTGGATGGCGTATAGCACCCCCGCAGTCCGTGGTGGTGTATACGGATGCGTATACACACCAACAATTATTTATATGTTATTTGGGATTAATAACGATGTTAGGATGGATATTGGTGTGTTGGATTAATTTAGTGTTGCGAACCCTAGGGTAGTGTTGCACTACAGATACACACATACATATACACATACATACTTGCATACATTCCTATTTATATGTGCTCATGGGATTCTTTATAGTTGTGTGATCACATGGGTATGGGACTATGTGTTCACATACGGATTTGAGGATGATACTTGGGATTGAGCTGAGTCGATGAGTTTTGTTTTGTGGTTGTGATATCGGTGATATGGCAGGATTCGTACTTGAGGTACGTCCTGGTGTTATAGCGGATCTTGGGACGACGATACGGGTGAATAGTGTTATTAATAAATTGGTCGACATGTGATCGTGTTATAAGATATGATATGCTAGGATATTGATACTAGGCCGTATTGGGCGATGTATACCCCTTGATGATGATTTGTGCTAATGATATCGGTTTGTACGAGATTGTCGATCAGTAGTCTGATCATGAGTATATTAAGGATATTAGTATTGTACTAGACATAGGTCAGTACCCTAGACTATGATCATGAATAAAGAGGATACCAGAGGAATGGTGTGAGGAATATGATATTGACCCGTACCCAGATTTGGGGATGCCGTACGATGGATTTACGTACGAGCTATATCTTGATGATTGATCCGCGCTCTTGACTTAGGATGTCTGATTGTAGATATGGTATCGGATATGATATTATTGAGGCGGGATCACCGACTAATATTTATACAGGTATGTATATGGATCGACTTATATGTTAGGCGGTTTCCTTACCTGTAGTCCAGCTTGTTAGCTTAGCCCTTTAGTTTAGTTTAGTTGTTAGATTAGATTCGATTCTTACCTATTTCAAAACTAACGAATCGTGGGTATTTTAAAAGACAGCCCAAGGGATCCTACGGATATTTCAAAAGACGTATCTTTTCATAAAAACACCGTAACCCCTATTTTCAAAACCCCATGATTCGTGTTATTTCAGAAGGCACCATTTGTAGGACTTATATCAGATTAATGCAGGTTAGTTACGGTTGCGTCTAGTATTCAGCTCCCGCTTATTATTGTGGTTCGCTTCGCATCGCATACTTATGTTATAATTTCTTATTGCAATGTTGATATCATATTGTTAGGACACCAGCACCATTACCGATGATGCGTATGTACCATGTACACTTACTTGCCGGCTCACACACATCTTCATCGGTAATTGCCATGTCACGTACACCTTAGAAAATATTATTGCTTGACTTAGCTTGTTAGTTAGTAATTTGACATGATATTAGTGTACCTGCCTTATATGCCAGCTTAACATTGTAGTTATTACTTGTCACTTCATGCATACTGTTATTCATTGTTATGCCTATATTCATGGTTTTACATGCTATTGATGATTTGGATTCTGATTTCCATGAGATTTTCTGGATGTGGGGGGAAAACCGCAAAACTTATATAAACTGATTTCTCTATTTTTAAATGAAAAGTGCGGTTTTTCCCATGATGTATGAGTCGTCCACCATGAGTTTGCTGATGGATTTCGAGACCCGATTCGAGGAGACGGATGAACCGTTTCGGGTACATGGTGGACCCGGTAAGGTACCCCAGGGCAAGAAGCGCGTGATGATGACGATGTGAGCCTGGCAGGGGAGCACTACCTACCGGTGATTTTACCCGACGCGTTGGATATCCGGAGGATACCGTCGTGGTCTTGAGATGGATGGTAGGGGCCGGTCTGGACTGACGGCGCCCTAGATATTGAGACTGTGATATTGAGATTTCGAGATATTGAGGTACAGAGACTGTGATACAGAGATATCGAGATATTGGGATTACGTTTTGTGCCGATGCTAGGCACTGTTTTATGCTGATTTCATTATGATACCTCTTTTTAAAAATACAAAGGAAATCTCAATAAATTATGAAAACAGTTCTTCATTTACATGTATTCTGTTTTCATGCTTTCATACCTCATTCATATGATATATTGCTACCTGAGGCACTGACACGGGCATATGAGATTACACTCGTGTTAGATATCTACCCTAGCCTTGTTATAGGTTGCATGTTATTCTTATATTTGAGGATATATTATGATCATTGACCTGGGATTGCGTTGTTTATGCGATTTCTCTTCGTAGATGTTTTTCTATTCACGAGTTGGCAACTCACTCCCGTTGTGCCCCAGTTTCTTGCAGGTTTGCCGTACAGGTTTCATTACGGCTTTGCGGACATAGTTTCTTTCGGGTGATTTGCTAGTAGGTGGGTTTACTTGTATCGTACCCCCATTATATATCTTGTATATCATTATTCTGTTGTATCTAGAAGTTCAATCAACCAAACATGTATTTATTTTGAGATAGAGACCAGTGATGTTATTCTTTCGACCTTAGAGTCGCGCGTTATATTTCTGTGGATTTCTTGTGGTTTTGAGTTTCCTTTTGAGTTTTTAATCCTCGCCGTTGGCGTTGTATATTATATTGCTTGTGTGGTTATGACCGTCGATTGACGAAGAGCTAGCTCCCTCTTGGGGATGCCCTTTTATTGATTTCGTATACTATTCATGTTGTATCCCGTTTGGGGGCCAGTATTTACAAAGGAGACTCTGCCGAAATTTTCAGGAAATATTTGATGTTTTTTTTTAAACGCATAATTCGACTATGTTATTAAAACTACTTGATTTAAATTGGTTTTCCTTCACTCTACTACTTTTCTTGGTTTGGATTTCTGGGTTTTCGGTTTACTTAGATTACGTACGCCTCGAGATGTTTCGTAGTTTAACTGCCGGTCATGTTCCGTACTTTCGGGACGTGACACTAGTATTCTCCATCTACCATGTATGTATTTGACTTAGAGACAGTGTGAGGACGATGATGTAAATTATTTGTATTCTGGTGTCGAGCTCGTTGTGAGCCGACTGTACTTGCAGTTTATTCTATCTGTGATGTTCCCACTTTTGGATCTTGATCTTCGCTACGGCGTCGTATATTGTTATCTTGGTGATTGTTTACTTAGATTTCTTAACATGTTAGTAAGTGCTTTCATTTAAAACTTGTAATACTCTATACTTTTACTGGTTTGATTTCTGGGTTTTCGGTTCACTTAGTCGCGTTACGCCTGTAGACGTTACGTGGTTAAGTGCCAGTCACGGGCCAAACTTTGGGTCGTGACATATCCATATCCGCGACGGTGGAAACTGGACCTGGGACGGTGGGATCTTGAGTAGTAATAGGGTGGTCCAGCTTGTCATAGACAATGGACATCTGGACAGACCATTGCCAGTCATATAATTCAGATTCAGTCAATTTGTTATCTAGATGTAACCTAGTCGTGGTCACAAGGTCGCTGCAATTAAGAGAGAGAGAGAAGAAAACACTTTAGCATAATGCTTTTGCAAGTTTAGAGCGGTTTTTAATTTATCTAAATAGGGTGGCTCCCACTGTTTCTCGAATCCCTCCTCAAACCAAAAAGGAAGAACTAGCCAGGACTATTCTAACCGTACAATACTTGCTTAACCGTTCAGCCAAGCCAGTGTCGATACTTCGACGGAGGTTTTCCAACGCTTTCGTGAAGTTCCTTAATTAAAGAACCTCTTTTCTCTGGGGGTGTAACCCCGCTGACACCTTTCTAGGCACCTACTTGGTTTATAGCATTGATCGTTAAGTGACGAATCTCTCGATAAGTAGAATGTACTCACAGTAGGATCGGGATCCAAATATCATCGTATGATAATGTTGAAGGAATCCTACCAACATTCATCAAACTCCAAATGGTATGCAACACTAGCAAATTTCAGTTTCTTTAGAAACTCCCGATGTGGATTTTTGCCCCATGCTCTTATGATCTTGACTAAGGGCCAATATGTCATAAGTCACATGTCAAATTCTACCCGTCATTATCCAGGTTAATTTGAACCCACCCGTATATACTCTTGACTAAGGGCCAAGAAAAGTAATACGACTCTCCCAAACCAACGCATTTATCTATGCAACAAATGAATACCCAGCAGCTACCAAACACTATGTCTTGACTAAGGGCCAAAATACATAGCTTGAATACTACTGAATACCCAAATGAAATGACGGAGGGATACGAATGGTTTTGGCAAAACCGTGAACGTAGTGAACTTGATATAATCGAAGGAACCTGATACTTTTTAAAAGGAGTGGTTGAAGCTCCGTAATTAAAAATTCTGATCTTTTAAAATAACCGAGTGGTTTCTTTTAAATTTGTTCCAACGACTTACCTTTGGTTTATTTTCTTTGCATTATAATAATGTGTCCCATCATTTATCCTATCATTGCAGAAAACAACGAAAATACCACGTCCTCTTATGCCATCCGCATTCGCCACGGAGTCCCGTCATCACCCGTTAGGTTACTTAACTAACGACAGAGTGGGGGCTGGGCTAGCGCGGGTGTAAAACATAAGTGACGTCTAATAGCTATCATATATAGATATTGTACATTCGTCAGACGCAATAATAAGCATTCCAGATCACTGATGAACTTTATTGGATATACGAGCAATCCGCGTTTGCTATGAGCCTGCAACAAAAGACGGATTACACAGTTGTGATGAATAGCCATTACCCCACCCTAGACCCTTACGGGTATGGCAAACTACCCGCCAAGTAACCGAAGTGAAGCGGTCTCCCTCAACAACGTGAGTAGGCCACTAAACACTTCGAAGTACCCGGTAGTTTGTGCACCCCACCTTGGGTCTATCCTAGGAGCATAAACAGTAAATAGAAATAATACAACGGTGGCTACAACCCCAACCTGGATGTGCCCCGCAAAAGAATATTACATCATATTACAATTTACATTGAACGAATGAATATTATAACCCATCTCAAACCCCGGCTAATCAACACAACAATCCAATACAGTTCATATACAAAAATAGTAGAATCATTACAGAAATGTGCAACCCTCTGCCAACCGACATACTAGCAGTTAAGGGAGATTTACGAACACATTAAACATTACAGATAAAAACCCGATTAGCAAATAACTTAGAACATCGATCGACAACCTTTTTCCGTGTCTACCCCAAATGCAAGCCATCATAGAAGTAACCTGGGCAGAAACAGAATATACTGGAAAACAAAACACCAAAAATTAAGAATTACCGAGCAAATCCGAGTCAACTCGGGGTTGACTCTGCGGCAGATCCGCGGCCAAAAGCACCATTTGGCCGCGGATCCGCGGCCGTCTTGTCGAGTCGAGTGCTAGTATTTTCCCAAGTATTCTTATAATCCCCAGCTGTGAATTTTAAGGCATATCAAATATTTTTTTCGACACTTTTAAAATTAACAGAAACTGATAAGGTTTCGGGGTTTTGTTTTCACGTTTTTCCGACGATCGAAGTTCTAATTAGTTGCTAACAAGCTTGTAAAGGTTTAGTTGGCTCTGGTACCACTGTAAGTCCATGTCACACACCCCATAAGCTTGCGTGGAGGCGGAATATATGAAAAACAATTATCAATGCTTTGTAACACGGACTTGAGCACACGGATCATATCTAAACCGTTACTAGCATACTACGAGAGGTTTAACTACTCGGATTCGAAATTATACCTCACGTTACATGTCCTTCGGGTCTTCATCGCTGTCCTCCACTCCTCGTAGGCTCCTTGGAATATCGGCACCTCAACGGTCTCCTCGAGTCAAAGACGATCCACCCGAGAGCTCCTACTCCAAGCTTGATCTCTAACTTGAGATAACTAGGTTCCTTTAGCTGCTAATCAAAGTGACCTAGGTGATATAGAGTGAGGTTATGGATTAATTAGTCTATCTAATCCTTGATCTCAACACATGAGAGGGGAGGATTAGGGTTTCAAGAATGAGAGAGTTTGAGGAGAGAGAAGGTGAGCATAAGAATGATATTTTAAAATGAACTCATTTGAATATATCAACCATAAAAATTTATCAAATAAATAATTCAAATGATTTATCATCATGGTTGATTCATTCACCTTGTGTGATTCATCTCATGAGTCATTAGCTAATAAATGCATCATTTAACTCCATGGATGAATCACACAAATGAGTCATTAAGCAATAAATGCTTATGCCACCTTAACCCCCAAGTCACCATGCTTCTAGAAGCTTCCCGGAAAATTACGAGAACGCCCCTCCAATCCTTGAAAACACGGAAAAACTTTAGACTGTATAAATCCAATAACCCGATACTAGAATCTGGCTTAAACCAAAGCCAGCTAGTAAAAACCGTCAGAACGTCGTACGTGCATTTAAACGCGTATGCGTTCGAACCCTTGTCGTAAAACCATACGACCTCTATATCGTTTCGCCTGGAGCAGGGAAACTTTCTATGTGGGACTCTAAAGACTCGACACTACGCTGGCAGTGGGTTTAACCACAGGCCACAAGCGGCACTAGCTGTACGTAACGGTACCCAGGTAGATGTCGATAAGAAGGGCGATGAGGAAACCCATCCGAACTCCTACTGAGCCTGATGTGACAATCTCCGTATAGTTCGGTCTGTTCGTCTAAGACTATCGCATATCTCGCCTAGGGGACGGCAAGCGTCAGTCCCCTAATAGCGGTATAAGTTGTGTCGGAGCGTAGCCCATTACACCCTGAGAAACTACTGGAACCTACCATTAAATATCGCTTGCCCTGGCCAGGGACTTTGCTTAATGGCTCTCTGACACAGCGCGATACCAACTCTCAATACCGGGAGAGACGAATCCTGTCTAACCGCCACTGCCTCCAAGTGCTCGGGACTGCACCCAACTGCTACCTGTTTGCATGACTCCTTTGAGCCGTGGTAGGGTAGCAATCGAAGAACACTGGGACACACTCGAGGCGAAGTAGCAGTGTCAAGTCTGCGGACTATGCTGTACTCATGTCACCTGGGATCTGTTAACTGGCGACGGGTATAATACCAACAAACAGTTCCCCTGCGAGTCCTGTCCGGTGTACCCGTAACCTAACGAGCACCTGTATACTATCTCCAGTACTACGTAATGATGGCTGTGTGTCACGACCCGAAAGTACGGAACATGACCGGCACTTAAACTACGAAACATCTAGAGGCGTACGTAATCTAAGTAACCCGAAAACCCAGAAATCCAAACCAAGAAAAATATTAGAGTGAAGGAAAACCAATTTAAATCAAGTAGTTTAATAGCATAAGACGAATTATGCGTTTTTAAAAAAACATAGAGTATTTCCTGAAAATTTCGGTAGAGCCTCCTTTGTAAATACTGGCCCCCAAACGGGATACAACATGAATAGTATACGAAATCCATAAAAGGCATCCCTAAGCGGGAGCTAGCTCTTCGTCAATCGACGGTCACAACCACATAAGCAATATAATATACAACGCCAAGGGCGAGGATAGGAAACTCAAAACAATAAGAAATCCACAGAAATACAACGCGCGACTCTAAGGTCGAAAGAATAACATCACTGGTCTCTATCTCAAAAATAAATATATGTTTGGTTGATGGAATTTACTAGATACAACTGAATAATATTATACAAGGTAATATGATGGGTACGATACCAATAAACCCACCTACTAGCAAGTCGCCCGAACGAAACTGTGCCTGCAAAGCCGTAATGAAACCTGTACGGCAAACCTGCAAAAAAACTGAGGCACAACGGGGGTGAGTTGCCAACTCGTGAATAGAAAAACATCTACGAACAGAAATCGCATGAACAATGCAATCCTAGGTCAACGATCATAATATATCCTCAAATATATAACCAGCAGCGTATTACAATGGCTAGGGTAAATATCTAACCCAAGTGCAATCCCATATGCCCGTGTCAGTGCCTCAGGTAGCAATGTATCACATGGATGATGTATGAATGCACGAAACAGAATGCATGTACTGAAGAAAACTACTTTCATAAATTAGTGAGATTTTCTGTATTTTTAAAACGAGGTATCATAATGAAATCAGTATAAACAGTGTCTAGCATCGACACAAAACGTAAATCCCAATGTCTCAAAATCTCAGGCTCCGGCTATCCGGACTGGCCTGTATCATCAGATCTCTGTACCTCAATATCTCAGAATCTCTGTATCAATCTCACTATCTAGGGCGCCGTCAGTCCAGACCGGCCCCTACCATCAATCTCAAGACCATAACGGTATCCTCCGGATATCCGACGCGTCGGGTAAAATCACCGGTAGGTAGTGCTCCCCTGTCAGGCTCAACGTCAGCAACACGACCTTCTTGTCCCAGGGTACCTTACCAGGTCCACCATGTACCCGAAACGGTTCATCCAACTCCTCGAATCGGGTCTCGAAATCCATCAGAAAACTCATGGTGGACGACTCATACATCATGGGAAAACCGCACTTTTTCTTTAAAAAAAAAGAGAAAGAAGTTTATAAGTGTTTTTGCGGTTTTCCCCTAAATCCAGGAAATCTCTTGAAAATCCGAATCCAAATCCTCAATAGCATGTAAACAGTGAATATGGACATAAAAATCCATGAATATGGCATATCAATGAATAATAACATGCATGAAGTAGCAAGTAATAACTATAATGTCTAAACTAGCGTATAAGGCAAGTACACTAATATCATGTCTAAACTATTAGCTAACAACCTATGTCAAATGAAATAGTATTTTCTAAAGTGTTCGTGACATGGCAATTACCGATGAAGATGTGTGTGAGCCGGCAAGTAAGTGTACGTGGTACATACGCATCATCGGTAATGGTGATGGTGTCCTAACAGCATGATATCAATAATGAAATATGAATTACAATAAGTATGCGATGAGGAGCAACAACAATAATATGCGGGAGCTGAATACTAGACACAACGATAACTAAACTGCATTACCCTAATATAAGTCCTACAATAGTGCCTTTGAAATAACACGAATCGCGGTGTTTTGAAAATAAGGGCTACGGTGTTTTTAAGAAAAGATACGTCTTTTGAAATATCCATAGAATCTCTTGACCTGTCTTTTAAAATACCCATGATTTGTTAGTTTTGAAATAGGTAGGAGTCTAATCTAGTCTAATAACTACACTAAACTATACGGCTGAACTAACAAGCTGAAATACAGATAAGGAAACCGCCTAACATCTGAGTCGATACGTATACATACCTGTATATATATTAGTCGGTGATCCCACCTCAATAATATCATATCCGATACCATATCTATAATCAGATATCCCAAGTCAAGAGTGCGGATCAATCATCAATATATAGCTCGTACGGCATCCCCAAATCTGGGTACGGGTCAATATCATACTCATGACACTGTTCATCTGGTATCCTCTTTATCAAGATCATCATCTGGGGCACTGACCTACGTCTAGTATACTACTAATATCACTATTCGCATGGCATTGTCATCCAAAGATCCGCTATAACATCAGGACGTATCTCAAGTACGAATCCTGCCATATCACCGATCTCACGGCCTCAACTCAAATCTCATCGACTCATCTCAATCCCAAGTATCATCCGCAAATCCAGTATGTGAACACCTAGTCCCATACTCAGGTGAACACATAAACACATATTCCCATATACGCACAGGTAATAACATAAATGTATGCATGTGTGTGTGTGTGCGTGTGTGGATGTAACAACTACTCTAGGGTTTCGCAACTAACACTAAACTAATCCATGAACATCTAGAATCTACCTTTATCATCAAGTCTCATATCAACATAATATATATAATCAAAATATATGTGTGTTTACGTATTCGTATACATCACCACGGACTGCGGGGGTGCTATACGCCATCCACCCGACTTCTCCCCATAGATATAATCTACTCACCTGGTCCTTGCTCGCCGGTGCCGACGTCACCACGCGCTTGCTTGTCGTCTCGAAGTCCACATGGGTACCTACATATCATAATGCACTGTATCGTATTAAAATCCGACTCAAGACCAAAACAACAGACGAATCCCACATAGGTCAAAACCTATGGCTGCTTTCACAAATCAACCCAAAAACCCTCGACGTCGGCGTACAAATGCCAAACCATCGAGAAAAACCCAAACACACTCATTTGCACGATCACAAGCACTAATTATACTATAAAATAGGTTAAAATTCACAAAAAACCCCAAACTCACTTTAAAACCATTTTTCCGAAAATCTAGCGAGCAAATACTTATTAAACATCTTAAATAAGTCAAAAAAACAATTTCCACAATTTAATCTCATTAAATTTCATTAACCCCAAAATTATAGTTTACAATATACCAAATTTTAACAATTTTATAGCAAAAATGCACAAACAACAATTTAGCTTGGATTTTCATGAACCAAGGTGTTAAAATGCATTTTATAATGTCAATGAAGTCATGAAAAACCTAATTACATTTTAATCGCAATTATTTAATTAATTTCTAAAAACCTAGTTTGCTTAAAAAAAATCTTAATTTAGACAACTTAAATGCAACAATTTACATATTAGCAACTAGATTAGGTTTTCTATGGCTTAGCATGATAACTACACTATTAAACTACGATCAGTTGACATAAACCCTAATTTAGTTCAAATCCTTCTCTTGAATTTTCAAATTAGCACTTAGAACCACAATTAAGCACCGAAATTAGTTAAATTGAAGTGATTAAACATCAAGCAAACATTGGGTTAAGATTATACCTAAAAACCATTTGGAATGAGATCTACACTTGCAAAAAAACTTAGCCTCCAAAATGCTAACTTTGCCCAAAGATCCATGCTTGAATGTTCGAGGAATAATGGGTAAGGAATGGATTTGGGATTTGTGAGGTTTTGTGTTGATTTGTGAGGCAATTTTGATAAGTTTTTTGGAGAGAAATGTGATGAGAAAAGAGGGGGAGGGCTGTTGTTGTGCAGGAATGGGAGGGTCGGCCACTTATTAGGTGATTGGAGAGAGAGTGAGGTGAGGAAAGTCATGCCAAGTGAAGAAAGTCAAAGGTCAACACAACACAAACCTCTTTTCTTATACTTTTCTTTATGTTCTCTTTTCTTTTTTCAAAAGAAATGGGGGGAAAATTTGGAGAGGGGCTGCTGAAAATGGGGAGTAAAATGGGGGTGTGAGAGTGTGGGTGTAGGTGTGGGGTGATGGAAAATGATAAATACTATACCCCAAACATCCATTTACACTAAATTCACTAAAAAAGCCTTTTTTCTTCAATATTTTCTAACACCGATTAACAACTTCATTTCAATTCAAAAACCACATGATAAAATTTTGTTTAGTGTGTTATGATGCACAAAATTTGTTTCAACTCATTCCAATTTGTAATTTTCCGTAATTAAATGTATTTGGGACGGCTTAAAATAATATTAAAATAATTAATTTGGGAAAAATTTTCAGAAAATTTGAAATTTCACCAGTGGCTCAATAAACACCAAATACTAGCAATTTCATAACTAGAATATGTATATTTAATTTTATAATAAAGATATTTGTATTTTGACTTTTTACAGAAAACCCCCTTATTTTACCGATTTTCCGAAATTTCACCAAAGCGATTTTCAAAACATTACACTGTGGGACAGACCATCTCCCCAACTGGGATGAGAAGCATACACACTAGTCTACTCCGGAATATCGATGCCCTGTCTCGATAATCCAACGACCAGGGATCTGTATAGGATGTTGCTTATAGATTACCCAGCCCCCACTAGTGTGACTGCCATCACAACGCTGGTAATCAAGCAAAGATCCTACGGGCTCTAGTAATATGTATAAATGATACGTTACAAGAAATATATGCACATATTAAAGTAGAAACAAACCAAGTAGCATACTACCATTTTTTGAAAGACTGATAAATAACTGTGAATATCCCAAGCTTCCATTAAGTACTATACAAGCTAGTATGATACAATAATGGCCCCTAGGGTATATACACTAACAGGCCCGCCATGCGATGCTCATAGGCAAACGGACCGGACTGTACGGATATTGTCACTGACAGGCTCAGTAGGGTGTCAGGATGAGTTCTCTCATCGACGTCCCTTTTGGTTAATACCTGGTGGCCCGTTACGTATGGCCAATACCTCTGACGTGCTAGTGGTTAAATCCCCAGCCAAAATATTGACGAGTCTTTAGAGTCCCCCACAAACAGTTTCTCAAGTTTCGGGCGAAACGCTGTAGAGGCCGTATAGATATATGGCAGGGTTCGATCATATACGTGCGGTATTGCATGGATCATGATCGGACGGATTATACTAGCGGGCTTTGGTTTAAGCCGGATCCTAGTATTGTACTATGTAGATTTTGTCTCATTGCATTTGTATTCGGTCGGAATACAAATGTGGGTATGTATATACAGTCGTGGGGTTTTCCTGTAATTTATTATGGGATCGCTTTTTTTGAAGTTGCCAGTTTGCATTCCGTTTCGGCCATTTTCCTTTCTTCCTTTCTTTGGCTGAAAATTGGTGTGGAGGGGGTTATTTGCAATTGTGCAATTTATAATGGAGAAGACTTTTTATGGTTCATGATGATTCCACCATCCTTTGACTTCCTTTTTATTTATCATTGCTTACTTTGTATGATGGGTTCTGGATGAGACTTGGTTGTGATGATGATTCCTCATCATCACCCTTTTTCTCTCTCTTAGATGATTGCTAACTCTCTCTCTCATTCTTCAAGCATGGCTAGCCACTCATTGGAGAGTGGGTTCATTTTGGTGTGGGGAAAATTGATCTCATTTTTTATTCACACAAAATTCCTTAGCCCTATTTAAAAGTTCATTCCTCCACCTTCACACAAATGGCAACTTCAACAACCCCTAGAGATGAACCATTCTACACTTAGCCTACAACATTCTTGGACAGGTCGGCTCGCCAACTTCATGCCTGAGTTGCCTCGGTCCAGAGGTGGGAGCCCGTAAAAGAACCCGGCGATGTGGTGCCCTTTCCGAAGAGGAGATGAAGACCGGAGATTCCGCGAGGAGATCGGGATGGAGGCCAAAGACCGAAGGACACGGATCACTCGGTATAGCTCTCTGCCCTTTCTCTAGTTAGCTAGCATTAGGTTAATGGCCCGTTCCGGGTTTATAGTCCGCGGTAGCGCCGGTTTCTTGTTTCAAGAAAAGTTTTTGTTTTCCGCATTTTAGCCTTGGACAGACGGTCGGGGCGCTGCCGTGGTCCAACATGGTATCAGAGCTAGGCTATTAACCTTTACTAGCTTGGTCTAACGTGTTTACAAGTTCGATCGAACGAATTTCCAAAAACCATATTTTCCAAGCATCAGTTTCTGTCGAATTTTTGCTGTGCTCAAAAAATTATTTGGAACATTGCAAAAATAGGTGCAGGGTTTTATAAGAATACTATGAAAATTTGGTCGGCTGAAATTACTGTAGCGCGGCGGATCAGCGGCCAAAACCACATTTTGGCCGTGGATCCGCCGCCGTACTGTGGCCAAACTGCACCAAATTTCTACAGTGGGTTTCTGACATGGAAATAGGGTTTCTGGTATATTCTTTTTTGGCCCATATTTATTTTGAGTGCTACAGTTGTTCTTGGGGCCCACTTCGGGAAATTTAATCGATCGAAAATTTTAAACATATTAGTTCACAGTATTTACATTATATCTGCGACCGTGAATGCCATTTGATCGGTAAATCCTGTCTAACTGCAATAGCCCTTTTAGACGGATTTGCGAACGTGACATTCACGTTGATGTTCTGTGTTGTGCTGTGATGTTGCGGATTTGTCGTGGTGGATAGCCTGGATGAAATGGTAGTACAGTTTGGTTGTATATATACATTTGATATTGCGGGGCAAGCATCCGACATGTGGACTGCCGTTACTGCCTGTTTGTATATTATTCTTTTGGGGCACGATCGGGCTGAGGTCGAGGTACCTGTTGTATATTTTACTTTCTGTACTAGGATTACCCCACGCAGGGGTGCACGGGTAGCCGGGTTCTAGAGGGCAACGGGCCCGCATCTCATGGCTTTGAGATGGAGGGGGCTTCACTCTAGAATTGGCGGGCTATTCGCCGCACTCGTAGGGGGTACAGGTTGACCTAAGGATGGGTGCCCAAGTTACCGGATTCCGTGAAGTGCTGGGTGGTCCATTCACATTGCTGAAGGGGACTGCCTCGCTTCAGGGTTTGGCGGGTAACTTGCCGCGCGCGTAGGGGTCTAGGATTTTATTGCACAGGCTATCCACACGACCATGGGAACGTTGGGTTTCAGTAGCGGCTCTATGAAACCCGAGGATCCCAGATATTTGTATTGTTCTGTGATGCTTATTACATTTCTGTGATGTTGCATTTTATCACGCCTTGAGCGAATATTATATATTGATCTATATACTAGTAGATGTTGTATATGTTTTGCATCCGCGCTAGTCCAGTCCCTGCTCTGTCGTTAGTTAAGTAACCTAACGGGTAATGACGGGACCCAGTGGTGAATGCGGATGGCATATACGTATTATTTTCGTTCTTTATTGGTGTGATCATTTGATGGGACTGCATTGATTCGGATCAATGCAAGCTAAACAAACCTAATCTGATGTTGTTGGAACATTTTTCAAAAAAAGCTGTTATTGCGAGGACGTTCGCTTTTGTTTTGCACAGTGGTATTCAGTTGGAATATCCTGCACCTCAGTCGACGAGGCAA
This sequence comes from Agapanthus africanus, assembly GCA_030015575.1. Classification (NCBI taxonomy): domain Eukaryota; kingdom Viridiplantae; phylum Streptophyta; class Magnoliopsida; order Asparagales; family Amaryllidaceae; genus Agapanthus; species Agapanthus africanus. Next base: position 97,791,162 of record JASDDO010000018.1, on the reverse strand, counting down.
GGGCCGAGATCCCTTCACCGGGAGTGATCCCTTGCACAAAAGTTTGCGTCAGGGTAATAACTTCACTATAGCCGATTGCCTTTTGCTTTGCACCGTGGTATTCAGTTGGAATATCCTGCACCTCATTCTACGGGGAAAGAGCCGAGATCCCTTCACCGGGAGTGACCTCTTTAGCAAAGGTTTTCGCCACTATATTTTCATAAAAGGCTATATTCCTTCAACGATATCAAGTTCATTACGTTAAAGGTTTTTCGCCAAAAACTAGACGTAGCCCTCCGTCATTTCTTACAAGTATTACTTAGTATTCGTTCTCCATTTGTTAACTGTGTCAAGGGGTAGTGTACGGTAGCTAAGTAGTGTTCGTTTGTGGCTTATTAATGGGATTAGTTAGGACAGTCATGCGGCCTTGTTGACTGTGTCAAGGGCTCGTACGGGTGGGTTTAATGCAATCCAGGATAATGAAGGGTTGAACTTGACTAGGACTCTTTGATTTGTTGACTGTGTCAAGGTCACTTGGGACCTAGGGGTAAAAATCACATCGGGAGTTTCTACAGAAACTAAAACTTGTCAGGCATGCGTATACCTTCTGGAGTGTGATAACGTGAGTGGATTCCATCATGTTATCATACGATGATAGTTGGATCCCGATTCCCACTGATGAGTTGGTCTGCTCCTTGGGTGATCCCGACTAATTCTTCTTTCAGATTTGGAGGAGAATTTGAGGTTACAGTGGGAGGTTTCCTGATTAGATAAAGTGATAACCATTCTGATCTAGGTTAGAGTGCACGCTGAGCGTTTCTTTTCTCTCTCTTTAGCAGCGGCCATGACCCGACCCTAAACTATGACTCAGTGACCAAGTTAACCGAACCTTCTTGAAACACTGGCTTTTGGATTGTCAGAGTTGCATACCTCATTGCCACTCCTACTTTTACCCTTTTTTTCTCCAGAACACCCCGTATTACTACGAACATCCACTTCCATTGGATAAAACCATCGTATGGTTATATACGAACTCGAAGGAATTTATTCGAGGATGGTTTCCGGTTCTGGAGAAAACAAGTAGGACTATTCAGTTGTCTTTTCCTTTTACCTTCTCTCTGGTTGTGAGTGTTCCTTAGATTAGGACGGTACACCTATTACGCTAATTGGATAGTCTTCTTCCAAACCATAGGCAGGTGCCGAACGGTGGGGAATGAAGAAAACCAATAAGCCTAACGGTGGTGTACAGAAGGTATCAAGTAAAGACAAATAAAGCGATTAGTAAGAGGGCAAAGTAAATTTCGACTGTTATTAACGACCAAACCAAGTATTTCTTCTCCAATCCTACATCACCTTTGTATTTCTCCAGAACACTCCGTATCACTATGAAGATCCACAGTTTATTGGATACTCCATCGTATGGTTATATACGAACTCGAAAGGAACTTGTTCCAGTTCGGGGATGGATTCTGGTTCAAGAGAAATAGAAATAAGCTTTATTCGGTTGTCTTTTATTTTCATCTTCTCTCGCATTGCGAGTGCTCTTAGGATTAGGACAGTACACCCATTATGTTTATTGGATAGTCTTCTTCCAAACCATAGGCTGGTGCCGAACGGTAGGGAAGGAATAAAACCATTTAGCCTAAGAGGGTGTACAGAAGGTAATGACTGAAGACAAATGAAGGGATTTGGAAAGAGGGAGGCATGGCGCAGGATACTGATTAAGTTCAGTTGACGATACAGTCTAAGAAGTTTGGATTTGGAGTTCATTTATGAGCTAGGTCCCATCAGATATCCAGACACATTCTATGACACACATTGCTCATTTCGGGAGATGGCTTTCTCCGCGAACTTGAGATAAAGAGAGACATAGAAATAAACATCAGAACGGATCCACTCACTAAGGCTATTCCTCGAATGCATTAGTTTCGCAAACGGGTTTTGTGAGACTAATTAGTAGAGGAGTTGGGTGTTCGGTATCACACGGGCTGTGAGTATGCGACATCGCAATAATTAGCCTTGAGTGCAAGTGGGAGATTGTTGGAGATAGTGCCCTCAGAGTCAATTATTGGAACACAGGCACGTGATTGCAATGATTGAGGGAGGACCTATGCCGGTAGGACAGTCTTACTCAAGATGATAGTATGCTATCTGGTTTATCTTTATCATCGTGTACTGCTTTAGGTGACCTTACAGGTCACTATTGCGCATTGATAGAGCATTTAGGACTCTTGCTTGACGGCCAGCAGTATGATGGCGATCATATACGTAGGAGCTGGGGTCTATAAGCACATCCTTTAAAGGTCCCTAGTTGTGAGAGTTTTCGAGACAGGGCATCGATACTCTAGAGTTGACTAGTGTATACAATCGAGACCCCGACGAGGGGCGGTGGCCGGTCTCACAAGCCACTGGTGTTAGTTGGTTCACCTAAGATGTATACACGTGCACATTGGGTTTTGAGTACACTGGACATGACTCGCCGGGAACATGCTAGTTGGGATTATACCAGACGTCAGATAGCAGTTCCCTGGTGACATGTGTACAGGTTAGTTCATCGACCTGAGATCGTCATGTAAGTGCACGGCGGCGCCCCGGCCGTCTGAACGAGGCCAAAATGCGGAAACGATACTTTTACAAAACTTGTAAACCGGCACCACCGCGCACTAAAATCCTGGATCGGGCCATTAACCTACTCCTAGCTAACAAGAGAAGGGGTAGAGAGATATACCGAGCGATCCGTGTACTTCGGTCTTCTCGTCGTCGTCCCGATCTCCCCGCGGAATCTCCGGTCTTCATCTCCTCGTCGGAAGGGCACCACATCGCCGGGTTCTTTTACGGGCTACCACCTCTGGACCGAGGCAACTCGGGCATGAAGTTGGCGAGCCGACGTGCCCAAGGATACTGTAGGCTAAGTGTGGAGCACTTTGTCTCAATGGGGTTACTAGAAGTTGCCTTTTGGGTGGAGGAATGAGATATGAGCTTTTGAGATGAACAATGGGAATTTTGTGCAAACAAAATGAGAACCAATCCCACCTCCAAAAATGGGACAGCCCCTCCTCAATATGGACGGCCCCTCACTTGAGGAAAATAAGAGAGTGGAGAGAATCAATGAGGGAGCCCAAAAAACAATGCATGAAAGAGAAAAGGTTATCATGATGAATCATGATCATAAACCAAGTCCAACACTCATAAACCCATCTTCAAACCCATGTCATCACAAATGTCAAGCCATGATGAAGTCAATGGATGGTGCACCATCATGAAACCATCATGATGCAAAAGTCTTCTCAATTGGTAATTGCACAATTGCAAATAACCCCCTCCACCAAATTTCAGCCAAAGAAAGGAAACAAAGGAAAATGGCCGAAATGGAATGCAAACTGGCAACTTCAAAAAACTGATCCCGTAATAAATTACAGGAAAACCCCGCGACTGTATATACATACCCGCATTTGTATTGCGACCGAATACAAATGCAATGAGACAAAATCTACACTGTATAATACTAGGATCCGGCTTAAACCAAAGCCCGCTAGTATTATCCGTCCGATCATGATCCGTGCAATACCGCACGTATAAGATCGAACCCTGCCATATCTCCATATTGCCTCTACAATGTTTCGCCCGAAACTTGAGAAAACGGTCTGTGGGGGACTCTAAAGACTCGTCAATATTTTGGCTGTGGATTTAACCACTAGCACGTCAGATGTATTAGCCATATGTAACGGGCTACCAGGTATTGACCAAAAGGGACGTCGATGAGTGAACTCATCCTGACACCCTACTGAGCCTGTCAGTGACAATATCCATACAGTCCGGTCCGTTCGTCTATGAGCATCGCATGGCGGGCCTAGGAGGTTGGTAAAAGTCAGACCCCCAAAAATGGTACAAGTCGTGTCGGAGTGTAGCCCAGAACACCCTGAGATACTACTGGAATACCTACCAGTAAATCTTCGGCCTTGGCCAAGGACTTTGTGTAATGGCTCTCCTGGACACAGCGCGACCTCACCCCCAATACCGGGAGAGACGAACCCCTGCAGATCCGCTCACTGCCTCCATGTGGCTCGGGACTGTACCCTACTAAAACCTGTTTGCATGCCTCCTTTGAGCGTGGTAGGGTAGTAATCAAAGTACAGTGGGAACTCACACGAGACAAATGACGATCTCAGGTAGATGAACTGACCTGTACACATGTCACCAGGGAACTGCTATCTGACGTTAGGTATAAGACCAACTAGCATATTCCCGGCGAGTCCTGTCCGGTGTACTCATAACCCAATGAACACCTGTATACATCTTAGGTGAACCAACTGACACTAGTGGCATGTAAGACCGGCCACCGCCCCTCGTCGGGGTCTCGATTGTATACACTAGTCTACTCTGGCGTATCGATGGCCAGTCTCGAAACTCCCTCGACTAGGGACCTTTTAAGGATGTGCTTATAGACCCCAGCTCCCATGTATATGATCGCCCTCATACTGCTGGCAGTCAAGCAACAATCCTAGGGGCTCTATCAACGTGTAATAGCGACCTGTCTGGTCACCTAAAGCAGTACACGATGATAAAGATAAACTAGATAGCATACTATCATCTTGAGTAAGACTGTCCTACCCGTATAGGTCCTCCCTCAATCATTGCAATCACGTGCCTATGATCCAATAATTGACTCTGAGGGCACTATCTCGAACAATCTCCCACTTGCACTCAAGGCTAATTATTGCGATGTCGCATACTCACAGCCCGTGTGATATCGAACACCCTACTCCTCTACTAACCAGTCTCACAAAACCAGTTTGCGAAACTAACGTATTCGAGGAATAGCCTCAGTGAGTGGATCCGCCTTGATGTTTCTTTCTATGTCTCTCTTTATCTCAAGTTCGCGGAGAAAACCATCTCCCGAAATGAGCAATACCTGTCTAAGAATATGTCTGGATATCTGATGGGACCTTGCTCATAAATGAACTCCAAATCCAAACTTCTTAGACTGTATTGTCAACTGAACTTAATCAGTATCCTGCGTCATGCCTCCCTCAGTATCCGCTTGGATCACCTGTCCAAAACACTGCCCCTCGTCAGAGGGAAAACTATAACTCTGACAGTCACTCTGTCAACCAGGTCACCCTGGAAGCCTGGAATGATAACTGTTTCCTAAAAGAGGCTGTTGTTATCATATCCTTAGAACATCCACTTATGTTCTAAAACTGCTTCCGATCGTTTCTCCAGGATTGGATTAATATCAATTTATTGCATCCACTGCAAAAACAACATCTGGTGTGGTACTTGACATCTCACGATCAACTCAATTGCCTAAGCAAGTGATATGTCGATCATGCACATCCCTCTCCCCTTTAGTCTATAAGACACCTTTAGAGAGGGTGACTCCATCACCTACAGGTACACTACCGTGCCTGGAGTCGTCCATTCTGAAACACCTTTAGAATGCTGTCTAAGTACCCTGATTGGGAAACTACCAAAATCTAGATCTAAAACCATATATCCAGTAATCAGAATGTCTTGATATTATATCCAAGTCCCATGTGGAGAAACCACTGTGTGACAACCAAAGTATAACCGATCGTAGTATAGGAACATCACTTCCTACTCTGTGTATGTCATCCAAATACCAGGACATCACACCCTACTACCTTCTTAACAGATCCATCCCCTATTCTGATGAAGTCAAACCTATGACTGTCATATCAGAAATAGATGATCTATTTCCGCTACATCTGCTTTAGTCTATAAATAGACATAAGCCACTTGTCCACCAATGCTTCCGCTGCTCCCACTGACTGTGACAACCCTCTGGCAGAATCGTATAGACGTGCACTTCTAAAGCTAGTTCAGAACGACGCTATACTCATCCTCCTGCCGGGTCTCATAGTCTGGAACAACAGCAATGGCAAGTCTGGGTAAACAAGAACCTCCATGCCACCGTTCTTGAGCATACCGAAGTACCTCTCGAGCGCCTGAGGTTACCCACCATATCTGCGGAGTGGCCAATGGAATGTCAATCAGATCGAATCTTTAGGTTCTTATCAAATTTTCAGTAATTGTCTGCGGTTCTGGAATCACTTCCTGTTCTACCGTACTCCCACTTCTGTTTTCTGAAAAAATCCATTTTACTTAAAACTGTGGCGAGTCAAGAACAATATCACTATTGATCTTCCAGATGGTAGAAAGTCAACCCTCGTCATAGCCTGGGTCAACCCACAAGCAGCCATTACAGAAACGTGCCTTGAGTTATCCAGAGTCTGGTTTTAAGCATAAGTCGGACAACTCCCCGTACCTTAACAATGTCAAGATATGAACTGTTCTATATCCAATACAGAAACAGAGGCACTGATTTAATTGAACCAGATTCAAATCATGCAGCTGTCTCCAGTGCATGTTAACGAAATGAAAAGAGGCCGATCGTTGTTACTCACCTTAGGAATGCTTCCAATTATGAGTAACCTGAAAGAGAAGCAAGTTCTCTTAATCATTACTATCAACTGAATACCATACATAAGTATCTATATCTTCGATCACCCTGAAGAATCACGATACTTGCAACACTTGGTTCTCTACTTTACCCACATACCTATAACTTCTCAAAACTTGGACCCTGTGTTTCTACGAAACACCTGTCTAAAAACTAGAGAAGTCATAAGTAAACCGAATATAGTACGAGAACCAACCCCTCTGTCCTCATGGACGCTGGACAATATACAATACTCTGTATAAGTCCCTTGAGTCTAATAACTCATTCCCTGTGTGTCGTAGGTTGAAAACTGTACTTATGGTTAAGAAGAATTACACCGCTGTTTAATGCTCCTTACCTAACCATCCACTGATATAGGTAAATGTCATAGACATAATTTCAAAAAGGTATATCTCACTCTATAAAAATAGACGTACAGATATATCAATTTGAAATTGGTGCATAACAGCGGATATTCAAAACCAAATATTTGCCGTCCGGCAAACAACCCAGGCGATTTCCTCAAATATCACCAATTACAACGAATTCCGATATAATGAGGATGATCACCTAATTCCTAATAACTTACTCCCACTCATCATCTGTAAAACCATACAGATGTGAGAATCATACCTGGTAAATACATACCCTGGAGCAAGTGTCTAATTGGGAAATCAGTTTTCTTTTAACAGTACACAGTGAAACTGAAACATTGAAATGTTTCATTGGGGTATCCTGGTATTCCTAGTAATGCCTCTTCCATTATCAGATTCACAACTGTAACCGTATATTTCTGTACCATCACTTCATATCCCTTCATATGTCTTTAGTCATTACCTTCTGTACACCCCTTTAGGCCAAATGGTTTTCTTCCTTCCCTACCGCTCGGCACCAGCCTTTGGTTTGGAAGAAGACTATCCAATAAGCATAATAGGTGTACTGTCCTAATCCTAGGAACACTCGCAATGCGAGAGAAGGTGAAGATAAAAGACAACTGAATAAACCTTATTCCTATTTCTCCTGAACCAGAATCCATCCCCGAACTGGAACAAGTTCCTTTCGAGTTCGTATATAACCATACGATGGAATATCTAATAAACTGTGGATCTTCGTAGTGATACGGAGTGTTCTGGAGAAATATAAAGGTGATGTAGGATTGGTAATGAAATACTTTGTTTGGTTGTGAATAGCAGTCGCAATTTACTTTGCCCTCTTACTAATCCCTTTATTTGTCTTTACTTAATACCTTTTGTACACTATCGTTAGGCTAATTGGTTTTCTTCATTCCCTACCGGTCGGCACCTGCCTATGGTTTGGAAGAAGACTATCCAATTTGCGTAATGGGTGTACTGCCCAAATCCAAGGAGCACTCGCAACCTGAGAGAAGGTAAAAGGAAAAGACAACTGAATAGTCCTATTCGTTCTCTCCAGAACCAGAAACCATCCTCGAATAAATTCCTTCGAGTTCGTATATAACCATATGATGGTTTTATCCAATGGAAGTGGACGTTCGTAGTAATACGGGGTGTTCTGGAGAAAAGGGTAAAAGTAGAAGTTGCAAAGAGGTTTGCAACTCTGACAATCCAAAAGCCAGTGTTTAAGAAGGTTCGGTTAATCTTGGTCACTAAGTCATAGTCAAAGGTTGGGTCATGGTCGCTGCCGAAGAGAGAGAGAAAAGAAACACTCAGCGTGCACTCTAACCTAGATCAGAATAGTTATCACTTTATCTAATCAGGAAACCTCCCACTGAACCGTCAAATTCTCCTCCAAACCTGAACGGAGAATTAGTCGGGATCACCCGAGGAGTAAACCAACTCATCAGTGAGAATCGGGATCCAACTATCATCGCATGATAACGTGACGGATTCCGCTAACGTTATTACAGTCCAGAAGGTATGCGCATATCTGGCAAGTTTCAGTTTCTTTAGAGACTCCCGATGTGATTTTTACCCCATTCTCTTATGACCTTGACTTTGGCCAACAAATCATAAGTCACATGTCAAGTTCTACCCATTATTCTCCAGGTTAATTTGAACCCACCCGTACTTACCCTTGACTTTGGCTAACAAGGCAGTACGACTGTCCCAAACCAACGCACCTATCTATGCTGCATATGAATATCCAATAGCTACCAATCACTGTGCCTTGACTTTGGCCAACAAACACAGCTTGAATACTATTGAATATCCATATGAAATGATGGAGGGCTACGAATGGTTTTTGGTGAAAAACCTTTAACGTAATGAACTTGATATCATTGAAGGAACCAGATAGCTTTTATAAAAATATAGTGGCGAAAACCTTTGCTAAAGAAGTCACTCTCGGTGAAGGGATCTCGGTGAAGGGATCTCGGCTCTTCCCCGTAGAATGAGGTGCAGGATATTCCAACGGAATACCAGGATGCAAAGCAAAAGTAATCGACTATAGTGAAGTTATTACACTTACGCAAACTTCTGTCCAAGGGGTCACTCCCGGTGAAGGGATCTCGGCCCTTGCCTCATCGACTGAGGTGCAGGATATTCCAACTGAATACCACTGTGCAAAACAAAAGAGAACGTCCTTGCAATAACAGCTTTTTTTGAAAAATTGTTCCAACAACATCAAAATAGGTTTGTTTAGCTTGCATTGATCCGAATCAACGCAGTCCCATCAATTGATCACACCAATAAAGAATGAAAATAATGATGTACGTATATGTCATCTGCATTCGCCACTAGGTCCCGTCATTACCCGTTAGGTTACTTAACTAACGACAGAGCGGGGACTGGACTAGCGCGGATGCAAAACATATACAACATCTACTAGTATATATATCAATATATAATATTCGCTCAAAGCGTGATAACATGCAACATCACAGAAATGTAAAGCATCACAGAACAATACAGATATCTGGGATCCCCGGGTTTCATAGAGCCGCTACTGAAACCCGACGTTCCCCTGGTCGTGTGGATAGCCTGTGCAATGAAATCCTAGACCCCTACGGGCGCGGCAAGTTACCCTCCAAAACCTGAAGCAAGGCATCCCCCTTCAGCAACGTGAATGGACCACCCAGCACTTCACGGAATCTGGTAACTTGGGCACCCCTCCTTAGGTCAACTTGTACCCCCTACGAGTGCGGCGAATAACCCGCCAATTCTAGAGTGAAGCCCCCACCATCTCAATGCCATGAGATACGGGCCCGTTTCCCTCTAGAACCCGGCTACCCGTGCAGCCCTCCGCGGGGTAATCCTAGTACAGAAAATAAAATATACATACAACGGGTACATCGACTTTAGCCCGGTCGTGCCCCAAAAGAATAATATACAAACAGGCAGTGACGGCAGTCCACATGTCGGACGCTCGCCCCGCAATATCAAATGTACATATTAAACTAAACTGTACTACCATTGCATCCAGGCTATCCACCACGACAATCCGCAACATCACAGCACAACACAGAACATCAACGTGAATGTCACGTTCCCAAATCCGTCTAAAAAAGCTATAGCAGTTAGACAGGATTTACCGATCAAGTGACATTCACGGTCGCAGATATAATGTAAATATTGTGAACGAACATGTTTAAAATTTTCGATCGATCAAATTTACCCAAGTGGGTCCCAAGCACAACTGTAGCACTCAAAGAAAATCTGGGCCCAAACAGAATATTCCAAAAACCCCATTGCCAAGACAGAGACACAACTGCAAATTTTGGTGCACTGTTTCCTTAATTCTGCGGCGGAACCGCGGCCGGAACAGGGGTATGGCCGTGATTGTTAGGATACGAGCGTGTTCAAGTTCTAGTTTAAATACCGCAATCAAGACGGTTTCGCTTGTAGCTAGCCGGTTGAGTACGGGTCGTCCGCAGGGAGATGGTTGTCTTTTTCAAAGTGTTTTAACGAGTTAAGTCCTGTTTTCAGATTTTGTTGTGGTTATCTAAGTGTTAAGTTGATAGTTAAAGAGAGCTTGTTAGGGTTAGGATTAGGTTAGTTTGAGTTAGGAGTCTCCACATCTTTCGTTGCCCCACTTAATATCGGTGTTACGGTAATCGGCAACAACGGGGATTAGCACGACTAGGAAGGACTTTGCGAGTATAAGCTAGGCTTTCCAACGCATAAGTCTTCCTTTTGGTGCTTGTCCGTCCGTTCTTGGCTCTTATCCATAACCTCCGGTTAATTCAACCACAACCGGTCTCACTACGGAATCACCGCTATCATGTAGGATAGGATGCCGTAAGGAGCGGATTGTGGTTCAATTAACGGGAGTCGATTCAAGTTGTTGGGCAAGGAAAGAGTGAGAGAGATTTCCTTCTCTCAAACTTCCCTTATCCTACCCTAACAAGTAAAGAACTACTCACACTTCATGATAGGAAAAACAAAACAACACAAAAGAGGAAGATAGAAAGAAGGAGATTAGAAGAATACGACTAACTGTTTGCGACCTCACCTTGGCGAGGATCGAGCGTAAGTATCATTGTCATATGAAGGATAAAGGAAAAGAGAGAAGAAAGAAACAATCGAACAAATAACAACAACTACTTAACAATTAAAATTACAATACATTACAACAAGTAAAAGAAAGAGACAAGCATGATAAAAAGGTCTTCTTTATTCATCACTCTTCACTCAAAAGCTCACTACAAGTTTGATTGGAGAAGAGGTGAGAAGAGGAAGAAGAACAAGACTAAAACTTGGCAAAAATATGAGAATACAAAAATTGACGCTTCCTTCTCAAAATTCTGGGCTATTTATAGGCCACGAAATGAAACCCTAGGGAAACCAACAGAACTCTGACGAAATGACCAAACTGCCCCTGAAAAGTCACTGCCTGAACCCACTGTACGGCCGCGGATACGCCGCCTATAGCCCCCTATGGCCGCGGATCCGCGCCCCTCTTGTCGACTAAGGGTGTGGTCTTCTGACACTTTTCCTGTTCTCCTGTCCCCTCTTGTCTGCTGTGTGTATTTTCTGGAAAATCTCTCCCATTTGTTCCAGAATTTCTATTGAGCAAAGGTGGACTTTTTTGTGGATGGTTGCCTCGAGCTCCGCGTAGATCTCTTGGATTTTGTGCTACCATTGAGCCTTGTGCTTGAGAATGACATTGATTTGACACTTTGTCTTCCTAAACTGGTATCTGGCAACAACGGATGAAGAGCGGAGACCGTGTTTTTATCTGTGGTTGGCAGGAACCGGATTTTGTCGTGTTTTCCATGAATTTCTCCGTTTTAGAACCGAGAACCTGTATCCTGCAATTGACTAGCAAACACGGCTCAATAGTATCTACCGATATGCAATGTGACAAAAATTGGGCGGTATGAAAATGCAAAAATCTGATATGAACAAATACCCCCAAACTTATCATTTGCTCGTCCCGAGCAAAGCCCATTTATTCACAAAAAATTTCCTAACCTCACTTTCGCAGGGAACGCGATTGCACTGAGCATGTACAACAAGCCGTTAAACCACTAGGTGTCCCTAGTAGGAGGAGTGTTGTCTCCTGAGGGTTTTCAGCGGATACTACCCACAAAATCCGGTCAAGTTGGTTTGTAAAAATGACTAAGTTTCAAACCCTAAAGTTTTGTTTTTGGAAAATAACAATTCTATAATCCTAAGTCCAGACTATCGAACCTTTATTTTTCACACCTCGCTTCTTATTTAACTACAGATTTTATATGTCTTTACGTGCAGTGCAAATAGTGTCGTGAAGTTCCAGAAGGATCGATTAGAGTCATCATGTCGCACAATAAAGCCCAGATAATAATTTTAAAAGGATCACATAAGTTTTATAACGAGTTAAGCATTTTTCAAGTTTCGTTTTCCAGTAAGGTTTCAACTTCAGAATTTCTATCTTCCTTAACAGGAACTAAGTCGTATTTTTCACTCCACCTTTTTCTTGTTTTCATTTCATACACACCACTGTGAACGTGCAATAGTCTTTATCATAGAATAAAACCTTCATATCTTCGCTAAAATTTTTATAAAAGCCTGTCTTTTATCAAGATTATTCTCACACAAAGAACCGTTAGGAATTTTAACTCGGAGAGAACACTTGCTTGACTTTGTTTTAAACTGGACTTTCTAGGCTTCTTAGCGAGCTTTGGGCCAATGCACCCAAACCAGTTGGTTTTAGGGCATTAGGTGTAGAAACACCCCAGCGGACTTAATTACTCAAGTTACCTAGGTCCAAAAACAAAAGACAGTTTGGCGTGAAAATCAGATGATTTAATACGAACGGAGATATAACCGGCAGTTCAAATATTTTTTGGATAAAAGACGTGTCTAGTGGGTTTGGTGTGTAATCATTCCAATCAAGTTTTAGATGGGTTATTTTTCAGACTTAGCTCCAATTACGGCATCAATAACATTCCTTCATATTCGCTTTACTTCATAAACTATTCTTGACATTACTTATTTCAGAACAAACCTATTTGATCCTCAGAAGATCATTTATCTGTTTAAAAGTTTAAACATGAAAGACTTGTCATCTAATTCCCAAAATCTTACGACACGTGTAGTGTGATGTAAAGACGTATATCAGCTATAGTTAACTTTAAAGGAGAGTTATCTTTCAGGTTTTCAAAATCTAAACATAAGATCTAGTTATTCCTATTTTTTCAAACAAAAACCGTCGAATATTGAATCAGAGTTCTTTCACAAGCTAACTTGACAGAAAAGTTTTTATGTTTTTAGAAAATTTTTAAATTTTTATGGATTTTATGGATATTAATATGCAGATGCAAAATATACATATGAATGCGAAGGTAAGAAATGCGTACCGAGCGTACCCCCAAACATAAACTGGACAGTGTCCTCACTGTCGTTGCATGAAGAGATCATTTGAAGGGTCAAAATTGTCGGTTAGCGATACACAAATTTTTATTTGTTTTTGTGTTTTTTTTTTTAAAGAAAAGAAAAAGAATATACACAAATATATACAAAATGGTTTGTACATACCCCCAAACTTATTTGGAACAGTGTCCACTGTTCTTGGCTGGATAACCGAAGTTTGGAGGTAGGCAGAGGAAGATCATTCTGGGTAAACCGGCTCCTGTAAGAACAGGAGCTCCTCTGTTGGTTCGGCGCTAAGGTACGGTTTGCATCGGTGTCCATTTACCTTGAAGAGTGAACCGTCCTTTGGATTTTCCAAATCCAGAGCGCCCTGCGGATACACATTCCGCACAAAATACGGCCCTTTCCAGCGAGATCGGAGCTTTCCAGGATGGAAATGAAGTCGGGTGTCATAAAGCAGTACCTGTTGACCAGGTACGAAGGTTTTGCGCAAAAGCTGTTTATCGTGAAACACCTTCGTTCGATTCTTAACGACAACCGCATTATCGTAAGCCTCGTCCCTAAGCTCGCATAGTTCGTTCAGCTGCAGCTTCCGATGGCTGCCCGCGTCCTCCAGAGACAGATTCAGCTCCTTTATCGCCCAAAAAGCGCGATGCTCGATTTCGACAGGGAGGTGGCAGGCTTTTCCGTACACAAGCCGATAGGGAGACATGCCAAGGTCGGTCTTATAAGCGGTTCTAAATGCCCAAAGGGCATCAGTGAGTTTCAGAGACCAATCCTTACGGTTCTTGGAAACCGTCTTCTCCAATATCTGCTTGATTTGCCGATTTGAAACTTCGGCCTGCCCGCAGGTTTGGGGGTGGTAGGGCGTAGAGAGCTTATGATTTATGGAGTATTTCCGCATCAAGGCTTCGAAAGTTTTATTGCAGAAATGACTTCCATTGTCGCTAATGATCGCTCGGGGGTGCCCAAACCGTGAGAAAATGTTTTCTTTAAGGAACCTAACGACAACCTTGTTGTCGTTAGTCCGGCTGGGCACAGCCTCGACCCATTTAGAGACGTAATCAACAGCTAGAAGAATGTACAAGTTCCCAAAAGAGTTGGGAAACGGCCCCATGAAGTCTATCCCCCAAACATCGAAAATCTCCACAACCAAGATCGGTTGGAGCGGCATCTCGTTCCTCCGGGATATCCGGCCCATGTGTTGGCACCGGGAGCAAGTCTTGCAATAGTCGTGAGCGTCTTTGAAAAGTTGTGGCCAGTAGAAACCACATTGGAAGATCTTCTCAGCTGTCTTTCTGGGCCCAAAATGCCCGCCACACGCTTGATCGTGGCAAAATGACAGCACACTCTTGAATTCCTCATCAGGGACACACCGACGAATAATCTGGTCGGGACAGTACTTGAACAAGTAGGGTTCGTCCCAGTAAAAGTGTTTTACTTGGGATAAGAAGCGAAGTCTGTCCTGACGTGACCATTCGGTCGGTAGCAATCCCGTGGCCAAATAGTTCACAATATCTGCGAACCAGGGTTCGCAAGATACTGTCAAGAGTTGTTCATCCGGGAAAACGTCATTGATCGGAATTGGAAGCGAAGGCGAAGAAGGAAGTCGTGAGAGATGGTCGGCAACTACGTTTTCACATCCTCGTTTGTCCTTAATGACAAGGTCAAACTCTTGAAGCAAGAGGATCCAACGTATTAACCGAGATTTGGCATCTTTCTTCGCAAAAAGATGGCGCAGAGCAGAATGGTCAGTGTAGACAATGACTGGAGAGCCGATGAGGTAGGGCCTGAACTTTTCTAAAGCAAATACAACAGCTAAGAATTCCTTCTCAGTTGTTGTATAGTTAAGTTGGGCGTCGTTCAGGGTCCGGCTCGCGTAATAGATTACATGCGGCATCTTGTTGATGTGCTGTCCAAGGACAGCACCGATGGCAAAGTCGGATGCATCGCACATAATCTCAAATGGGTGCGTCCAGTCAGGAGAAGAAAGAACGGGAGCAGAAGTGAGTGAGCGTTTTAGTGACTCGAAGGCAGTCACACAGCTCGAGTTGAAGTCAAATGGTGTATCCTTGGCCAGCAAAAGAGTCAAGGGCCTAGCAATCTTGCTAAAGTCCTTGATAAACCATCTATAGAAACCGGCATGGCCAAGGAAGGCTCGGATATCTCTGACGCAACGGGGAGGAGGCAGATTGGAAATGACCTCAATCTTTGCTTTGTCGACCTCTATGCCATTTTGCGAGATGATATGTCCTAAGACAATACCTTCGCGCACCATGAAGTGGCATTTCTCCCAGTTCAAAGTGAGATTCTTGTCCTTACATCGGGTAAGGACAGCGTCAAGATGCAGCAAACACTCGTCAAAGGAGTCGCCGAAGATGGAGAAGTCATCCATGAAAATCTCCAGAAATTTTTCCACCATGTCAGAAAAAATTCCCATCATACACCGCTGGAAGGTAGCGGGCGCATTGCACAACCCAAAGGGCATGCGGCGATATGAAAACGTGCCGAAAGGACAAGTGAAAATGGTATTGTCCTGGTCTTTTTCGGCGATGGGAATTTGATTGTAGCCAGAGTAGCCATCAAGAAAACAATAGTACTCATGTCCGGCCAATCGTTCCAGCATCTGGTCAATGAAAGGTAGCGGAAAGTGGTCTTTCCGCGTTGCGGCGTTGAGTTTTCTGTAATCAATGCAAACTCGCCACCCAGTTTGGGTGCGAGTAGGGATTAACTCATTCGCCTCGTTGGTTATGACCGTGATGCCCGACTTCTTAGGGACAACATGAATGGGGCTAACCCACTGGCTATCAGAGATAGGGTAAATGATACCACTATCTAGACATTTGACGATCTCCTTCTTCACAGCCTCCTTCATGACTGGATTAAGACGTCTTTGTGGATCCCGGGCTGGTTTGGCATCATCCATCAGATGAATGTGATGCTCAACGATCAGGGGACTAATCCCCTTGATGTCCGCCATGGACCAGCCAAAAGCTTGCCTGTTGCTGTGCAAGACCGTGAGAAGGGCTTTCTCTTGCTCGGGAGCTAGAGAAGCCGAAATGATGACAGGGAGGGTCTCGTTCTCACCTAAGTAAGCATACTTAAGGTGAGACGGCAACGGCTTGAGTTCGAGCGTTGGAGGTGAAATGATGGAAGGCAAGACTGGTGCAAGGGTCTCGAACTCAAAGGACTCCAGCAAAGGTTCAAAACGAGTGTAGGCAACCGAGTCGGATGGTTCAGGTAACTCATCCGAAAAGTCGAAAGATTCAAACTCGGGTTGTGTGCGGCTAAGATCGTTAAAGAATGTGAAACACTCGTATTCGTTGTCGGGCGCAGAAGCAGCAGCAGGTTCGAAGAGAAACGCACTAGTGGCGTCAAGATTATCGTGTTCAAACAGAAACTCCTCGAATTCACACTCTTCTGGTGTGATCTCCTGGATCGAGCAAACATCCAGTATATGAGCATTAGGTTCGGCGGGCTGATTCCCCAACCTAAAAATGTTGAGTTCAATCGTCATATTTCCAAAAGAGAGGTTCATTGAACAATTGCGACAATTGATCACAGCATTTGAGGTTGCGAGAAATGGGCGACCGAGTATCACCGGAATTTGATTCCGGGGGTTAGCTACAGGCTGTGTATCTAAGACAATGAAGTCGACGGGGAATATGAAGTCCCCGACTTTTATTAACACATCCTCTAGCTCACCCCTAGGATGGGTGATCGATCGGTCGGCCATCTGGAGAGTGCAGTGGGTGGGTTTCAGCTCTCCGACGCCTAATTGCTCGTATACTGAATACGGAAGCAAGTTAACACTGGCACCAAGATCTAATAGTGCGCGGTTGATGTTCTTATCCCCAATAGTAATTGAAATCGTAGGACAGCCAGGGTCCTTCCGTTTTTGTGGTAAAGATTGGGTAAGGGCATCACTCACAGCACTAGCCAAGAAAACTTTCTTGGGTACCTGAGACTTCCTCTTTTTCGTGCACAAGTCCTTTAAGATTTTCGTGTAAGATGGGACTTGTTGGACAGCATCTAAAACAGGAATGTTAATGTTAACTTGCTTGAATAACTCCAAAATCTTCTCCATTTATGGATTTTGTTTGTTAGACCTCAACCGGTTTGGAAATGGAACATTTTGAAAATTGGTTGAGTCTAATGCTGGAGGAGGAGATTTTGGAGTTGGAACGGATCCCAGAATAGGTATTTTCGTGGAGTGAGAAGTGGGTCCGTTCAGAGCAGAAGAAGAAGAGGGAGAGCCTTGTGAAGAACGGAGAATAGGCTCGGAAGACGAAGAAGAAGAAGGAGAAGAAGAAGAAGCAGCGGCCGGGGCATCATCGTTGATCCGTTTGCCAATGTTGTTTGGCAGCATCCTCCCTGATCTCAGTGTGGTCACGGCACTCATATTATGGTTTTATTGTTCAAGAGCAACATGTGCATTATGTGGGTGACCGGGATTTGGAAGTGGCTGGGACGGGAGCTTCCCCTTCTCTCGCTCGCTCAAGGCCGCGTTCAGTTGTGCAATCTGGGCCTCGATGGTCTTGATGCTTTGCCCGTGTGCGGCAGTGTGTTGCACTAAAGATTGAATTGAAGACGGGATGTTGGCGGTGGATTGGGTCGACTGTTTAACGAACGCCTCCAGACTTCGCTCGAGTGAGGAAACCTTATCGTTGTTGGACGGAACAAAGTTGTTGTTTGGTGGAAAAGAGTTGTTGGGTGCAAAGTTGTTCGTCTGGTTTTGGTAAGGTTGGGGTTGGAAGGGCTGCTGATACTGATGCTGAGTTTGTTGTGGCGCTTGTTGTTGCGGTGGAGGGGCCCTTTGGAAATTGTTTCCCTGGAATTGATTCTGATTCTGATTCCAGGCGAAATTGGGGTGGTTCCTCCAACCGGGATTGTAGGTGGAAGAGTATGGATCATTCCTCGGTCTTTGCTGGAAGGCAGCATTAACCTGATCCTGTCCTTGCGATGGTGGATTGTAAGGACACTCTTCGGTCAAGTGGGAAGGATCAGAACAACAAGCGCAGATGGTACGAAGGGGGAGAACAGGTGTGGGGGCAGGAGCAGAAAATTTGCTCTCTATCGCTTCAAGCTTTCGTGTTATTGCAGCCATTTCAGCTTTCATCGCAATAGAGACATCGAGTTGGTGGATTCCTACCCTAGACTGACCGGTAGAAGTGGAGGTAGAAGAAGAAGAAGTCGGTCTAGTGCTCTCCCACTGTAGCGTTTGCTCCGCAAGATCATCAAAGAACTGCCACGCTTCCTCGTCAGATTTGGATAGGAAGTGGCCCTGACAGATGGTTTCCAGCAACTGCTTCGTTGCTGGGTTCAGTCCCTCGTATAAGGTTTGGCAGAGCTGCCATTTCTCTATTCCGTGGTGAGGACACTGAACAAGAAGGTCTTTGTATCGGTCAAAGCACTTCCAGAAGGGTTCAGAAGGAAGCTGGGAGAATTGGTTGATCTCATTTCGAATTCTTGCGGTCTTATGATTTGGGTAGAATTTTTTCAGAAACGCTTTAACAAACTCGTCCCAGCTGGTGATTGAGTGGGAAGCGGTGCTATATAGCCATTTTTCTGCGAGATCGCATAAAGTGAACGGAATGACCCGTAGACGTATAGCATCGTCCGACAGCTGGGTTGTTTTCATCATGGCACAGACATTTTGAAATTTGTTGATGAAGATATAGGCATCTTCAGATTCAAGCCCATGAAAACGTGGAAGCATGTTGATGAAATGGGGCTTAATTTCAAAGTTGTCCCCATTGGCCGGAGAAAGAGAAAGGCAGGTGGGAAGTGCAGAACGGGTGGGGTAGAAACGATCCTGGAGCGCAATTCGCTGCGGCGCTACAACAGGCGGAGGTGGTGGAAGATTGGTCTCCGTAGGAGGTGGAGCCAATCCAGGGGTGGTCAAAGAGATGTTCGGATTAAATCCCGACATCGCGGATGAAGAGGTTGGTGAAGGTGAAGGTGAAGGTGAAGATGTATGAACAGAATTCCGGTCAACGTCGGAGTTGGCCGGCAAAGGAAGGGGTGAAAGAGGAGTGGACGGAGTATCGACTGCGGAGTCGATCGCGTAGTCGGTCGCGACTAACGTAACGCGGACTAGACGGGCGCTAGTGTCCCGAGTCCAAGCGGACATACACTAAACGAGTTTAGTATAGTCAAAGCGGAGAAGGTGAGGGTAAGAAAACGTCAATGAAGAAAGGCGATGGGTGGTGGGTAAAAATAGATTTGGCGACAAAAGGGCAAGTTTTTATAAAAGTTTTTGATTTTTTCTTTTTTTTTTTTTTTTTAGAAAAAGATTTACAGAAATATGTACGGAAATACAGCTTAAGCAATCACAAACAAGATATGCACAATCACACCTAGATCTAGGGTAACCTAGGTCTACTAGACCTGCTCCTGAACTTGATTGTCGAAGTTAAACAATGTCGAGAAACGGGCGTAAAAATACACTGATCACGAGGCCAGGTAAGTGCAGAGATAAGGGGAGGTTGTCCAACGCTTTCGCGAAGTTCCTTAATTAAATAACCCTTTCTCTTTCGGCGGTTGCGCCTTTAACACTTTCCTAGACACCTCGTAAACAATATACGGTTAAGCGAGGTTCTAAACAAGGCTTATCTTCTCCTAATGAGCGCGAAGTCCTTAGGGCTGAAGTCTAGTATTTTTTAATTTACAATGGACAATGCATATGCTTTAGTGATTTTCGGGGTCCTGGGAAGGGTGATGAAATCCCCACCCAATCTGGATTGGTTTCAAGCCCCTTAAGTCCGTATTAAAGAATGCAAAACAGTAACAAATCAACTGCAAACAATTTTTATTTTGCGGCGCAAAGAATCCTGCACAAGAACAGTTTATTGGAAGGGGGAGAAGAATTTGCGCAAAGAAGGCTGCAGAAACACAGTTCAGTGGAGTTCAGAGGAGTGGAGAGAGGCAGAGGGACTTACAGAGAAATTTTGGGGCTCTGAAGCCACCAAGTGGCCACGGATCCGCCGCCTATTCCCCTCTATTGCCGCGGATCCGCGGCAGGAAGTGGGTATTGGGCCATCAATTTTCTGGTGTGGGCTCTGTTTGGTGTCCTCTGTTTTTCTGGATGTGTGGAATGCTGAGTTGCTCACTGTATCTACTCCAGATTTTTACCGTAGACCGGAGGCTTCGTTTTTGTCCGTCGCGGTGTAGCCGCGAAAATGTGGGTCTATCTTCCCACGTCTTTGGCACTGTACTTGAACTCCGTATTTCCAACGTCTTTGGCGTCGATCTTGAGCTTCGTATTTCCTGCACACTTGCACAAAAACTAATCAAGAATAACAAGATGGTTTCTTTTACAAAGTATATTTTTTTTTCGTTTTTTTTTATACTTACAAATTAACCCGAAATTACACAAGGAAATAAACTACCGTCTCCCCGGCAACGGCGCCATTTGATTGTTAGGATACGAGCGTGTTCAAGTTCTAGTTTAAATACCGTAATCAAGACGGTTTCGCTTGTAGCTAGCCGGTTGAGTACGGGTCGTCCGCAGGGAGATGGTTGTCTTTTTCAAAGTGTTTTAACGAGTTAAGTCCTGTTTTCAGATTTTGTTGTGGTTATCTAAGTGTTAAGTTGATAGTTAAAGAGAGCTTGTTAGGGTTAGGATTAGGTTAGTTTGAGTTAGGAGTCTCCACATCTTTCGTTGCCCCACTTAATATCGGTGTTACGGTAATCGGCAACAACGGGGATTAGCACGACTAGGAAGGACTTTGCGAGTATAAGTTAGGCTTTCCAACGCATAAGTCTTCCTTTTGGTGCTTGTCCGTCCGTTCTTGGCTCTTATCCATAACCTCCGGTTAATTCAACCACAACCGGTCTCACTACGGAATCACCGCTATCATGTAGGATAGGGTGCCGTAAGGAGCGGATTGTGGTTCAATTAACGGGAGTCGATTCAAGTTGTTGGGCAAGGAAAGAGTGAGAGAGATTTCCTTCTCTCAAACTTCCCTTATCCTACCCTAACAAGTAAAGAACTACTCACACTTCATGATAGAAAAACAAAACAACACAAAAGAGGAAGATAGAAAGAAGGAGATTAGAAGAATACGACTAACTGTTTGCGACCTCACCTTGGCGAGGATCGAGCGTAAGTATCATTGTCATATGAAGGATAAAGGAAAAGAGAGAAGAAAGAAACAATCGGACAAATAACAATAACTACTTAACAATTAAAATTACAATACATTACAACAAGTAAAAGAAAGAGACAAGCATGATAAAAAGGTCTTCTTTATTCATCACTCTTCACTCAAAAGCTCACTACAAGTTTGATTGGAGAAGAGGTGAGAAGAGGAAGAAGAACAAGACTAAAACTTGGCAAAAATATGAGAATACAAAAATTGACGCTTCCTTCTCAAAATTCTGGGCTATTTATAGGCCACGAAATGAAACCCTAGGGCAACCAACAGAACTCTGACGAAATGACCAAACTGCCCCTGAAAAGTCACTGCCTGAACCCACTGTACGGCCGCGGATACGCCGCCTATAGCCCCCTATGGCCGCGGATCCGCGCCCCTCTTGTCGACTTAGGGTGTGGTCTTCTGACACTTTTCCTGTTCTCCTGTCCCCTCTTGTCTGCTGTGTGTATTTTCTGGAAAATCTCTCCCATTTGTTCCAGAATTTCTATTGAGCAAAGGTGGACTTTTTTGTGGATGGTTGCCTCGAGCTCCGCGTAGATCTCTTGGATTTTGTGCTACCATTGAGCCTTGTGCTTGAGAATGACATTGATTTGACACTTTCTCTTCCTAAACTGGTATCTGGCAACAACGGATGAAGAGCGGAGACCATGTTTTTATCTGTGGTTGGCAGGAACCGGATTTTGTCGTGTTTTCCATGAATTTCTCCGTTTTAGAACCGAGAACCTGTTTCCTGCAATTGACTAGAAAACACGGCTCAAGAGTATCTACCGATATGCAATGTGACAAAAATTGGGTGGTATGAAAATGCAAAAATCTTATATGAACAGGCCGCGGTTCCGCGGTGCTACAGGAACATCAGTGAACAAAAATTTCACAGAATACTTAAAAAACCCTGCACGATTTTTTGACATGCTCAGAAAAAATTTTGGAGCACAAAATAAAATCGACAGAAACAGTTACTTTGAAAATGCGGTTTCGGAAAATCCGTTCGATCGAACTTGTAAACACGTTAGAGCAAGCTACACTAGGTTAATGGCGTGGATCTGATACCAGTGCAAGTGCACGGCGGCGCCCCGGCCGTCTGAACGAGGCCAAAATGCGGAAACGATACTTTTACAAAACTTGTAAAACGGCACCACCGCGCACTAAAATCCCGGATCGGGCCATTAACCTACTCCTAGATAACTAGAGAAGTGGTAGAGAGATATACCGAGCGATCCGTGTCCTTCGGTCTTCTCGTCGTCGTCCCGATCTCCTCGCGGAATCTCCGGTCTTCATCTCATCGTCGGAAGGGCACCACATCGCCGGGTTCTTTTACGGGCTACCACCTTTGGACCGAGGCAACTCGGGCACGAAGTTGGCGAGCCGACGTGCCCAAGGATACTGTAGGCTAAGTGTGGATCACTTTGTCTCAATGGGGTTACTAGAAGTTGCCTTTTGGGTGGAGGAATGAGATATGAGATTTTGAGATGAACAATGGGAATTTTGTGCAAAAAAAATGAGAACCAATCCCTCCTCCAAAAATGGGACAGCCCCTCCTCAATATGGACGGCCCCTCTCTTGAGGAAAATAAGAGAGTGGAGAGAATCAATGAGGGAGCCCAAAAAATAATGCAAGAAAGTGAAAAGGTTATCATGATGAATCATGATCACAAACCAAGTCCAACACTCATAAACCCATCATCAAACCCATGTCATCACAAAAGTCAAGCCATGATGAAGTCAAATGAAGTCAATGGATGGTGCACCATCATGAAACCATCATGATGCAAAAGTCTTCTCAATTGTTAATTGTACAATTGTAAATAACCCCCTCCACCAAATTTCAGCCAAAGAAAGGAAACAAAAGAAAATGGCCGAAACGGTGTCACGCCCCGCTTCCCAGTGTACGGCGAAGTGGACGCGACAAGGTCCGCCACGTATGTACTCAGAAGTGCATACGGTAAGCGTAGCTAAGCAATATAAAGTAAATCACAAGAGAAAAATGATATAGAAGTAACAGCAACTTTATTAATAACATCCTTTTGTACAATGCATGAAAAGAAAATACAACTGAAATGAAAAGCAATGCCTAAACAGTGGCATAACATGAAAATGAAAAATACTGGAAAGAACAAGGTACAATATCTAGAGCTCGAGGTCTTCGTGGAACCGCTACAAGTTTTCACTGGTGGGCTCGATCTCAGCTTGGTCCAACGCACCTGACGACATTCAAGGAAGAAAGAGATAGAATGTCGTCAGCGAACATGTCGCTCGGTAAGTCCCAAAGATAAGGGAGGAATAGTCAGAGAGTAAAAGAGAGAGAAAGAGTAGCTTTGTTGTATTGTATTGTCATATTATAGTAGTACGGTGCTAACGCTGTTGTTGTAGCTTGGTACAGAAGGATGCCAGTGTATACGAGAGGGATCTCTATATGCTAGAGATCAGGGCAAATGGAAGTACAAGGCTCCGTTATACAACCCGGAACAACGGCAATTGGATTCAGGTTAGGTGTCTTAATCTTACCATCTCGTGCCACCTTTAACACCTTCAGTACCAATCTACCACTTAAACCCCGCGATGTCATGTTTGTATTGATATCTTGTAAACTTGTAATGATTGCATGATTGACTTGATTGACTGACCGAAACCATGATATCAGGAAACGGTTATAACCGTAGAGTCATGTGAATGAAATACTGGGAAACAAGTAAAAGGAATATCCATGGTTCGGTTCAGTCAAGTAGATTGTTAACTTGATTTTGGGATTCATGTATTCAATTTGTATTGGAATATAAAAGAATATAGATTGACTTGAATTATATTCAAGTCAGAAATAGTCAGACTCTAACCCGAGTCAGACTACAAGAAAGATAATTTGAAGTTCAATATTAGTTAGGGGCCTTATTGTAATTTGTAAAACTTGAGGGGGTTTTATGTAAAAAGTACTTTTGTATAGTTTTCAAAATACACCTCAAGTATTTAATAATCGTCTTTATTGTTATAATGAATGTGTATTTTATTTGTGTTATTCTAGTGAATATATCCTAATAAAAGTATTAATTGTTTTATTTGAAATTCATGGTATTTTAATGTAATTCTTAATCTTTTAATTTTAGAAAAAAGTGGAAACTTTATCTTATGATAAAATAGGTGTTTAAATGATAATTATATATATATAAACACATGAATAATTTTTAAATGAATATTTTATTTTCAAAAATCTTATTTTCCTTAAATATCGTATTTTAAACCTTTCGAGGCCGAATGCTCCTTCCGGAGGTCTGAATCTCGCACTACTAGCCTGCGGGTGCACGATGAACCGTACTATCCCTAACAGGTTCCCCAAAAGTGGGTTGTAGCGGCACTTTGCTTAGGTTTTATAAATACTTATTTATTTAGGAAAACGGTGTTATAAATATAAGGGATTTATTTGCAAAAGAGTATAGTTTTCCGTACTTTAGTTGTTAGGGTTTCCTAAGCCAACTACCATATTTCTAAGGTCTAAACGATGAGTCATTAGAAGCCTCAAATCGCCTCTTCACCGTCAATTGCGGCCCGGTAAGTGCCAGGTAAGTGGGAAGGAACCACAGTCGTGGGCCTAATTAAAAACCACTAGCCTTAGACACACTTGCATAGACACCACAAGACAGTTTAGATAAACGATCGATGTCCATGACCTATCGTGCTTTCATTTTATTAAAAGATTTTATTTAGAAATGTTTACAACTTAAAGCTTTCAATAAAGATTATAAAGATTAGGGTATTTTAGTGAAAAGTCCTGTAATTTCGTATTCTGTATTTTTGATATTTATCATTTAGGGTTATATTGAGTGTGTGTAGGGGTAGGTCATTACCCCGTGACTTATATTAAGTTTTGGTGAAGTTTAAAGGTAAAACATGCTATGATAAACTTAAAGGTATTATAGCGCAAGAATACGGTATTTGAAAACGTTATCATTTCCTGTGTGAAAATTCATTCAAATTGATTTCTATAAGTTTAGTGATCAAGATAAACATATTTAGGAGTGAGGGAATTGATTAAACGAAGAAAAATAAACTTCATGGTATTTTTATGAAAAGAATACGGTTTTGCAAAGAAGCAATCATTTCATGTGAGAAAGTTTGTTTAAATTGGTTTATGTGTGATTAATAGTCAACATGAATATAGGTAGGTGTTATGTATTATGTGACAAGTGGAAATTTATAGAAAAACCAAATCGGAAATCGGTTTGTCCGATTTCCGTCGGGTTCCAAAAAGTCGTATTTTTACATTAAGGAAAGGAGAGATAGAAGAGATGGGACTTACCGTTTGGACAACCTAAGGAAGCTAATGGACGTGGTGGTTGTCGATTCGTTAAAAACGTCGCGAAGGTTCTGATCCGGTCGCCGGAATTCGTCGTCGATTTCGGCCGCGCTTCGCTTCTCGCTTTTCGTACCGAGTTCTCGAGAATTTGGGAGAGTGGACTTTGAGTTGTGAGGGGAAAAGGTAGAGGGTAGGGGTCTTTATATAAGGCTAGGCTAGGGTTAGGGTTAGGATTAAAAATATTAAAAGAAAATATAAAAAACATTAAAAATTCATTAAAAATCATTAAACCTAGGAGTAAAAGGGATTTATTGGCCAAATCAAAACCGATCCAGGTATAATAAGTGTGCAAGAGGGTTGACCAAGTCAAGAGCCAACTTTTCTCAGTTGGTGACTCGGCCGTCCGGCCAAGTCCGGCCGGATCGGCCGGACCGAGTCGGCCGATTCGCCGGCCGGTGGCGCCGAGTCGGGCCGAGTCAGGCTTCCAGTGGCCGGGTATTTTCTGGGGGTACAATTTGGTATATTTACTTTTTGTTGTCCAGTACATATTTTGGGAGTTATGGCCTTTTTACCATTGACTTCCCAAAAAAATTAAAACAAAATAAATACAAAAATAATGTGGGGCATGGGATTTGAACTCCGGTGGCTTGGTTTAGCAGTGCAAGGTATTACCAATGAGCTACAAGCTCCTTCTTGTAATTATTGTGGTTTTTAATTACTTAAACTGATAGCAGCAGAATAAATACTCCTAGTATATATTAAATTTAAAGTAATTTCTTATACACTAAAAATAGAGTTATTTCATTCTTGTAGCTTGTATTTAAAAACAAAAAAATAATTACCTAAATCTTGTGCTCAGGCTAAAATACCCTTTTGTGGATTTTAAAAATATTGTATAGGAAAAAGTGTATAAAAATTAGGGTTGTTACAAACGGAAAGAAAACTGGCAACTTCAAAAAACTGATCCCGTAATAAATTACAGGAAAACCCCGCGACTGTATATACATACCCGTATTTGTATTGCGACCGAATACATATGCAATGAGACAAAATCTACACTGTACAACACTAGGATCCGGCTTAAACCAACGCCCGCTAGTATTATCCGTCCAATCATGATCCGTGCAATACCGTACATATAAGATCGAACCCTTCCATATCTCTATACGGCCTCTACAGCGTTTCGCCTGAAACTTGAGAAAACGGTCTGTGGGGGACTCTAAAGACTCGTCAATACTTTGGCTGTGTATTTAACCACTAGCACGTCAGAGGTATTAGCCATACGTAACGGGCTACCCGGTATTGACCAAAAGGGACGTCGATGAGTGAACTCATCCTGACAACCTACTGAGCCTGTCAGTGACAATATCCGTACAGTCCGGTCCGTTCGTCTATGAGCATCGCATGGCGGGCATAGGGGGTTGGTAAAAGTCAGACCCCCAAAAGCGGTACAAGTCGTGTCGGAGTGTAGCCCAGAACACCCTGAGATACTACTGGAATACCTACTAGTAAATCTCCTGCCTTGGCCAAGGACTTCGTGTAATGGCTCTCCTAGACACAGCGCGACCTCACCTCCAATACCGGGAGAGACGAACCCCTACAGATTCGCTCACTGCCTCCATGTGGCTCGGGACTGTACCCAACTAAAACCTGTTTGCACGTCTCCTTTGAGCGTGGTAGGGTAGTAATCAAAGTACAGTGGGAACTCACACGAGACAAATGACGATCTCAGGTCGATGAACTAACATGTACACATGTCACCAGAGAACTCCTATCTGACGTCAGGTATAAGACCAACTAGCATGCTCCCGGCGAGTCCTGTCTGGTGTACTTATAACCCAATGAGCACCTGTATACATCTTAGGTGAACCAACTGACACCAGTGGCTTATGAGACCGGACACCGCCCCTCGTAGGGGTCTCGACTGTATACACTAGTCTACTCTGGAGTATCGATGCCCAGTCTCGAAACTCCCTCGACTAGGGACCTTTTAAGGATGTGCTTATAGACCCCAGCTCCCACGTATATGATCGCCCTCATACTGCTGGCAGTCAAGCAAGAATCCTAAGGGCTCTATCAATGTGTAGTAGCGACCTGTCAGGTCACCTAATGCAGTACACGATGATAAAGATAAACCAGATAGCATACTATCATCTTGAGTAAGACTGTCCTACCGGTATAGGTCCTCCCTCAATCATTGCAATCACGTGCCTGTGATCCAATAATTGACTCTGAGGGCACTATCTCCAACACGTCATTTGACTCGTATGAGTTCCCACTGTACTTTGATTACTACCCTACCACGGCTCAAAGGAGTCATGCAAACAGGTTTTAGTTGGGTACAGTCCCGAGCCACATGGAGGCAGTGAGCGGATTTGCAGGGATTCATCTCTCCCGGTATTGGGGGTGAGGTCTCGCTGTGACTAGGAGAGCCATTACACGAAGTCCTTGGCCAAGGCAGGAGATTTACTTGTAGGTATTCCAGTAGGATCTCAGGGTGTTCTGGGCTACACTCCGACACGACTTGTACCGCTTTTAGGGGTCTGACTTTTACCAACCCCCTAGACCCGCCATGCGATGCTCATAGATGAACGGACCGGACTGTACGGATATTGTCACTGACAGGCTCAGTAGGGTGTCAGGATGAGTTCGCTCATCGACGTCCCTTTTGGTCAATACCTGGCAGCCCGTTACGTATGGCCAATACCTCTGACGTGCTAGTGGTTAAATCCATAGCCAAATTATTGACGAGTCTTTAGAGTCCCCCACAGACAGTTTCTCAAGTTTCGAGCGAAACGCTGTAGAGGCCGTATGGATATATGGCAGGGTTCGATCATATACATGCGGTATTGCACGGATCATGATCGGACGGATTATACTAGCGGGCTTTGGTTTAAGCCGGATCCTAGTATTGTACTGTATAGATTTTGTCTCATTGCATTTATATTCGGTCGGAATACAAATGCGGGTATGTATATACAGTCGTGGGGTTTTTCTGTAATTTATTACGGGATCGCTTTTTTTGAAGTTGCCAGTTTGCATTCCGTTTCGGCCATTTTCCTTTCTATCTTTCTTTGGGTGAAAATTGGTGTGGAGGGGGTTAATTGCAATTGTGCAATTTATAATGGAGAAGACTTTTTATGGTTCATGATGATTCCACCATCCTTTGACTTCCTTTTTATTCATCATTTCTTACTTTGTATGATGGGTTTTGGATGAGACTTGGTTGTGATGATGATTCCTCAACATCACCCTTTTTCTCTCTCTTGGATGATTGCTCACTCTCTCTCTCATTCTTCAAGCATGGCCGGCCAATCATTGGGGAGTGGGTTCATTTTGGTGAGGGGAAAATTGATCTCGTTTTTTATTCACACAAAATTCCTTAGCCCCATTTAAAAGTTCATTCCTCCACCTTCACACAAATGGCAACTTCAACAACCCCCAGAGATGAACCATTCTACACTTAGCCTACAGCATTCTTGGACACGTCGGCTCGCCAACTTCGTACCCGAGTTGCCTCGGTCCAGAGGTAGGAGCCCGTAAAAGAACCCGGTGTTGGATATAGTGCCCTCAGAGTCAATTATTGGATCACAGGCACGTGATTGCAATGATTGAGGCAGGACCTATGCCGGTAGGACAGTCTTACTCAAGATGATAGTATGCTATCTAGTTTATCTTTATCATCGTGTACTACTTTAGGTGACCTTACAGGTCACTATTGCACGTTGATAGAGCCTCTAGGATTCTTTCTTGACTGCCAGCAATATGAGGGCGATCATATACGTGGGAGCTGGGGTCTATAAGCACATCGTTAAAAGGTCCCTAGTCGTGGGAGTTTCGAGACAGGGCATCGATACTCCAGAGTAGACTAGTGTATACAGTCGAGACCCCGACGAGGGGCGGTGGCCGGTCTCATAAGCCACTGGTGTCAGTTGGTTCACCTAAGATGTATACAGGTGCTCATTGGGTTATGAGTACACCGGACAGGACTCGCCGGGAACATGCTAGTTGGTCTTATATCTGACGTCAAATAGCAGTTCCCTGGTGACATGTGTACAGGTTAGTTCATCGACCTGAGATCGTCATTTTTCTCGTGTGAGTTCCTACTGTGCTTTGATTACTACCCTACCACGCTCAAAGGAGACGTGCAAACAGGTTTTAGTTGGGTACAGTCCCGAGCCACATGGAGGCAGTGAGCGGATCTGCAGGGGTTCGTCTCTCCCGGTATTAGGGGTGAGGTCGCACTGTGTCTAGGAGAGCCATTACACGAAGTCCTTGGCCAAGGCAGGTGATTTACTAATAGGTATTCCAGTAGTATCTCAGGGTGTTCTGGGCTACACTCCGACATGACGTGTACCGCTCTTTGGGGTCTGACTTTTACCAACCCCCTAGGCCCGTCATGCGATGCCCATAGACGAATGGACCAGACTGTACGGATATTGTCACTGACAGGCTCAGTGGGGTGTCAGGATGAGTTCACTCATCGACGTCCCTTTTGGTCAATACCTGGTAGCCCGTTACGTATGGCTAATATCTCTGACGTGCTGGTGGTTAAATCCACAGCCAAAGTATTGACGAGTTTTTAGAGTCCCCCACAGACTGTTTTCTCAAGTTTCAGGTGAAACGCTGTAGAGGCCGTATGGAGATATGGCAGGGTTCGATCTTATACGTGCGGTATTGCACGGATCATGATCGGACGGATAATACTAGCGGGCTTTGGTTTAAGCCGGATCCTAGTATTGTACAGTGTAGATTTTGTCTCTTTGCATTTGTATTCGGTCGGAATACAAATGCGAGTATGTATATACAGTCGCGGGGTTTTCCTGTAATTTATTATGGGATCAGTTTTCTGAAGTTGCCAGTTTGCATTCCGTTTCGGCCAGTTTTCCTTTGTTCCTTCCCGGTCGGACTTTTCCGATGGAGGGGTTTATTTGCAGTTGTGCAAATTATCTTTTGTGGAGGTGTTATTTGCATATGTGGCTTCATGATGGTTCCAAGCATCATTAGATTCTTTTTCCATCACTTGATTTGCATTAAATGAGATTAGAAAGGATTAGAAATTGATATGATATTGTTATCATCACTTTTGGATGTGGTCACCTCTTTTGATTCCTACTCTCACCTCCCTTCATATTTTTTATTCCCTCCACTATTTTATCATTAGGGGATGGCCACTTTGACAGAGGGGAGATGAGGGATTCATTTTGTTGTGGGGAAAAAGATTATCATTCATTTTGCTACCCACAACATCATATAGCTCCATTTCAAAGTTTTTCTTCTCCTCCTCAATCCTAAAGGCAACTTCACAACCCCAATTGAGACATACGATTCTACACTTCATCTACAGCATTTCTTGGGCATGTCGGCTTGCCAACTTCGTGCGCGAGTTGCCTCGGTCCAGAGATGGGAGCCCGTAAAAGAACCCGGCGATGTGGTGCCCGTTTCGATAAGGAGATGAAGACCGAAGATTCCGCGAGGAGATCGGAGTGGAGACCGAAGACCGAAGGACACGGATCGCTCGGTATAGCTTCCTTCCCATTTTCTAGTTTGCTAGAGTTAGGTTAATAGCCCAATCCGGGATTTTAGTGCGCGGTGGTCCCGGTTTCTAAGTTTTCTAAAAGTTTCGTTTCCGCATTCCGGCGTCGGATTGGCGGCCGCGCCGCCGCCGTGCACTTATATTGGTATCAGAGCCACGCCATTAACCTAGTCTAGCTTGCTCTAGTATGTTTAAAGCTTTGATCGAACAAAAATCCCAAAAACCGTATTTTCTAGTGCACAAGTTTCTGTCGAAATTTTTTTGGCTCGAAAATTTTTTCGGTACATTTCAGAAATACGTGCAAGGAATTCTAAGCAATCTGCAAAAATTTTGTTAGGTGTTGCTACAGTATACCGCGGTTCCGCGGTGGAAAAGAGTCAACGCCGTACACAATTTTTCCAGTGGGCTTCTGGGTTGGAAATGGGGGTTTTGGGATATTCTTTTTGGGCCCAGATATTTTTGAGTGCTGCAGTTGTACTTGAGGGCCCATTTCGGTAAATTTGATAGATCGAAAATTCTAAACATGTTAGTTCACAGTATTTACATTATATCTGCGACCGTGAATGTCATTTGATCGGTAAATCCAGTCTAACTGCTATAGCCCTTTTAGACGGATTTGCGAACGTGACATTGACGTTGATGTTCTGTGTTGTGCTGTGATGTTGCAGATTAGTCGTGGGGGATAGCCTGGATGCAATGTTAGTACAGTTTCGTTTTATATGTACATTTGATATTGCGGGGCGAGCGTCTGACATGTGGACTGCCGTCACTGCTTGTTTGTATATTATTCTTTTGGGGCACGACCGGGTTGAGGTCGATGTACCCGTTGTAGGTATATTTTACTTTCTGTACTATGATTGCCCCGCGGAGGGGTGCACGGGTAGCCGGGTTCTAGAGGGCAATGTGCCCGCATCTCATGGTGTTTAGACGGAGGGGGCTTCACTCTAGAAGTGGCGGGCTATTCGCCGCACTCGTAGGGGGTATAGGTTGACCCAGGAGGGGTGCCCAAGTTACCGAATTCCGTGAAGTGCTGGGTGGTCCATTCATGTTGTTGAAGGGGGCTGCCTCGCTTCAGGTTTTGGCGGGTAACTTGCCACGCCCGTAGGGGACTAGGATTTCATTGCACAGGCTATCCACACGACCAGGGGAACGTCGGGTTTCAGTAGCAGCTTTGTGAAACCCGGGGATCCCAGATATCTGTATTGTTCTGTGATGCTTATTACATTTCTGTGATGTTGCATTTTATCACGCCTTGAGCAAATATTATATATTGATATATATACTAGTAGATGTTGTATATGTTTTGCATCCGCGCTAGTCCTGTCCCCGCTCTGTCGTTAGTTAAGTAACCTAACGGGTGATGACGGGACCCAGTGGCGAATGCGGATGGCATATACGTACATCATTATTTTCGTTCTTTATTGGTGTGATCAATTGATGGGACTGCATTGATTCGGATCAATGCAAGTTAAACAAACCTATTCTGATGTTGTTGGAACATTTTTCAAAGAGCTGTTATTGCAAGGGCGTTCTCTTTTGTTTTGCACAGTGGTATTTGGTTATGAATATCCAGCTCCTCAGTCGATGAGGCAAGGGCCGAGATCCCTTCACCGGGAGTGACCCCTTGGACAGAATTTTGCGTCAGGGCAATAACTTCACTATAGCCGATTACTTTTGCTTTGCATCGTGTTATTCAGTTGGAATATCCTGCACCTCATTCTATGGGGAAAGAGCCGAGATCCCTTCACCGGGAGTGACCTCTTTAGCAAAGGTTTTCGCCACTATATTTTTATAAAGCTATCTGGTTCCTTCAACGATATCAAGTTCATTACGTTAATGGTTTTTCGCCAGAAACCATTCGTAGCCCTCCGTCATTTCAGATGGGTAGCACGTAATATTCATGCTATGTTTGTTGGCCTTAGTCAAGGCATAGTATATGGTAGCTGCTTGTTACCTTTCTACTGCATAGATAGATGCGTTGGTTTGGGACAGTCGTATAGCCTTGTTGGCCCTAGTCAAGGGCTTGTACGGGTGGGTTCAAATTAACCTGGACAATAACGGGTAGAACTTGACATGTGACTTATGATTTGTTGGCCTTAGTCAAGGTCATAAGAGCATGGGGCAAAAAAAATCACATTGGGTGTTTCTAAAGAAACTGAAACTTGCCAGATATGCGCATACCTTCTGGAGTGTGATAACGTGAGAGGATTCCGTCACGTTATCATGCGATGATAGTTGGATCCGGATTCCCAATATTGAGTTGGTTTACTCCTCGGGTGATCCCGACTAATTCTTCTTTCGGGTTTGGAGAAGAATTTGAGGTTACAGTGGGAGGTTTCCTGATTAGATAAAGTGATAACCATTCTGATCTAGGTTAGAGTGCACGCTGAGTGTTTCTTTTCTCTCTCTCTTTGGCAGCGACTATGACCCGGCCCTTGACTATGACTCAGTGACCAAAATTAACCGAACCTTCTTAAACACTGGCTTTTGGATTGTCAGAGTTGCATACCTCATTGCCACTCTTACTTTTACCCTTTTCTCCAGGACACCCCGTATTACTACGAACGTCCAATTCCATTGGACTAAACCACCGTATGGTTATATACGAACTCGAAGGAATTTATTCGAGGATGGTTTCTGGTTCTGGAGAAAACGAATAGGACTATTCAGTTGTCTTTTCCTTTTACCTTCTCTCAGGTTGCGAGTGCTCCTTGGATTAGGACAGTCCACCTATTACGCAAATTGGATAGTCTTCTTCCAAACCATAGGCAGGTGCCGACTGGTAGGGAATGAAGAAAACCAATTAGCCTAAACGGTGTACAGAAGGTATTAAGTTAAGACAAAGAAAGGGATTAGAAGGAGGGCAAAGTAAATTGCGACTGATATTCACGACCAAACCAAGTATTTAATTACCACTCCAACTTCACCTTTGTATTTCTCCAGGACACTCCGTATCACTACGAAGATCCACAGTTCATTGGATACTCCATCGTATGTTTATATACGAACTCGAAA
Source organism: Agapanthus africanus (assembly GCA_030015575.1). Classification (NCBI taxonomy): domain Eukaryota; kingdom Viridiplantae; phylum Streptophyta; class Magnoliopsida; order Asparagales; family Amaryllidaceae; genus Agapanthus; species Agapanthus africanus. Next base: position 97,756,956 of record JASDDO010000018.1, on the reverse strand, counting down.
GGAACTTGTTCCTGTTCGAGGATGGATTCTGGTTCAGGAAAAATAGGAATAAGGTTTATTCAGGTGTCTTTTATCTTCACCTTCTTTCGCATTGCGAGTGCTCCTAGGATTAGGACAGTACACCCATTATGCTTATTGGATAGTCTTCTTCAAAACCATAGGTTGGTGCCGAACGGTAGGGACGGAAGAAAACCATTTGGCCTAAAGGGGTGTGCAGAAGGTAATGACTAAAGACATATAAAGGGATTCGGACAGATGGCAAAGAAATATACGATTACAGTTTTGAATCTGGATAATGGAAGAGGCATTACTAGGAATACCCGGATACCCCATCGAAACATTTCAATGTTTCAGTTTCACTGTGTAATGTTAAAAGAAAACTGATTTCCCAATTAGCCCTTGCTCCAGGTTATGTATTTACCAGGTTTGATTCTCACATCTGTATGGTTTTACAGATGATGAGTGGGATAAGTTATTGGGAATTAGGTGATCATCCTCATTATATCGGAATTCGTTGTAATTGATGATATTTGAGGAAATCGCCTGGGTTGTTTGCCAAACGGCAAATATTTGGTTTTGAATATCCGTTGTTATGCACCAATTTCAAATTGATATATCTGTACGTCTATTTTCATAGAGTGGGATATAACTTTTTGAAATTATGTCTATGACATTTACCTATATTAGTGGATGGTTAGGTAAGGAGCATTAAACAGCGGTGTAATTCTTCATAACCATAAGTACAGTTTTCGACCTACAACACACAGGGAATGAATTATTACACCCAGGGGACTTATACAGAGTGTTGTATGTTGTCCAGTGTCCATTAGGACAGAGGGGTTGGTCCTCGTATTATATTCTGTTTACTTATGACTTCTCTAGTTCTTAGACAAGTGTTTCGTAGAAACACAAGGTCTGAGTTTTGAGAAGTTATAGGTATAAGAGTAAAGTAGAGAACCAGATGTTGCAAATATCGGGATTCTTCAAGATAATCGAAAATGTAGATACTTGTGTATGGTATTCAGTTGGTTGTAATGATTAAGAGAACTTGCTTCTCCTTTAGGTTACTCATAATTGGAAGCACTCCTAAGTTGAGTAACGCTGATCGGCCTCTCTCCATTTACTTGACATGCACTGGAGACAGCTGCATGATTTGAATCTGGTTCAATTAAATCAGTGCCTCTATTTCTATATTGGATATAGAACAGTTCATATCTTAACGATGTTAAGGTACGGGGAGTTGTCCGGCTTATGCTTAAAACCAGACTCTGAATAACTCAAGGCACGTTTCTGTAATGGCTATTTGTGGGTTGACCCAGGCTATGACGAGGGTTGACTTTCTACCATCTGGAAGATCAATAGTGATATTATTCTTGACTCGCCACACATTTAATAAAAATGATTTTTTTCAGAAAACAGTAGTGGGAGTATGGTAGAACTGGAAGCGATTCCACAACCGCAAACGATTACTGAAAATTTAATAAGAACCTAAAGATTCAATCTGTATTGACATTCCATTAGCCACTCCACAGACATGGTGGGTAACCTCAGGCACTCGAGAGGTACTTCGGTATGCTCAAGGACAGTGGCAGGGAGGTTCTTGTTTACCCAGACTTGCCATTGCTGTTGTTCCAGACTGTGAGACCCGGCAGGAGGATGAGTATAGCGTCATTCTGAATTAGCTTTAGAAGTGTACGTCTATATGACTCTGCCAGAGGGTTGTCGTAGTCAGTGGGAGCAGCGGAAGCATTGGTGGACAGGTGGCTTATGTCTATTTATAGACTAAAGAAGATATAGCGGAGATAGATCATCTATTTCTGATGTGACAGTCATAGGTTTGACTTCATCGGAATAGGGGATGGATCTGTTAAGAAGGTAGTAGGGTGTGATGTCCTGGTATTTGGATGACATACACAGAGTAGGAAGTGATGTTCCTATACTACGATCGGTTAAACTTTGGTTGTCACACAGTGGTTTCTCCATACAGGACTTGGATATTATATCAGACATTCTGGTTACTAGATCTATGGTTTTAGATCTAAATTTGGGTAGTTTCCCAATCTGGGTACTTAGACAGCATTCTATGAGTATTTAGAATGGACGACTCCTGGCACGGTAGTGTACCTGCAGGTGATGGAGTCACCCTCTAAAGTAGAGAGGAATGTGCATGATTGGCAGATCACTTGCTTGGGCAATTGAGTCAATCATGAGATGTCAAGTACCACACCAGATGTTGTTTTTGCAGTAGGTGCAATAAGTTGATATTGATCCAATCCTGGAGAAACATTCGGAAGCAGTTTTAGAACATAAGTGAATGTTCTAGGGATATGATAACGGAAGCCTCCTTTAGGAGACGGTTATCATTCCAGGCTTCCAAGGTGACCTGGATGACAGAGTGGTTGTCAGAGTTATAGTTTTCCTCTGACGAGTGGCAGTAGTTTGGACAGGAGGTCCAAGCAGATACTGAGGGAGGCATGGCGCAGGATACTGATTAAGTTCAGTTGACGATACAGTCAAAGAAGTTTGGATTTGGAGTTCATTTATGAACTAGGTCCAATCAGATATCCAGACTTATTCTAAGACAGGTATTGCTCATTTCGGGAGATGGCTTTCTCCGCGAACTTGAGATAAAGAGAGACATAGAAAGAAACATCACAACGGATCCACTCACTGAGGCTATTTCTCGAACGCAATAGTTTCGCAAACGAGCTTTGTGAGACTGACTAGTAGAGGAGTTGGGTGTTCGGTATCACACGGGCTGTGAGTATGCGACATCGCAATAATTAACCTTGAGTGCAAGTGGGAGATTGTTGGATATAGTGCCCTCAGAGTCAATTATTGGATCACAGGTACATGATTGCAATGATTGAGGGAGGACCTATGCCGGTAGGACAGTCTTACTCAAGATGATAATATGCTATCTGGTTTATCTTTATCATCGTGTACTGCTTTAGGTGACCTTACAGGTTGCTATTGCACGTTGACAGAGCCCCTAGGATTCTTTCTTGACTGCCAGCAGTATGAGGGCGATCATATAAGTGAGAGCTGGGGTCTATAAGCACATCCTTAAAAGGTCCCTAATCGTGGGAGTTTCGAGACAGGGCATCGATACTCCAGAGTAGACTAGTGTATACAGTCGAGACCCCGACGAGGGGCGGTGGCCGGTCTCACAAGCCACTGGTGTCAGTTGGTTCACCTAAGAGGTATACAGGTGCTTATTGGGTTATGAGTACACTGGACAGGACTCGCCGGGAACATGCTAGTTGGTCTTATACCTGACGTCAGATAGCAGTTCCCTGGTGACATGTGTACAGGTTAGTTCATCGACCTGAGATCGTCATTTGTCTCGTGTGAGTTCCCACTGTGCTTTGATTACTACCCTACCACGCTCAAAGGAGACGTGCAAACAGGTTTTAGTTGGGTACAGTCCAGAGCCACATGGAGGCAGTGAGCGGATCTGCAGGGGTTCGTCTCTCCCGGTATTGGGGGTGAGGTCACGTTGTGTCTAGGAGAGCCATTACACGAAGTCCTTGCCCAAGGCAGGAGATTTACTAGTAGGTATTCCAGTAGTATCTCAGGGTGTTCTGGGCTATACTCCGACACGACTTGTACCGCTTTTGGGGGTCTGACTTTTACCAACTCCCTAGGCCCGCCATGCGATGCTCATAGACGAACGGACCAGAATGTACGGATATTGTCTCTGACAGGCTCAGTAGGGTGTCAGGATGAGTTCGCTCATCGACGTCCCTTTTGGTCAATACCTGGTAGCCCGTTACGCATAGGCTAATACCCCTGACGTGCTAGTGGTTAAATTCACAACCAAAGTATTAACGTGTCTTTAGAGCCCCCCACAGACCAGTTTCTCAAGTTTCAGGCGAAACGCTGTAGAGGCTGTTTGGAGATATGGTAGGGTTCGATCAGATACGTGCGGTATTGCATGGATCATGATCGGACAGATAATACTAGCGGGCTTTAGTTTAAGACGGATCCTAGTATTGTACAGTGTAGATTTTTTCTCTTTGCATTTGTATTCGGTCGGAATACAAATGCGGGTATGTATATACAGTCGCGGGGTTTTCCTGTAATTTATTACGGGATCAGTTTTCTTAAGTTGCCAGTTTGCATTCCGTTTCGGCCAGTTTTCCTTTGTTCCTTCCCGGCCGGACTTTTCCGATGGAGGGGGTTATTTGCAGTTGTGCAAATTATCTTTTGTGGAGGTGTTATTTGCATATGTGGCTCCATGATGGTTCCAAGCATCATGAGATTCTTTTTCCATCACTTGATTTGCATTAAATGAGATTAGAAAGGATTAGAAATTGATATGATATTGTTATCATCACTTTTGGATGTGGTCACCTCTTTTGATTCCTACTCTCACCTCCCTTCATGTTTTTTATTCCCTCCACCATTTTATCATTAGGGGCCGGCCACATTGAGAAAAGGGAGATGAGGGATTCATTTTTTTGTGGGGAAAAAGATTATCATTCATTTTGCTAGCCACAACATCATATAGCTCCATTTCAAAGTTCTTCTTCTCCTCCTCAATCCTAAAGGCAACTTCACAACTCCAATTGAGACATACGATTCTACACTTCATCTACAGCATTTCTTGGGCACGTCGGCTTGCCAACTTCGTGCGCGAGTTGCCTCAGTCCAGAGGTGGGAGCCCGTAAAAGAACCCGGCGATGTGGTGCCCGTTTCGATGAGGAGATGAAGACCAGAGATTCCGCGATGAGATCGGAGTGGAGGCCGAAGACCGAAGGACACGGATCGCTCGGTATAGCTTCCTTCCCATTTTCTAGTTTGCTAGAGTTAGGTTAATGGCCCGATCCGGTATTTTAGTGCGCGGTGGTCCCGGCTTCTAAGTTTTGTAAAAGTTTCGTTTCCGCATTCCGGCGTCGGATTGACGGCTGGGGCGCCGCCGTGCACTTACACCCGGCGATGTGGTGCCCTTTCCGATGAGGAGATGAAGACCAGAGATTCCGCAAGGAGATCGGAATGGAGGCCGAAGACCGAAGGACACGGATCGCTCGGTATAGCTCTCTGCTCTTTCTCTAGTTAGCTAGCATTAGGTTAATGGCCTGATCCGGGTTTATAGTCCGCGGTAGCGCCGGTTTATTGTTTCAAGAAAAGTTTTTGTTTTCCGCATTTTGGCCTCGGACAGAAGGCCGGGGCGCTGCCGTGGTCCAACAAGCACAGCATCAACCCCCAATACCGGGAGAGACGAAACCTCTCCTATCGCTCACTGCCTCCATATGCCTTGGGACTATACCCAAAATCCACCTGTTTGTACGACTCTGTAAAGCCGTAGTAGGGTGCAGATCAAAGTACAGTGGGAGGACACACAAGACTCTATGACGATCTTGGGTCTACAGACTAACCTGTACCAGTGTCACCTGAGAACTGCTATCCGACGTATGATATAATACCACATAGGAGTTCTCGGTGAGTCCGTTCAGTATACCCAGTCTCACTGAGCACCCGTATACTATCTTTGGTGTCATCACACCAGACAGATATGGGATCATCCATCGCCCATCATATGGAACAAGATTGGTATACGCTAGTCTACACAGGAATATCGATGCCCTGTCTCGACTTACCTACGACTAGGAACATTTCAAGGATATGCTTATAAACTACAGATGTCCCACTAGTATGATACGCATCATAATCTTAGTAGTCAAGCCAATATCCTTAGGGCTTTATCAACATGTACCAAATAAATATAAACATGATCAAGTGAACATATGATAAAGTGAAACCAGATAGCATACTATCATGTTGAGCAAGACTGTCCTCTGAATATACATATTTATATACACATCAGTACATACACTATCTCATAATGGCCTCTAGGGCATACATATATCCAACATTTCCTTCGTTGCTGCATTTGGTATTTGCGATTTATGAACTTGGGTTTTAATATTGACATTGTATTTGGTTGTTGGGCATTTGTACATCAACAACAAGGGTTGTTTGATTGTTTTGCATGCGTAGGCTATAGGTTCTAACTTATGAGCGCACTGTGTGCCATATTGGTTTTCCGGACTTGATGTTAATAGCGATTTCGATTGTGTATTATTGTTGGTACCTTCGCGTGAATTCCGAGACGACGGAGTGTGGCGTCATCGACTTCGGCGAGCAAGGATCAAGGTGAGTAGGTCTATATCTACGGGGGAAGTCGGGTGGTTGGTGTATAGCACGCCCGCAAATTATTAAATGGAAATCGATCTATAGGATACAGTCGTAGAAACCTAGATTAGGAAACTAAGGATATGGTTTAAAAGTTAGTTAGAGATGATATGAGATGAAAGCTTAGGGTTATGAAAATTTAAGGTGAATCACGACTTATAGATATGTTGTTGCACCAGAATAGGTATGAGTTTTAGAGTAGCAGGACATTTGACGTATAAGGTAGAATGTGTATATAAATTTGACTTGATGTGATTTGACGAATTGATTGATATGTCGGTATATGGATGCGAGTCGATAAGAGAGGATTGATACCTTTTCCGGACCCCTGATATGAGGTTGTTATGGATGTGACCCAGGGACATGGGCATATAAGGATATAAAGTGTTATGAATTTTGAGTGATAAGCCGTACGTGACGTGAGGTCCGTACCCTCAATGTCATATAGGTTGTTAGGATCCCAAATTGTTTAATGAAGACGTACGATGATTTACCGAACGTGATGAGTTAATTGATGATTGATCCATACACTTGACTAGAGGATGTCGATTGATAGATTCACCGACTCGGTCATGTTAGATACGTATACCTTATAGCTTTTTAGCTGTCGATTTACTTTATGCTACGTTCATGCCTTTCCCATTGCATTTCATATACCTGTGATAGTACACCTACACCATTATCGATGATGCGTATGTCACACTTACACAGATTGGCAGGCTCACACACTTCATCATCGATAATTGCCATGTCACTACACAGTAGAATTGTTGTATCATGATATGACTCATTGCATAATTTACTTGCAATAGTTACATATACACCTTTATACAATGTTGCATTTGACTTTGGAGAAATAGGGAACCGCAGGATATATTTTAAAACTTGATTCATTTAAAGTGCGGTTTTCCCTTGATATATGCATATTACTGTTCCATGTTGCAATATATACAGATATGATTATATTTCGGTTATATGTCGCATACATCATGCTTTACGATTTTACGCATTGAGATATGCTGCTTTCATGAGATTTCTGGATTTGAGAACCGTGGTTATTTCAAAGGAAAGCATGTATTGTTTTAAAAACCCGGTTTCTCTTGATATGATATTTCAGTATGTTCACCACGAGTTTTCTTGGCTCTTGAGCGATATCATACACCCGATTCGAGGAGAAAGAGGAACCGTCTGCGGGTGTATGGTGGACCCGTTGCGGTACCCCAAGGCAAGATGGTCGCAGATGATGGCGTTGAGCCTGGCATGGGAGCACTACCTACCGGTGATAGTATTTGGACTCAGCGGTTATCCGGAGGATACCGACCGGAGTAGAGAGATGGACATGAGGGCCGATCTGAGGATGCGGCGCCTGAGATATGAGGATTTACGTATCGATGCTGGACACGGGTTTCATGATATTTTCGGGGGTCGGTGTTGGACACTCAGGTTCCATGATTTGATGTGTCATTGATGGACACACATTCTTTGATATCCTCATATTTTTACATGCATATGTTTTTATGATGTTTCGAGTGGACAAGATCCATATGCATCAGGCATTGATTATTATTGTTGGCACATATACAGATACGGTCACCCTAGATGTCATAGTATTACCTTTATGATATAGTTGACCTAGGAAATCATTGTTTTATTCGATTTCTACCTATTGATGTTTTCTACACACGAGTTGGCAAGTCACCCCTGTTGTGCCACAGTTCTTGCAGGTTGACCGCATGGATCGGTAGCGGCATCGTTAGCACACATCTTGCATTCGGGTGACTTGCTTTGGGAGGTGGTACATGTTGGATCGTACCACTTTTGTATTTATTATTCACATTATATCTAGTCAACTCCATCAATCAAAACTAGTATTTGTATAAATAGTAAGACTTAGTGAGACTTGTAGTTGCGAGATTTGAGCGATGGGTTTTATGTTCGCTTTTTGGGTTGATTTCTTGCTTTATTTTTTATCTTTTATGTTGATCTTCGTCGTTGGGCGTCGTATACTTATATTTATGATTTGTGTGGTTATGGATCCGCCGATTGGCGAAGAGCTAGCTCCCGCTTGGGGATGCCTTTATCATTATTATGTATTGTGCTTTTGGATCAAAATATACAAAGGAGGTGCTGCCCAAATTTTTAAAAGACGAAACATGTTTTTTTACTAGTACAATAAACTTGCATTTTTCATGTTCCCTTTTCTATGCATTTAATAAAACGTTTGTTTTCATTATACTTTATTTCAAAGTTCACCTCTTTTATTTCTTTAAAAAGGTTTAGATTTCTGGGTTTCGGCTTACTTGAATTAGATGGGGTCCTATAGACTTCATATGATTCAAGTGCCAATCACGAGCAATATTTTCGGGTCGTGAGAAAGTTAGTATCAGAGCACTAGGTTTAACGTTTGTTCGAGATTATGTTTGACTATGTGGAGTCTGGGGCATGAATATTTCGGAACCTAGGCTTGACCTTACGGAACTTAGACTTGGACAGAGGGGTATTAGACCCGAACTTTCGTTACATAGGCTGACCCTGATTGATGGAGTAGGTAGCTTGAGTAGAGTGACGTACCATACGTATGTTCCGTGGTATATTTACGATACGATACACCACTTAAGAAACCTTAGGATGTACATATTTTGATATCTTTGATTCTATTTGTTTCTATGATCATACTCTTATTGATTCCATTCCTCCTTATGATCATGTATCCATTCTGGATCCATTGATTCCTTTCATTCCATGGATATGGTTTCATCGATACATGCTTTAGGTTCCTGTCACCATGGTTTGAGCGCAGATTGAGCTGATGCTAGTGATGCGGTCAGGGCGAGCTCGTCATAGGCGAGGACTGACCATCGTGTTTTCTGGTGACACGAGAACGTCTCGATTTTGTATTGGTGTTGTGACATCTCGTTTGAGGCGAGTTTTCAGTTTTGCACCATATGATCGGGCTATTGATAGAGGTTGTCGGTTGTTAGAGGACAGTTAATGTACAGCATACCTCAGAGATTGTGATGACATCTACCTTGCAGACAGATGATCCAGTTGTTGCTGAGATTGATAGGATGTCGCCTCCATACTTTACGAGCTGAGATCGTTGGAGCTTTCAGGCTGAGCTGCGACAGAAGAATGAAACCCATTTGTCTAGGCAAAGTTAAAAAGTTCGAAACGAATGTCAGAAACCCATTTTTCCATGTTTAAGGTATTCGGAGGAACATGAAAGTAATTCTGTGGACCATCTAGAAGAATGAAACCCTAACTCGACATATTGCTCATGGAACCGTTGTTGAACCTTAGGGTTTGCGGCAGTTCCGCGGTGCCATTAATGAGGCTTGGTTTTGCCCTTCTACGGCTAGTCCATAGGTACTGTGGCATATACTGGATATCATTAAACTATGCTCAAGTGTTGAGCTCTCGGGGAATTATGGGACTTTGATCAATCGATCAAAAAGTTTAACATCGTCCGGATATCATGTGATAGGAGACCATTAAGTGGACCAGCTTCAGATAGAGGACCTCACCCAGATGCGTTGTGAGTTGATTAAGAACGGAAGAGTATTGAGTATTCCTCCGATCGTATGGATGAGTTCCCGAGGACGTGTTCGGCTAGAGATCTTCTACAGAGTGATGAAAATACCAAGTTCACGATTTCGAGTCCGTGTGAGAGATTACAGATTAACTGTAGCCGAGACAATTGCAGTACGCAGATAGCATGACATGACGTCGAAGCAGACGATAATAAAGACGAGTGGAACAAGAGGTTCGTGCGAGATATCAACGACCTATTGTTACTCCCCGTTGAGATTAAAGATCTGATATGTATATAGAGGAGTGATATATGACCAGTTCCCAAGGAAAAGCTATGCTGAGAACGCAGATGTCCAGAAAATGAGAAAAGATTTTGTAAGAGTACCAGCCTCCGTATAGTTCGGCATAGGCAAGATCGGAAGAGACCCTGAGCAGGTTCCTTCCAGGACACTGCTACGATAAGATTTGCACCCAGGATCAGATGTGTGACGTGAATTCAGAGGTCTAGAGGCCGGCGCCAGTGACGTGCTTCTTTATGGGTGGTCATACTAATTGGCAAAGAGATGACCAGAGAAGTGCCAGAGCAGAATTGTTTCCGTTAGCACACCGGACCGGACCTATGAGCCGATGGATTGCGAAATTGGTAATCCACGGAGAGATGAGGACCCAGAGTTAGAGGACGCCAGACCATGAGCGAGGGGAAAGCGGATGTTCTTGCTCTGCTAGTTTTGGGCACACCGACATTTTTTTGACATTGTAGGACGTGTATCTCAATGTCATTTGTTGCGATTTGCATTTGTGATCCGAGTATCACGCATATATCGCTTGGATTTAAGTTTTTATGATGAGTTTCATGATATTGATTTCGTGCACCATGGATGCACCTACTGGGTATTTATATTTTTGTGCATAGTTATCGCACTTGATATACGTTTTACACACTGTTGTGTTGGTTTATGAATTGTTCATATCTATTGCACTTGATATTGATTTTGTGCCTTGGCTGCATATGTTTATAATTTTCTTGGTTTTCATACAGTTGATTTAATTTTGTACGTGTGGTACGCACTCGATTTGATTTTGCACTTGGTATAGCGCATATGTGCTTGCAATGCATTGATATGTGTTTTGTGCACGCAGTTGCACATGTTTATGACTTTATACACCGTGGTACACTGGGTGTTGTCTTTTTAAGCATTGGAGTTATTGTTTGCATTTCGTGCATTTTTTACACTAGATTTAGACGTCGTGCATTGGTTGCACCGTATTTGTATTTCGCACATGTTGGGCACATGATTTGAGATGTGATTTTGTTCACACCGGATGCACTCGATTGAGATTTTCGTGCATAATAGATGCACCAGATATAGTAGTCGTGCACACCCGTGGCACTGGACAGATGCTTTCGTGCACACCCGTTGCACTTAGTTTTGTTTTGTACATATTGTGGCACCTGTGTTTGGATTTGATTTCCGTGCGCACCGGACGCACGTGATTGTTGGATATGCCTTTCAAGGTTGATTTTGCTTTTGAGCGCTTTGTTTTCATGCTGGGCACTATATTGTGTAGTAGACAAACATGACTGATATGAGGACAGTATCTGAGTACCTTGCATGCATTAAGAAGTTTAACCAGAAGTTTTCAAAAAGGAGCTATAGTCTCTCTATTTCCCACGTATCCAGGAGCGACACAAACTTTACAAAACAAAACCTTTTGGGATGTGTTAAAAACGGCGGAACGTATAATTTGAGCAAAAACATATATAGGTATATTTACTACTTTACAGATGAGTGTCCGCCCCTTGTGCCGTGAGTTACGCATCACCCGGCAATTCAGAAAAGATTTGCATGTGTTTTATTCAGTTTTAAGATTTTTCCAAGGAGGCGTACTATATACGTATTATAGTATTTGACTAGTGCATATTGAATTTCAGTAGTAGATTTCGAGAACTGTATCTCCTTTGTAACTCCGATGATATGCGTGCAAATCCGATGATTTGCGTGACACTTGACGGAGTTCGATTTTGAGTTTTATATTCGTTTTCAGACACACGCGATGCGCTGTGGCTTTTCTATATCTTCCATGATTTTGGAGCCCCGTCGATTTGAGTTGATTATTGAAATGTTTTAGTATTTTGCGGTTTAAATTTAAATTCGGGAACCGAATTACTTTAAGGGGGATGATTATGACATTTCAGAAAATATAAAATATTATTTTTGGAATTGAATATTAAAATAATATATTTCACGAAAACTACCCGATTTGAGAAATTGGGGTTTTCGTTAAATGGTATTAATATATACCAATAATTGTTAAATAATTGGAGATTAAAATGATTTATTCATTTAAAAATATATTTATTGGATTTGGCATTTTTAAAATTTATTACATGCAGTTTGGATAAAACCCGATTAGTGCACTGCTAATCGCGATTAGGCCAAATCCGTGTTTCTACAGTTTTCCATAGCTAGTACACCATGTCATATTACATTTTGGTTACATGTTGGGTTCTTGTGTTGTTTTGGGAATATTACGTGATTTGGTTTTAAAAATAAGAAGAAAAGAAAATGAGAAAAGGATAAAAAGGTAAATAATTGAGATAGAGGGTGAGAATAAGAGATTGAGAGAGAGAGGGCTGCCATCTATCCTCACACCCCATTGTTTTCTCCATGTGTTTCCTCATCTCCTTCCTCCTCATCTCCCTCCACCTTCACCTCCATGAATCACCTCCATTTCTTCACCAAAACTCTACACCCTCTTCATTACAATTGATCCCCACCTCATCCTCAACACATTGGACGAAGAAAAGTTGGATTTTGAAGACTTTGGAGAGCTAGAGTTTTTCTTGAGTTGCATCCATGAGGTATAATTCCTTTCACTTAGTTTAGTTTTAAGTTTCCTAGCATCCTACCTTAGCTTAGAGTTAAACTAGTTAGATTTGTGTTGTTTGGAAAATCTAAGAGAAGGGTTTGAGTGTTTGTGTGGGATCATGATCTGTAGTAAGGATCTACAAGACCCTAGTGGTGTTTTTACTGACCTAGAACAGAGAACAGAACCCAAGATACGGACTTAGGATTTCTCGATGTCGGATTTGTGATAGATTGTGATGGTATATGGGAATCTGGGATGACCGGAGACCATTACAAAATAAGTTCCATTGACAGTGAGACGTGCAAGAAACCATGAATCACCCCCTGAAACCTGAGCCCCTACCCCCTTTATCTGGATGCAAATTTATTCATTGTGGCCGCAAATTGTGGCCACATTATAGGAGAAAGTGGTTATTTTTGGTTGGTGAGTCCCTTAGGTGATATCCAGAGCAACCCTATATGCAAAATACCCTAGTTTGGCCTAGGGTGAAATTTGGGAGTGATTTCCTTCGTTGCTGCATTTGGTATTTGCAATTTATGAACTTGGGTTTTAATAATGATATTGTATTTGGTTGTTGGGCGTTTGTACGTCAACAACAAGGGTTGTTTGATTGTTTTGTATGCGTAGGCTATAGGTTCTAACCTATAAGCGCACCGTGTGTCGTATTGGTTTTCCGTACTTGATGTTAATAGCGATTTTGATTGTGTATTATTGTAGGTACCTTCGTGTGGATTCCGAGGCGACGAAGCATGGCGTTATCGACTTCAGCGAGCAAGGATCAAGGTGGGTAGGTCTATATCTATGGGGGAAGTCGGGTGAATGGCGTATAGCACCCCCGCAAATTATTAAATGGAAACCGATCTATAGGGTACAGTCGTAGAAACCTAGATTAGGAAACTAAGGTGTAACACCTTAGAATTTGTTTTGTAGCTAATTATATTTTTATATATAGTTTTTAATAAAAATGTTTACCAAATTGGTTTTTAAATACTTTATCCTATTTATTCAGTATTTTATTAGATTTTTCCTAGGCTTGCACACACTTGTGCATGATAACTAGGGTTGTTTTTGGGGTTAAACATAATTAGCAATCATGGTTAACTAACCATTTTCTCTAATCTAGCTTTTAGTTTTGTTTTAAGTGTTATGGGTTTTAAGTGTGCATGGTTGTTAAAATAAAAAGGGTTTAATTTTGAATTTTTGTTTTGGGTGTTGACTTGGAGTGAGAGAGAGAGAGAGAGTGCATTATGAGGCATGATGGCTTGCCAATGCCTTCATTTAATGAAGAGAGAGCGAGAGAGAGAGGAGGGGGTTGACTTGTTAGTGTTCTCTCATTCTCACTCATTTCTCTCATCCTCTCACTCTCAAACACACTCACACCCACACACACCCACACAGCAGCACAGCAGCAGCAAAGACAACAACAACAACAACAAGTGAAGCAGCAGCAGCAGAAGAGGCAACAGCAGCATCTGCATCAACAGAAGCTGTAGCAGTAGCAGCCCCAGCAACTTGCAGCAAGCTCTCACCTCCTCCATACACTTCTTCACTTGCTACTTAAGGTTCTCTAGGGTATATTTTCTGATCCCATATCTCTTTTCCCTAGTTTGCTTAGTTGTGTATGGTTTAGTGTCGATTAGTGTTAGATAGCTAGTTTAGTGCTAAATTATGGTGATTTGTGAGATGTTGTGGCAAATTGTTGATTGTGTTAGCTACCTTAGTTTATTTAAGTGCTGTTAGGGTCACTCCAACTGAGAATTAGCCCTGATTACACTAAAATACCATAAGGTTTCTAAATTGTGCAAATTGGGGTTTTTAAAGCGATATATTGGCAATCTGGAATCTGCTTTTGACCCGGACCCTTCAGAACAAAATTGAGGAAACTGGAGCATGCTTGTTTGGTCTAGATCACACACCCAGAACACGAGCCCCTAATTCCCAAACTTGGCCGCAATTTTAATGCATCTGGCCGCAATTTGCGGCCAGGAAGGGGGAGTGGGGTGCTGGGGTTTTGGGTAGGGTTGTCTGCAATGTTGTATAGTGCTTCGGCATGTCTAGTTTTGTAATATTTGGCCTGTAGGAAAATCTGGGATCATATATCGTTTTTGTGTCCGTTGTGTTTGCGCGATATGCGCGATACGTGAGTGGGTTCTGTGATCCAGCGTATCGTGGCGTGTCGCGATGGTTTTAGACGCGTACACACACGATTCAGCGTATCGTGCACACGTGCGTTTAGTTCGCGACGCGAGTTGCTCGTTTTGGTTCGATATCGCGTTTCGCCGAATATTTGGCTTATATATGATTTCCATGTCTTATTTGCAGGTTTGCAGGCAGCGACTATGGACACGGCTACAGGGAGGAGCAGATGGTAGGATTCACCTAGCGTGGAGCGTAGGTGAGTAGATTTAACATCTACAGGGGAATCGCCCGCATGGCGTTATGCGTCTGGGCTAGGATTCAAATACCTATCGAACATTCTACGTCATTATTAGAATTGAGCCTTTACTTTATTTCCTTGATATAGTTATACTGTGACTAGCAGCCGTAGGACACTGCACATCTTATTGACGGTTCATGTTGCACGAGCACGATTGTATGCTACACACACACCGTCAATAATTGCCATGTCACCCACTAACCATTATAGATACTATTGCTTGTCACACATGACATCTAGCTTATCGGTATACCTATAGTGTATCATACCTTTAGTGATAGGTACATATACACCTAGCGATACAGCTACAGGTATACCTTGCACATATTTTAGTTATACCGGGGGGGATATCCTACATATTCTACTTATACCCAGGGGGGTATACGACATCTTTTACTTATAGGTAGATACCTATATTTAGCTGTATCTTATTGATTTTTGCATACATCTGGTTTCAGTTATATACTTTCATTTACATACTCGCATTCAGATATATCGCATATATTTATTCCTGGATTTGCGCATTGTTTATTTGGATTTTACATGATGTTTTCGGGATTTGGGAACTGCGGGAGTTCATGAAATTATGCATACACTGAAAAACCCGGTTTCCTTGATATGATATTTGCGCAGCCACCATGAGATTTATCGGTTCTGATTATATACTCCATACGAGGTGTGGTTGCCGTATGAGGGTACATGGTGGGGCCCGGTATGGTTCTCCTCGGCAAGAAGATCGATGGACTTTGCCGATTGAGCCAGGAGGCGGGTGAGTACCTACCGGTGACAGTACCGATGACTCGGCGGGGGATCACGGAGACACCGCTGGGAGTCATGTACGTATGCATACGTCGAAAGGCGAGGGTCAGAGCTAGGCACTTGTGCTTTCGGGATAGCGTATGATACGCGATCAGGATTTCTGTGTCAATACTTGGCACATTGTTTTCATGATATTTCTATTAATACCTTTGTATATATAACAGGGGATTTAGCCGTTGTTATATATGCCTTTACACCAATATTAGTAGAATGGGACGCTAATATATGTGTATTGCCCCCATCATATTTTATTTCTGCATATATATATATATATTTATATATATATAGGATGTTAGAAATTATTTGAGATTCGACTTGGGATATAGGAGATTCATTGAGATTGGATATTGGATATGAAAGAGATTGATGGTTTGTACATTCGGGATATAGGAGATCTACTCGATATTGTACATTGAGGTGATGTGAGACTTATATGATGTGAGAGCCCAGTTTGGGGGGCTGATTTGAGGATTTGTGGATTGGGTGTCTTGATGGATTGTGATCCGGCCACGATGTCAAGGTTCCGTGGAAATGACATATTCCACCCCATACCTCACACTTATCTATTTTTATGCACAGTTTCATATATTGATAGTACCTGTTAGTGTACCCTTATGATAGTTGCATATCTACTTTCTCATATCCCTATTGCATAGTTATTGCATACTATTGTCATGTTATTATTGCTTCACTTATTGATTGTACCGGCTAGTGTACTTTCCATTATTCTGCCTTCACATGACATGTTATTACTGTAATCGCATATCTTAGATTCATGTTGTACGTACATTCCTGCGATTACCTGCATATGTCATCTACTATTCACGAGTTGGCAACCCACCCCCGTTGTGCCACAGGTGTTTCAGGTTGTTCCCCAGAGTAGTCGTGGCGGGCTATTCAGCTATTCATCTATCGTCTTTTGCTACAGATACCGCATCAGCTCACAGTACTATTTTGCTTGGATGGGTTGGATGATTATCTGTATTTCATATTGTATATTCGTTGTATTTTGTACTCTTCATCTACTATTATGTTGTGGACTTAGAGACTTGGTGAGGACGTATTTGTATATTATTGTGGATTTTTTGTCTTTTATATACAGCTTTCTCTCTATTGTCTTTATTTCTTCGCTACGGCGTCGTATATTTATGATGTTATTGTTTTTCCGTCTTGAGCTAGTTTTTACAAAATGGGGGTGTTGCCAAATTATAAAGAAAGAAAGTAAGACTTTTAAAGAATTTGGGTTGTGATTTCAAATGTTTCAAAAATCTTATATTATCTTTTCCATATTTTCTTGGTTTAGATTTCTGGGTTTTGGCTTCTTTTTACTACGTTACGTCTTTAAGCGTTGCGTAGTATTAGGGCCGTCACGGGCCAATTTTGGGTCGTGACAAAGTTGGTATCAGAGCGCTAGGTTTTACCTTTCGGAGTGTAGGATGACCTTAGTATGATGGAGTAGGTAGCTTAAGCAGAGTAACGTAGTGTGTGTATGTCTGCAGCATACCCATGATGCGGTACTTTGCATTGAGTGACCTAAGTACAATTTGCTTGAAATTCCTTCCTTGATGATTCATATTCTTGAGATTCGATTCCTTATTCTCATCGAATCTTATATCTATTTATAGCCTTGCCGCCGATGACTATGGGGACTCAGAGTGATGCAGCGAGGGCTGAGGTCAGAGTTGGCTCGGGTGAGACGAGTACTGACCAGGATGGCACTCTAGTTGCACAAGTGCAGACGGATCAGCCTACGACATATACTATTGATAGACTTTTGGCAGAGATGCAGGACTTCCGCCAGACGATGAGTTCATTGGTTGATGTCGTTCGGGAGCTACGACAGGAGGTGGTCACCCCTGTTACTCAGTTGTCACTTGCGATCAGCATTCAGCAGTCTATCACCTACATAGCACCAGTGGTTGCAGCACCAGTGGTTGCAGCTCCAGTTGACGAGGCGTATATTCCATAGGCTCAGAGAGTTCCAGGACAGTGGAGGACTCATACCAGTGTACCAGCCTAGAGACAGAGATTTGGTCATCGAGACAGATTTCGTGGCCGTCGCGGGAGTAGCAGAGGCTTAGGGCGAGGACAGTCGTTCAGCTCTCATCCCCAGGATGATCAGCAGTCAGCGCGTGGATGTTTTCGATGCGGAAGCCTTCAGCACTTCGTCAGGGATTGTTCCTTAGCACCTCGTCATGATCGTATTCAGAGAGGCCGTGGACGTGGGAGGTTCGCTCAGAGGGCTCAGGCTACCAGAGGAGTTCATCCAGTTGCGGGTAGAGGGCAGACACAGGAGTTTGCTTCTACTCATCGGGACGCGCAGGCGTCCAATGTGGAGTTTTCAGGCATCTTTAATTCCCTTGTTCTTTTGATTTATTCGTTTGTTTTCATGCTTGTACCGTGGTCGGGTAGATTAGTCGTAGTTGTTTTAACTTCTGTCAGCGATTCTTTTGTTGCGCGACACGTATTTCAGTTGTGTGCCAATCGGATAGGAGATAGAGATTCGTCCGTCGTTTTGGTCCTTCTAGAGATGTTGGATTTGACGTTCTCCTAGGCACGGACTGTTTAGCTACGTGTTAGGCATCTGTAGACTACCGTGAGGAAACAATCAGTTTTGTTTTCCCGGCAGGTCAATTCTTGTTGTGCAGGCGGATAACTGTGCCGCCTCTCACAGCTGGAATTCAGCCTTTTTCGCTAGTCGGCTACTGAGGAGATGTCGTGGATTCTTGGCGTTCATTCGTGATACCGGAGCCACAGTGGGATTGTTGGACCGGGTTCCTTCCATGCAAGAGTTTTCCGATATTTTTCCGGATGAGCCGGCGAAGCTTGGGAGCTTAAGGATCAGCTGCAGAGTTGTGGTTTGGGGAGTTTTGTGCGTCTGAGTGTTTCGCTTTTGGAAGCTCCTATTCCTGTTCGTCAAGGAGAAGGACGGCAGCTTAGGGTTGAGTATCGACGGATCGTCAATTGAACCGGATTACGGTGCGGATAGGTATCCTTCACCTCGCCGTGACGATTTCTTCGATCAGCTCCAGAGTGCGAGATATTTTCTAAGTTTGTTCGGGATCAGGTCATCATTATTGCGGATTCGGGGTGATGGCATTCCGAAGACTGCCTTGTGCGTGCTACGGGCTTTGTGTGTTTTGGTGAGTCACTGGACTCACCAGTGCCCTAGCAGCATTCGTATATATGATGAACAGAATTTCTGCAGGCCGTTCCTCGACCAGTCATTGTTGTGTTATTTACGACATTCTGGTCTATCTAATGTGTCTTGAGGAATAGGAGTAGCATTTGAGAATTTGTTATGCAGATACTGGGGGAGTACCAGCAGTTTGCTAGATTCTCGGAGTGTTTCTTCAGGCTTGTTTTGTTTGACTCCTAGGTCTTGTAGTCACGGGGGACGGTTTTGTATGGTTCCGAGGAAGATCGTGGCCGTACAGCTTAAGCCCAGACTTATGTGTAGGACGGAGGTCCGCAGATTTTTGGGCTTAGCAGGTTCTTACCGCCGTTTCATGCAGGATTGCTAGAATAGTGCTGCACCGTCGACTGAATTGACCGGAAAGGAGGTTTCTTTTCTTGGGATTGAGGCATGTGTACAGAGCTTTCGGTAGTTGAAGATTCTGTTAACAACTGTATTAGTCCTTTCTTTGCTTTTAGTCCGGGCGACCTTGTTGTTAACTGTAATGTTTCTTGAGTGGGCTCGATTGTGTACTGAGGTGACACTATAGAGTTATCGCTTTTGCTTCCCTACATTTAGAGGAAGTACGAGAAAGATGTTCCACTCATGATCTGGAGATGGCCGCGGTGGTTTTCCGTTGGAGATTTGGAGACACTATCTGTTCGAGAGTCGTGTCAGATTTTTACAGACCACCAGAGCTTAATGTACATCTTCCTACAGCAGATTTGATTGTTGTGATAGTCTTCTGCAGATTTACAGTTCTGTGTGATCGTCGAGTATAGCTTTAGTTCGTCTCTACGGAGGGGACAGCTTGCTCATGTCCGCGCCCGACCACTTTTTCTTAATCGTTTTTGCAAGACACTGCCCGCCCATGCTCGTTCGTCAGTGATACTTGAGCATACTCGGCTGGGTAATGATTCGGAGACCTTGATTTGTGACAATGACGTGCTAAGTTAGGGACACGTTTGTGTACCTGACCTCATCGGGTAGAGACGTGTAATCCTAGAACATGCACATCTGTCAACTCTCTATATGCATTCAAGTTCCACCAATATTTAGCGTGCTTGTGAGATAGTTACGGGTGGACAGGGATGTAAAGAGAAGTTTCAGGTCTCGTTTCAAGGTGTCTGTCTTATTGTATGTTTGGGTTGAGTATCTGAGGCCGGCTGGAGAATTGCAATCTTTAACCGTTCCGAAGTAGGAGTGGGAGCAGATCTCCACGAATTTCGTTATGGTTTCTACCCAAGCTTAGTCAGGGTGTGACTCCATTCGGATTCTTGTCGTCCGGTGATACTCAGTTTGCTCAGTTGTTCTTTATTAAGTGGTGTGTTTGTTTTGATTGTTGTCAGCAGTTGGGGATCGTCACTCGCCATCGTTAGGGTTCTCCTTCGATAGCCGTTATCAGGAGACACTCCAATTGGCCACCCTTAGGCTTAGTGGTTAGGTCGTATCGATCACCAGTCTGTTATTTTTCTGACTCTGCGTGAGTAGGATTTTTGGACCCCAGCTATGTCTAGAGACTTCGGAGATGGTCCAGTTGTTTTAGGTCAGGATGGGAATTGTCCATTGCAAACTGAGGTCTTATGCCGACTGTGTTGGTCATAGACTCGAGTTCGCAGGGACAGATCACGTATTCCTACGGACTTCCGATGAATGACGTGTTGGATTTTGGGAAGCTTACCCCAGGATTTTAGGTCCTTTTAAGACCCTATAGGCGAGTTAGTTTCGTTGCCTTTAATTTGGCACTTCTGCCCAGATTGTTGGATTTTCACCCCGTATTCCTTGTGATGATACTCTACAATTACCTTCTTGACCATTCTCACATGATTTGGCACCAGACCATTTAGCTTAGACGCGATCTTTCGTTCGCCAGCAGCCAATTGTGTTAATGGCTCGACAGGTGGAGTAACGTCGGTCAAGGGTCTTGCCATCTGTGAAGGGTTTTCTTAGACGTAGCCGTATAGTGAGGTAATCACTTGGGAGGCTGCGAGCGAGATTTGAGATTTGTAGTCTTCTCTTTCAAGGTACGAGTAGCAGTATATTTTTAAATTCGGGGACGAATTTCTTTTAAGGGGGGGAGATTGTAACACCTTAGAATTTGTTTTGTAGCTAATTATATTTTTATATATAGTTTTTAATAAAAATGTTTACTAAATTGGTTTTTAAATATTTTATCCTATTTATTGAGTATTTTATTAGATTTTTCCTCGGCTTGCACACACTTGTGCATGATAACTAGGGTTGTTTTTGGGGTTAAACATGATTAGCAATCATGGTTAACTAATCATTTTCTCTAATCTAGCTTCTGTAATCCTAGGCACTCTTGTGAAGGTTCAAAAGGCATCAAACATGCCCGGATAAAAATTTAGACGTGCCGAACAACCCAAAGTCGGGATCTTTGCTAGATTATTAGGGTTTAACATGCAAGATGATAACTTTTATCTAAGTGTGAGGGATTACAACCTTTGTAGTCCGCTCCTTCGCTTCACAATCCCCGAGTAGAAGTCCCTTTGCCGCGATCCACGATCTCCCGGACTCATGAGAGGCTCCACGACTCGAACGATCCATGCTAGCTCGAAGTATTCCAAATCTCCGATGATCTACCTCGAAGTTGCAAAGACTCAAGCTTTCTCACTCTAAAGAGATGAACACACTAATCTCATGGGCTAGATGAGATGAGGATGAGAGAGTAGTATTTTTGCTTTCTTTTTAAATCATTTTCTCATATTATTTCATCACATAAAGAAAATCTAGCAAGCTTTCTTCAAGAGAGAAGAAGATGATAATGGAAAAGATAATGAATTGTTTTCTTTTGTGATGAATAGAAAGAAGACTATATGATTGATTTATAAACCATGGTCAAGGATGAGTGGCTAGGATTGTGTAGAGAATTAACTAGAGTTAGGGTTTGGTTGGGTTAAGAATGTGTCATCCAAAAATATCTTTACAATGACAAAAGAAAATGCTTCTAAAAGGTGCATGAAGCATCTAACCCTAATCAAACCCTAACCTCAATTAATCATCCTTAAACATGTTTAAGGATTAATGATATCATGTCACAATAATATATAGCACATATATATTATATATTTGCAACAAAAGAAAATAATACAATTAACATATATCGCATATATATCAATGTATCATCCAGTGAGAAAATGAAATAATAAAGCGAGCCAATATTAGATAATGTAATACAATATATCATATATATTATTATACATTAAATCATCGAATCAACACTTGATCCGACGATCCGGCTATATCGAATATTACCGACTAATATATCATGTACCGATTCATCGAATCAACACTTGATCCGATGACCCGGTTCATATCTTAATATCGCGAGAATATAATACGGTATCCCATATCGCATTATTCTCGGTCCTGCACATATCACATATGTGCCTCTACTCCGTTTCGCCTGAGCCAAGAAACCTCTGTGTAGGACTCTAAAGAATCGTCAATACGCCGGTAGCAGGTGATGATCATATCAAACACCCACAAACTGCAAGCGGTCAGCTAAACGTAACAGCCACCCAGGTATTGAGCGATCAGAAGATCAACAAGCTAGCCTGTGCGTTCTCCTGTGAATCCAATCAGTAACACTCCCGTACAGTCCGGTCTGTTCGTCTGATATGTCGCATATCAAGTCTAGGGGTGGTATACGTCAGACCCCAGTAACCGATAAGTCGTGTCGATGTGTGGCTCATAACGGGTCGAGAAACTACTAGTAACACTTACCAGTAAATCTCTATATCAGCCCTGGCCAGGGACTTCCAGTTATAGCCAATCGAACACAGCACAACATCAACTCCCTATACCGGGAGAGACGAATCCCCTCCTATCGCTCATTGCCTCCATGTGATTCGGGACTGTACCCAAAAGCCACCGTTTTGCACGCCCTCTTGGACGTGGTAAGGTGGAAATCAAAGCACAGTGGGAATCACACAAGACTCTATGACGATCTCGGGTCTACAGACTACCCTGTACCAGTGTCACCGGAGAACTGCCATCTGACGTGTGGTATATCACCATCTGGGAGTTCTCGGCGAGTCCGTACAGTATACCCAGTCTCCACTGAGCACCCGTACACCATCTCTGATGTCTAACACCGATGGATATGGGATCATCCATCGCCCATCATATGGGTCAAGATGCGTATACGCTAGTCTACTCTGGTGTTTCGATGCCCTGTCTCGATATACCCTCGACTAGGAACAGTTATAGGATGTACTCATCGACTACCGCGGCCCCACTAGTACGATCTCATCATAGTCCCAGTAGTCGAGTACAGATCCTAAGGGCTTTATCAACATGTGAGAGTAAAATAGTAAACCAATACAAGTCAACATGTTAAGATAAAGTGAAACCAAATAGCATACTATCATGACGAGCAAGAAAGTCATCTCTATATATATCCAAGCATCCATTATAATATACATCATATGTACAACAATGGCCTCTAGGGCATATACATAACTAACAATCTCCCACTTGCACTAAGGCCAGCTGCTGTAGTATCTCATACCTAGCATCCCGAATAATCTCTCAAATTGTATCTGGGGAATAGCCTTCCTGAATGGATCCGCAGTGTTGTCCTTCGTATCTACTCTCCTGACCTCGATCTCCCGGCGATCAACTATCTCCCTGATCAGGTGATACCGCCTCAGAATATGTCTGGACTTTTGATGGGATCTGGGTTCCTTGGCCAATGCTACAGCTCCATTGTTATCGCAATACAGAGGTATTGGATGCTCAATGGATGGAACCACACCAAGTTCATTAATGAACTTCTTGATCCAGACAGCCTCTTTGGCCGCATCGTTGGCAGCGATGTATTCAGCCTCCATCGTTGAGTCTGCAACGGTATCCTGTTTGGAACTCTTCCAACATACCGCCCCTCCATTGAGGGTAAAGACAATACCCGAATGCGACTTAGAGTCGTCCTTATCACTTTGGAAGCTGGAATCGGTAAAGGACTCCACCTGGAGTTCTCCATTACCATACACCAAGAACATCCCTTTAGTCCTTCGCAAGTACTTGAGAATGTTCTTCACAGCTGTCCAGTGACTCTCTCCAGGATCTGCTTGATACCGACTCACTACACTTAGTGAGTATGCTACATCGGGTCTGGTACATAGCATCGCATACATGATAGAGCCTACTGCCGAAGCATAGGGTATCCCTTGCATGCGAGCTCTCTCCAAATCGGTCTTGGGAGACATCTCTTTGGAGAGAGTGAGTCCAGAGATCGTGGGTTGGTTCCCACGCTTGGATTCTTCCATACTAAACCTCTTTAGTATGGTGTCAATGTATCTGGATTGGGACAATCCAAGTATCCGTTTAGATCTATCTCTATAGATCATGATTCCCAATATGCAGGAGGCATCACCTAGATCTTTCATTGAGAATCTCTGTGATAAGAAGAGCTTGACTGATTGCAGCATAGGAATATCATTTCCTATCAAGAGTATGTCATCCACGTACAATACGAGGAAGACAACCTTACCCTCTGCTACCTTCTTATAGATACAAGGTTCATCTATATTTTTGATGAAGTCAAACTCTTTGACTACAACATCAAAACAGATGTTCCAACTCCGCGATGCTTGCTTTAACCCATAAATGGATTTAAGCAGCTTGCACACCTTTCCGCTGCTCCCACTATCTACGAAGCCCTCTGGCTGAGTCATGTACACGCACTCTTCTAAATCACCGTTTAGAAAGGCGGTCTTAACATCCATTTGCCAGATTTCGTAGTCATGGTATGCAGCAATGGCAAGTAAGATCCGGATGGACTTAAGCATAGCCACTGGAGAAAAGGTTTCGTCATAATCCACACCTGGTCATTGACGAAAACCCTTTGCTACAAGTCTAGCTTTGAAAGTCTCAACTTTTCCATCTACACCAAATTTCCTTTTAAAAATCCACTTGCTCCCAATGGGTTTTACCCCTTCAGGAGCATTTTCCAAAATCCATACTTTATTGGTGTACGTGGATTCCATCTCAGATCGCATTGCATCCAGCCATTTCACAGAGTCACTACTCGTGATGGCCTGCTTGAAACTAGTCGGTTCATCATCATCCATGATGCAGTCCTCGCTTCCACCATCAATGAGAAAACCGTAGTATCTCTCAGGTGGACGAGAAACCCTACTAGATCGGCGAAGAGGCTGGGGTTCGTCGGGTGCTACTGAATCCTCTGGTTCCACTAAATCTTCAGTTGCAGTTTGTGTTGCTGGAACTTCTTCCAGTTCTACCTCTAAGCCACTAATCTCTTTTGCAAGAAATTCCTTTTCTAAAAAGGTGGCATGTTGAGCAACAAACACTTTTTGCTCCTCACCGTGATAGAAAAAATATCCATAAGAATTCTTCGGATATCCTACAAACTTGCAAAGAACTGACCGTGCCTCGAGTTTGTCCGGATTTTGCCTTTTTACATAGGCCGGACAACCCCATATCTTAACTCGTTTAAGATACGGTCTCTTCCCACTTCATATCTCATATGGTGTGGTAGGTACAGATTTAGTTGGAACTTGATTCAATAGGTATGCTGTTGTCTCAAGCGCATACCCCCAGAAGGAAATAGGTAACTCAGCTGTACTCATCATAGAGCGTACCATATCTAATAGGGTGCGATTCCTTCGTTCCGATACACCGTTGTGCTGTGGTGTATAAGGAGGAGTAAGCGGAGAAAGAATCCCATTCTCTTTTAGATAATCCCGAAACTCATTGCTCAAGTATTCTCCTCCTCGATCAGATCGAAGGATCTTAATACTTTTGCCCGTTTGGTTCTCTACTTCCTGCTTATATTCTCTGAATTTCTCAAAAGCTTCAGACTTGTGTTTCAACAGTAACACATGTCCGTATCTGGAGAGATCGTCAGTGAATGTAATGAAGTAGGAAGAACCATTCCTGGCATGCGTAGACATGGGACCGCATACATCACTATGTACCAGTCCTAAGAGTTCGGTAACTCTTTCTCCGTGTCCACTAAACGGAGCTTTGGTCATTTTTCCTTTGAGACATGAATGGCAAGTATCATAAGATGATAATTCGAACGGATTCAAATAACCATCTCTATGTAACTTAGCCAGTCGTGTCGCATTGATATGACCAAGTCTACAATGCC
Source organism: Agapanthus africanus (assembly GCA_030015575.1). NCBI lineage: Eukaryota > Viridiplantae > Streptophyta > Magnoliopsida > Asparagales > Amaryllidaceae > Agapanthus > Agapanthus africanus. The sequence goes on along the minus strand of JASDDO010000018.1, from coordinate 97,730,787 downwards.
ACAAGTAGGATTCGTTCATATCCGAACTTTTCCTCTTGTGTGTGTTCTGTATATTCAGGACTGTATTCTGATTTAGAATGAATATGCCATTATGTAATGAGCCTGATGCAATCAACTTTTGATCTAGGAATATGTTCATAACATTATCCTTTACTACAAAATTATATCCTCCTTTACTTAATAAGGAGACTGATATAATGTTGCACATCATGTTCGGTATATAATAGCACTCATTTAGAATCAGTGTATTACGACTTGGTAATACAAGGTGATATTCGCCAACTGCTTTGGCTACAATACTTGCACCGTTCCCTACTTGAACGGAATGATCACCTTTTCCTAGTTCTCTACCTTTTCGCAGCCCATGTAACAATTTACATATGTGGGATCCTGATCCGGTATCTAATACCCAGGACGTAGGGTGAACTGAGAAACAGTTCTCAATAACTAACACACCTGAAGAAGATGCATCAACATGCATGTTCTTTTGGGCGGCGTGAGAATCCAGATATTCTTCTATTTCCTGTTCAATCTTATAACTCTTATAAGAAAGAACGGGTCCAACATTCCCTAGCTCAGTACAATAATTGGGTTCAGTCAATACATCCATATTATTATCTTGATTATGGCATGACATGGTCGCTACCTGGAGAGAGAGAGAAGAAAACACTTTAGCGTATGCTCTTGCAAGATTAGATTGGTTATTATCTTATCTAATCAGGATGTCTCCCACTGGTTTTATCAAATCTACCTTAAAAACCTAAAAGGTAAGATTAGCCGGGATTAATTACACCCTATAATTTCGTCAATCTTTCAGCCAGATCAGTGTCGGTACTTTGAGGGAGGTTCCCCGTGCTTTCGCACGGACCTAATTAAAGTAAACCTCGTTTTCCCAGAGGCGTAACCCCGTTAACACTTTTCTAGACACCTACTTGATCGGCTAATTGTCCTGTGTAAAACTCTCCCAGGAGTAACACTTACTCGCAGTGGGTATCGGGATCCAACTATCTCATAGGAGGTATGCAATCTCATTGCAAATTTCAACGTTTGAAATTCCCGATAATATTTTGCTCCTAGCGATCTATGACCTTGACAAGGTCAACAAACCATAAATCGCAAGTCAAGTTTAACCCGTCATTTTCTGATTGAATTAAACCCACCCGCATGACCCTTGACAAGGTCAACAAGGCCGTACGAATACCCTAATCCAATCACATCTCATGTTTTAGCAGATAAACACTAATTAGCTACCGTACACTGTGCCTTGACAAGGTCAAGAAACACAGTACGAATACTAAGTAGGATTTATCTGAAATGACGGAGGGCTACGCAGGTTTTTCAGAAAACCCTGAGCGTAATGAACTTGATATCGTCGTAGAATCGAGTGTTTTTGAAAGGGAGTGTTTTTGAGGCTTTTCTTAGTTTCGCTAAAGGGGTCACTCCCGGTGAAGGGATCGTCGGCCCTTTCCTCATCGAATAAGGTGCAGGATATATCATATATATCCCTGTGCAAAGCAAAACACTAAAAGCAATCAAAAGACAAACCGCGTTTTGTAGCATCTGCCAGTTTTGCTAAAGGGGTCACTCCCAGTGAAGGGATCGTCGGCCCTTTCCTCATCGAATAAGGTGCAGGATATATCATATATATCGCTGTGCAAAACAAAACTGTAGCTACCCCTTTTATAAAGTTTTTGATTCTACGACATCTTTAGGTTTCTTTTCTTTTATTAATCTCATTAATAAAAATCCCATCAGCTTATGCTTCCTAAGCATCACAGAAGAAACGAAAGCAGTAATATTTATATATCAGCATATATATATAGTATAAGCATTCGTCTCAGGCAGTAATATGATCTCATCACAGAACATTGCAGCAGAAGAACATATATGAAATATTGGATATACTAGGACGTCCGTGTTTTCAATACGAGCCTTTATAAAACACGGATTCCATGGTCGCGACGAATAGCCAAACCCACATCCCAAGACCCCTACGAGAGCAGCAAGTAACACTGCCAATTCTAGGGTTAGGAGACCCGGTCTCGACTCCTCGAGATGGCCTCCCACTGGACCCTAGAACCCGGTTACTTATGCTCCCCACCTTGGGTCTACCTAATGCGGAAAAGTAAATAATATACACTGGTGACAGCAACCGCAACCTGGAAGTGCCCCAAATAAAAGAATATTACATTACAAATGAATTTTACATGAATGAAAATAAAAACCCTCATCTCACATAAAACCCCCGGCTATTCTGAATGCGACGATCCAATATAACATATCACAGCAACACATAATATCACATATCATCAACGTAAGTAAATATGCGCATCCCAATTGTCGTTGACATATAGCAACGAAACCGGCGATATCACATATTACACTTACGGTCACAGAAAAGAAAGTGTAAAACTAAAATATTTGGAATCCACAATCACTTTAGACATCGTAAATCCGAAATATCACATACTTCGCATTTCATGCCTAACTCTATGAATTCCACATATTGTATCACATTCCAGATAAATAGACAGTATTAAACTTTCCGAACAGATAATCAAATACACAAAATTTCCCAAAGTGCTCAACTCTTGAGCGGAGTTCAAATAATCCCAGAATATGTCACAGTACCGGTGATCCAGCCGTAGAAGGGTCAAGCCAACGCCTCACATGTGGCACGCCGTACTGCCCCAAACCCGAAGGTTCAAAAGGCAGTTCAAGACGGTCACATAATCGAGTTAAGGTTTGTTGTCTTCTAGAGGGTCCACCGCTTAACTTGTACAATTTTTCCGAAAGATTTAAACCCGAAGAAATTTCAACACTTGAAAGTTTGCCGTACCGGGAAACAGTGAGTTAATGATATCCGTTCAAATAGTTTAACAATTTCTAAATATCCGGAAAGAAATACGAATTTAAAATTTCCGATCGAGTCTACTATTACAAAACAAACCCCAGAATTTTCAACACCTGAAACAGATTAAAAATACCCAGAAGCATCAACAAGCACCTACGGACATTACCATAAAATCCACGTATCACAATCCTATCAATCCACCGCGGAACCGCCGCGTAAGCTTGCTTACGCCGCGGTTCCGCCGCCGTTTGATCGAATTGGGGGCTCGGGTTTTATGGTAATTCTTAGAATTCCCTGCTGATTTTTTTACATATTTTTAATTCAGAAAAATCCCAAAATTTAAAAAATTTCCAGAGAGGGGTCTAGTTTCGTCGTTTCGGTTTCGATCGGAGTTTTAACTTCGTAAACACATCGCCTAATGCTCTACCTAGGCTCTGATACCACTGTAGGGTTCCTAGGCATTCTTGTGAAGGTTCAAAAGGCATCAAACATGCCCGGATAAAAATTTAGACGTGCCGAACAACCCAAAACCGGGATCTTTGCTAGATTATTAGGGTTTAACATGCAAGATGATAACTTTTATCTAAGTGTGAGGGATTACAACCTTTGTAGTCCGCTCCTTCGCTTCACAAGCTCCGAGTAGAAGTCCCTTTGCCGCGATCCACGATCTCCCGGACTCATGAGAGGCTCCACGACTCGAACGATCCATGCTAGCTCGAAGTATTCCAAATCTCCGATGATCTACCTCGAAGTTGCAAAGACTCAAGCTTTCTCACTCTAAAGAGATGAACACACTAATCTCATGGGCTAGATGAGATGAGGATGAGAGAGTAGTATTTTTGCTTTCTTTTTAAATCATTTTCTCATATTATTTCATCACATAAAGAAAATCTAGCAAGCTTTCTTCAAGAGTGAAGAAGATGATAATGGAAAAGATAATGAATTGTTTTCTTTTGTGATGAATAGAAAGAAGACTATATGATTGATTTATAAACCATGGTCAAGGATGAGTGGCTAGGATTGTGTAGAGAATTAACTAGAGTTAGGGTTTGGTTGGGTTAAGAATGTGTCATCCAAAAATATCTTTACAATGACAAAAGAAAATGCTTCTAGAAGGTGCATGAAGCATCTAACCCTAATCAAACCCTAACCTCAATTAATCATCCTTAAATCTTTTTCATTCTTGGGGGCGCCCCATCTTCTCTCAGAGTTGTTGTCACTAATGGCTCTTTCATCAGGTCAGCAGAGGAGCATTGCATGTTTAACAATTAATCATATCATGTCACAATAATATATATCACATATATATTATATATTTGCAACAAAAGAAAATAATACAATTAACATATATCGCATATATATCAATGTATCATCCAGTGAGAAAATGAAATAATAAAGCGAGCCAATATTAGATAATGTAATACAATATATTATATATATTATTATACATTAAATCATCGAATCAACACTTGATCCGACGATCCGGCTATATCGAATATTACCGACTAATATATCATGTACCGATTCATCGAATCAACACTTGATCCGATGACCCGGTTCATATCTTAATATCGCGAGAATATAATACGGTATCCCATATCGCATTATTCTCGGTCCTGCACATATCACATATGTGCCTCTACTCCGTTTCGCCTGAGCCAAGAAACCTCTGTGTAGGACTCTAAAGAATCGTCAATACGCCGGTAGCAGGTGATGATCATATCAAACACCCACAAGCTGCAAGCGGTCAGCTAAACGTAACAGCCACCCAGGTATTGAGCGATCAGAAGATCAACAAGCTAGCCTGTACGTTCTCCTGTGAATCCAATCAGTAACACTCCCGTACAGTCCGGTCTGTTCGTCTGATATGTCGCATATCAAGTCTAGGGGTGGTAAACGTCAGACCCCAGTAACCGATAAGTCGTGTCGATGTGTGGCTCATAACGGGTCGAGAAACTACTAGTAACACTTACCAGTAAATCTCTATATCAGCCCTGGCCAGGGACTTCCAGTTATAGCCAATCGAACACAGCACAACATCAACTCCCTATACCGGGAGAGACGAATCCCCTCCTATCGCTCATTGCCTCCATGTGATTCGGGACTGTACCCAAAAGCCACCGTTTTGCACGCCCTCTTGGACGTGGTAAGGTGGAAATCAAAGCACAGTGGGAATCACACAAGACTCTATGACGATCTCGGGTCTACAGACTACCCTGTACCAGTGTCACCGGAGAACTGCCATCTGACGTGTGGTATATCACCATCTGGGAGTTCTCGGCGAGTCCGTCCAGTGTACCCAGTCTCCACTGAGCACCCGTACACCATCTCTGATGTCTAACACCGATGGATATGGGATCATCCATCGCCCATCATATGGGTCAAGATGCGTATACGCTAGTCTACTCTGGTGTATCGATGCCCTGTCTCGATATACCCTCGACTAGGAACAGTTATAGGATGTACTCATCGACTACCGCGGCCCCACTAGTATGATCTCATCATAGTCCCAGTAGTCGAGTACAGATCCTAAGGGCTTTATCAACATGTGAGAGTAAAACAGTAAACCAATACAAGTCAACATGTTAAGATAAAGTGAAACCAAATAGCATACTATCATGACGAGCAAGAAAGTCATCTCTATATATATCCAAGCATCCACTATAATATACATCATATGTACAACAATGGCCTCTAGGGCATATACATAACTAACAGTTTTTAGTTTTGTTTTAAGTGTTATGGGTTTTAAGTGTGCATGGTTGTTAAAATAAAAAGGGTTTTATTTTGAATTTTTGTTTTGGGTGTTGACTTGGTGTGAGAGAGAGAGAGAGTGCATTATGAGGCATGATGGCTTTGCCCATGCCTTCATTTAATGAAGAGAGAGAGAGAGAGGAGGGGGTTGACTTGTTAGTGTTCTTTCATTCTCACTCATTTCTCTCATCCTCTCACTCTCAAAAACACACACACACACACACACACACACACACACACAGCAGCACAGCAGCAGCAAAGACAACAACAACAACAAGTGAAGCAGCAGCAGCAGAAGAGGCAACAGCAGCATCTGCATCAACAGAAGCTGTAGCAGTAGCAGCCCCAGCAACTTGCAGCAAGCTCTCACCTCCTCCATACACTTCTTCACTTGCTACTTAGGGTTCTCTAGGGTATATTTTCTGATCCCATAACTCTTTTCCCTAGTTTGCTTAGTTGTGTATGGTTTAGTGTCGATTAGTGTTAGATAGCTAGTTTAGTGCTAAATTATGGTGATTTGTGAGATGTTGTGGCAAATTGTTGATTATGTTAGCTACCTTAGTTTATTTAAGTGCTGTTAGGGTCACTCCAACTGAGAATTAGCCCAGATTACACTAAAATACCATAAGGTTTCTAAATTGTGCAAATTGGTGTTTTAAAGCGATATATTGGCAATCTGGAATCTGCTTTTGACCCGGACCCTTCAGAACAAAATTGAGGAAACTGGAGCATGCTTTTTAGGTCTAGATCACACACCCAGAACACGGGCCCCTAATTCCTAAACATGGCCGCAATTTTAATGCATCTGGCCGCAATTTGCGGCCAGGAAGGGGGAGTGGGGTGCTGGGGTTTTGGGTAGGGTTGTTTGCAATGTTGTATAGTGCTTTGGCATGTCTAGTTTTGTAATATTTGGCCTGTAGGAAAATCTGGGATCATATAACGTTTTTGGGTCCGTTGTGTTTGCACGATACGCGCGATACGTGAGTGGGTTCTGTGATCCAGCGTATCGCGGCGTGTCGCGATGGTTTTAGACGTGTACACACACGATTCAGCGTATCGTGCACACGCGCGGTTAGTTCGCGACGCGAGTTTCTCGTTTTGGTTCGCTATCGCGTTTCGCGGAATATTTGGCTTATATATAATTTCCATGTCTTATTTGCAGGTTTGCAGGCAGGGACTACGGACACGGCTATACGGAGGAGCAGATGGTAGGATTCACCTAGCGTGGAGCGTAGGTGAGTAGATTTAACATCTACAGGGGAATCGCCTGCATGGCGTTATGCGTCTGGGCTAGGATTCAAATACCCATCGCACATTCTACGTCATTGTTAGAATTGCGCCTTTACTTTATTTCCTTGATATAGCTATACTGTGACTAGCAGCCGTAGGACACTGCACATATTATTGACGGTTCATGTTGCACGAGCACGATTGTATGCTACACACACACCGTCAATAATTGCCATGTCACCCACTAACCATTATAGATACTATTGCTTGTCACACATGACATCTAGCTTATCCGTATACCTATAGTGTATCATACCTTTAGTGATAGGTACATATACACCTTGCGATACAGCTACAGGTATACCTTGCACATATTTTAGTTATACCGGGGGGGATATCCTACATATTCTACTTATACCCAGGGGGGTATACGACATCTTTTACTTATAGGTAGATACCTATACTTAGCTGTACCTTATTGATTTTTGCATACATCTGGTTTCAGCTATATACTTTCATTTACATACTCGCATTCAGATATATCGCATATATTTATTCCTGGATTTGCGCATTGTTTATTTGGATTTTACATGATGTTTTCGGGATTTGGGAACCGCGGGAGTTCATGAAATTATGCATACATTGAAAAACCCGGTTTTCTTGATATGATATTTGCGCAGCCACCATGAGATTTATCGGTTTTGATTATATACTCCATACAAGGTGTGGTTGCCGTATGAGGGTACATGGTGGGGCCCGGTATGGTTCCCCTCGGCAAGAAGATCGATTGACTTTGCCGATTGAGCCTGGAGGCGGGCGAGTACCTACCGGTGACAGTATCCATGACTCGGCGGGGGATCACGGAGACACCGTTGGGAGTCATGTACGTATGCAAACGTCGAAAGGCGAGAGTAAGAGCTAGGCACTTGTGCTTTCGGGATAGCGTATGATACGCGATCAGGATTTCTGTGTCGATGCTTGGCACATTGTTTTCAAGATATTTCTTTTAATACCTTTGTATATATAACAGGGGATTTAGCCTTTGTTTTATATACCCTTACACCAATATTAGTGGAATGGGACGCTAATATATATGTATTTCTCCCATCATATTTTTTTTTGCATATATATATATATATATATATATATATATGATGTTAGAAATTATTTGAGATTCGACTTGGGATATAGGAGATTCATTGAGATTGGATATTGGATATGAAAGAGATTGATGGTTTGTACATTCGGGATACAGGAGATCTATTCGATATTGTACATTGAGGTGATGTGAGACTTATATGATATGAGAGCCCAGTTTGGGGGGCTGATTTGAGGATTTGTGGATTGGGTGTCTTGATGGATTGTGATCCGGCCACGATGTCAGGCTTCCGTAGAAATGACATATTCCACCCCATACCTCACACTTATCTATTTTTATGCACAGTTTCATATATTGATAGTACCTGTTAGTGTACCCTTATGATAGTTGCATATCTACTTTCTCATATCCCTATTGCATAGTTATTGCATACTATTGTCATGTTATTATTGTTTCACATATTGATTGTACCGGATAGTGTACTTTCCATTATTCTGCCTTCACATGACATGTTATTACTGTAATCGCATATCTTAGATTCATGCTGTACGTACATTCCTGCGATTATCTGCATATGTCATCTACTATTCACGAGTTGGCAACCCACCCCCGTTGTGCCACAGGTGTTTCAGGTTGTTCCCCAGAGTTGTCGAGGCAGGCTATTCTGCTATTCATCTATCGTCTTTTGCTACAGATACCGCATCAGCTCACAGTACTATTTTGCTTGGGTGGGTTGGATGATTATCTGTATTTCATATTGTACATTCGTTGTATTTTGTACTCTCCATCTACTATTATGTTGTGGACTTAGAGACTTGGTGAGGACGTATTTGTATATTATTGTGGATTTGTTGTCTTTTATATATAGCTTTCTCTCTATTGTCTTTATTTCTTCGCTACGGCGTCGTATATTTATGATGTTATTGTTTTTCCGTCTTGAGCTAGTTTTTACAAAAAGGGGGTGTTGCCAAATTTTAAAGAAAGAAAGTAAGACTTTTAAAGAATTTGGGTTGCGATTTCAAATGTTTCAAAAACTTATATTATTATTTCCGTATTTTCTTGGTTTAGATTTCTGGATTTTGGCTTCCTTTTACTACGTTACATCTTTAGGCGCTGCGTAGTATTAGGGCCGTCACGGGCCAATTTTGGGTCGTGACATAAGGATATGGTTAAAAAGATAGTTAGAGATTATATGAGATGAAAGCTTAGGGTTATGAAAATTTAAGGTGAATCACGACTTATAGATATGTAGTTGCACCAGAATAGGTATGGGTTTTAGAGTAGTAGGACATTTGATGTATAAAGTAGGATGTGTATATAAATTTGACTTGATGTGATTTGATGACTTAACTGATATGTCGGTATACGGATGCGAGTCGATAAGAGAGGATTGATACCTTTGTCGGTCCCCTGATATGAGGTTGTTATGGATGTGACCCGGGGACATGGGCATATAAGGATATAAAGTGTTGTGAATCTTGAGTGATAATCCGTACGTAACGTGAGGTCCGTACCCTCATTGTCATATAGGTTGTTAGCATCCTAAAATGTTCAGTGAAGCCGTACGATGATTTACCGTACGTGATGAGTTAATTGATAATTGATCCATACCCTTGACTAGAGGAGGCCGATTGATAGATTAACCGACTCGGTCATGTTAGATACGTATACCTTATAGATTTTTACCTGCCGGTTTACTTAATGCTACGTTCATGCCTTTCCCATTGCATTTCATATACCTGTGCTAGTACACCTACACCATTATCGATGATGCGTATGTCACACTTACACAGATTGGCCGGCTCACACACTTCATCATCGATAATTGCCATGTCACTACACAGTAGAATTGCTGCATCATGATATGACACCTTGCATAATTTACTTGTTATAGTTACATATACACCTTTATACAATATTGCATTTGACTTTGGAGAAATGGGGAACCGCAGGATATATTTTAAAACTGGATCATTTAAAAAGTAGTTTTCCCTTGATATGTGCATATTACTGTTCCATGTTTCATTATATACGGATATGCTTATATTTCGGTTATATGTCGCACGCATCATGCTTTACGATTTTACGCATTGAGATATGCTACTTTCATGAGATTTCTGGATATGAGAACCGTGGTTATTTCAAAAAAAAGCATGTATTGTTTTAAAAACCCGATTTCTCTTGATATGATATTTCAGTGCGTCCACCATGAGTTTTCTCGGCTCTTGAGCGATATCATACACCCGATCTGCAGAGGAGGAGGAACCTTCTGCGGTGCATGGTCGACCCGGTACGGTACCCCGGGGCAAGATGGTCGCAGATGATGGTGTTGAGCCTGGCAGGAGAGCACTACCTACCGGTGATAGTATTTGGACTCGACAGTTATCCGAAGGATACCGACCGGAGTAGAGAGATGGACATGAGGGCCGATCTGAGGATGCGGCGCCTGAGATATGAGGATTTACGTATCGATGCTGGACACGAGTTTCATGATATTTTCAAGTGTCGTTGTTGGACACTCAGGTTCCATGATTTGATGTGTCATTGATGGACACACATTGTTTGATATCCTCATATATTTACATGCATATGTTGTTATGATGTTTCGAGTGGACGAGATCCACATGCATACAGGCATTAATTATTATTGTTGGCACACATACAGATACGGTCACCCTATATGTCATAGTATTACCTTTATGATATAGTCGACCTAGAAAATTGTTGTTTTATTCGATTTCTACCTGTTGATGTTTTCTACTCATGAGTTGGCAACTCACCCCTCATTGTGCCACAGTTCTTGCTGGTGGACCGCTTGGATCGGTGGAGGCATCGTTGGCACCCAGCCTGCATTCGGGTGACTTTCTTTGGTATGTAGTACATGTTGGATCATACCACTTTTGTATTTAATATTCACATTGTATCTAGTCAACTCCATCAGTCAAAACTAGTATTTGTATAAATAGTCAGACTTAGTAAAACTTGTAGTTGCGAGATTTGAGCGATGTGTTTTATGTTCGCCTTTTGGGTTGATGCCTTTCTTTATTTATAATCTTTTGTTTTGATCTTCGCCGTTGGGTGTCGTATACTTATATTTATGATTTCCGAGGTTGTGGATCCGCCGATTGGTGAAGCGCTAGCTCCCATTTGGGGATGCCTTTATCATTATTATGTATTGTGGTTTTGAATCAAAATATACGAAGGAGGAGCTGTCCAAATTTTTAAAAGACGAAACAAACTTTTTTCTACTAGTACAATAAATTTGCATTTTTCGTGTTCCCATTTCTATTCATTTAATAAAACATTTGTTTTCATTATACTTTATTTCAAACTTCACCTCTTTTATTTCTTTAAAAAGGTTTAGATTTCTGGGTTTCGGCTTACTTGAATTAGATGGGGTCCTATAGACTTCATATTATTCAAATGCCAGTCACGAGCAATATTTTCGGGTCGTGACAGAGAGAGCCATTTTGAGTTTACTCTCATCATGTTCATTCTTCTTGCCTTAGCCATTTTCTTGAGCTCTTGCTTTCTCTTGCTCTCTACAATTTTCTTCACCTCACTTCCAAGTTCAAACCCTCACATGTGATGTGAATCATTGAACTTGTGAAAATGCTAGTGAGCAAATTAAACCCCTACTTCAGCATCATACATTAGATTAGCAATTTGATGTGGAGTGTTGTCTTCACAAATAAGATTAGTGAAGGGTTAGCTTGAGCCTGTGGACTTCGGGTGGATCGTCTTTGTCACGAAGATCACGAAGGAGGTTCTTTCATCTTGAAAATGAATCTGGTGGAGTCGCATGGACCACATCTTGGAGCAATTGAAGAGAAGGACTCGAACAACAAAGGTCGTATGCTCTATTCATCTCTTTAGTCCATCACATCATCATAGGCAAACGCTAATAATCTAGTAAAGATCTTGTCAGTCTAGCTTAGCACCTAGTAAAATTTGAATTTGACATGCTTGATGTCACTAGAACCTCATGGTGGTGCTAAGGTCAACATTCATGGTATCAGAGCTAAGATAGAACATTAGGGTAGCTTGTAGCGACGTTAGAAATCCGCCGTTTTTGTCGCGCAAAATTTGCCGATAAAAACAGTTTCCAAAATGAAGTTTTGAGTTGTTTGCACACCCCGTGGGCTCACGGTTTGAACTGAGAAGCCGCGGGGTGGAGAGTGCGCACCCCGGGGACACCTCGAGGGGGACCAGATGCCGGACCCATACCCCAAGACCACCACAAGGTGGCCTTAGAGGTGGGTGACCCAAGAGCACCCCAACTGGGTGCTCCTGGGTCTGTCTTCCCCTAGGGGCAACCTCGAGGTGGCCCCTGGGGGTGAGTACCCCCCGAGACCCCCATTCGATAGTTAATTTTGGGATCTTCACCTCCGCGAAGATTCGGGTGGGTTTCGAGTTCGTTTCGACTCCCCGATTGGCTTAAAACGATCGGTTTTGGAACTTTAGCTCACTGGATTTATCATGTCTTGGAAAAATTGGTTAAGTTTGCTAATTGCGTACGGAATTCTAATGTCGCGGTTACTTTACAAGCTTTGTGATGTGTGTGATACAATTATTAGAATCCGGATTAATTAGTTTTATGAAAACTAGTTAGTATATTGTAAACATAACCGTTTAGTCTCAATTGATCGATTGCCACGAAGTTTTGATTCGGATCAAAACTCCGTCGCAATTGCGTATTGTACGTGATCACTAAGTCAGGAATCTTGTTGAATTATCCGACAACCAATTGAAAAGTGTTTTCAATTTGAGACTAAAATGCATGTTTTTTAAGTTAGGCATGGAATCCGGAATATGAGATATTCCGGGTTTATGATGTCTAAGGATAGTGCGGATGCTAATTATTGTAGTTTTCTGTTTTCTTTTCTGCGACCGTAAGTGTAATATGTGGGGTATCCCAATCTCGTTGCTATATGTCAACAAGTTTTAGGGATACACGTATTTCCTTATGTTGATGATATGTGATATCATGTGTTGCTGTTGATATGATTTATTGGATCGTCGTGAAAGAATAGCCGGGGGTTTTATGTGAGATTAGGTTTTTTTTTATTTTCATTCATGTAAAATCTGTATGTGATATTCTTTTATTGAGGCACTTCCGGGTTGAGGATGATGTCACCACTGTTGTATATTATTTACTTTTCCACATTATGATAGACCCAAGGCGGGGAGCACAAGTAACCGGGTTCTAGAGTCTAGTGGGAGACCATCTCAAGGATTTGAGACCGGGTCTCCTAACTCTAGAATTGGAAGGGTTACTTTCCGCTCTCGTAGGGGTCTAGGGATGTGGGTTTGGCTATTCATCACGACTGTGGAATCCATGTTTTACATTATTGGATAAATTTAAAACACGGACATCCTAGTATATCCAATATTTCGTATGTTGCTGCTTGATTCTGTGATGTTGATCATATAACTGCATGAGACGAATGTAATATTAAATATATAATATATAATAAACGTTGCTTATGTTTTTCACCCACGCTAGTCCATCCCCCGCTCTGCCGGTAGTTAAGTAACCTAACGGTGCATGACGGGGCCCCCTGGCAAATGCGGATGGCATAAGCGTATGTTCTATTTTCGTTTCATTTTTTTGTAATGTTTAGGAAACATTAAATGATAGGACTTCATTAATGAGATTAATGAAAAGAAAGAAACCAAAAGATGTTGTAGAATAAAATTTTCAAAAAGGGTAGCTCTAGTTTTTGCTTTGCATAGTGGTATTCCTTGATGAACATCCAGCAACACATTCGATGATGAAAGAGCCGAGATCCCTTCATCGGGAGTGGCCTCTTTAGCGAAACTAGCAAATGCTACAACCCACTCGGTTTTGTTTTTGATTGCTTCTCCAGTCATGCTTTGCTTAGTGGTATTTATGAATATCCAGCACCTCATTCGATGAGGAAAGAGCAGAGATCCCTTCACCGGGAGTGACCTCTTTAGCGAAACTAGCAAAAGCCTAAAAAACACTCCTTTTCAAAATCATAAGATTCTACAATGATATCAAGTTCGTTACGCTCATGATTTTTCTTAAAAACTAGCGTAGCCCTCCATCATTTCAGATAAGTGCTATTTTAGTATTCATGCTACGTTTGTTGGCCTGCGTCAAGGCGTAGTGTGCGGTAGCTGAATTAGTGCTTATCTGCAGCATGTGATGCGATTGGATTAGGGTAGTCGTGCGATTTTGTTGGCCTGCGTCAAGGGTCGTGCGGGTGGGTTTAATTCAATCCAGAAATGAATGGGTTGAACTTGACAAACGCCCTATTGTTTGTTGGCCTGCGTCAAGGTCATAGGACATTAGGGGTAAAAACTATTATTGGGAATTTCAAGTGTTGAAATTTGCAATGAGATTGCATACCTTTTATATGATAGTTGGATCCCGATACCCACTGCGAGTAAGAGTTACTCATGGGAGAATTTTGCACTTTACAATTAGCCGATCAAGTAGGTGTCTAGAAAGGTGTCAATGGGGTTAAGCCTCTGGAAAAATGAGGTTTATTTTAATTAGGTCCGTACAAAAGCATGGGAAACCTCCCTCGGAGTACGGATACCTGCCTGGCCGAACGATTGGTGAACCTGTAGGGTGTAATTAATTCCGGCTAATCTTACCTTTTAGGGTTTGAAGGAAGATTTGATAAAAACAGTGGGAGCCATCCTGATTAGATAAGATAATAACCAATCTAATCTTGCAAAAAGCGCACGCTAACTCGTTTCCTTCTCTCTCTCCAGGTAGCAACCAATGTCACGCCTTAATCAAGATAATAAAATGGATGTATTGACGGAACCCTCCTTTTATACAGGGCTAGGGAACGTTGGTCCCGCTCTATCTTATGACTATCATAATTCTGAGCAAGGGATAGGGGAGTATCAGGATTCCCATGTCACCCGTACGAAGAAACAACAAGTTGATGCATCTTCTTCGGGTGTGTTCGTTACCGAAAATTGTTTCTCAGTTTGTTCTACGTCCTGAGTATTGGATACCGGATTAGGATCCCACGTATGTAATTTGTTATATGGGCTAAAGAAAGGTAGAGGACTGGGAAAGGGTGATAAATCCCTAACTGTAGGGAATGGTGCAATTATTGCAGCCAAGGCAGTTGGAGATTGTTACCTTGTATTACCAACTGGTAATACATTGATTCTGAACGACTGTTACTACGTACTAACGATGATGTGCAACATTATATCGGTTTCTTTGCTAACTAAAGAAGGATATAATCTCACATTAGAGGATAATGTTATGAACATTTTCCAAAATCAAGTGTTGATTGGTTTTGGTACGTTATGTAACGGTATATACGTTCTTAATCAAAGTACAGTTTTTAACGTACAGAACACAAACAAGTGGAAAAGTTCAGAAATGAACGAATCCTTCTTGTGGCACTGTAGACTAGGTCATATCAATGCGAAAAGACTTGCGAAGTTACATAAAGATGGATATTTGAATCCGTTCGAATTTTCATCTTATGAAACTTGCCAGTCATGTCTCAAAGGCAAAATGACCAAGACTCCGTTTACTAGACACGGAGAAAGAGCTACTAAACTCTTGGGAATGATACATAGTGATGTATGCGGTCCTGGTTGAAACATTTTCTGACGTGTATATGTAAAAAGTAACGACAATCAAAAAAATTATATTGACCGCAATCAAACTACGGTGTCGGATGTAGTTAATGAATGAGTGCGGATCGTCCACAGGGATTGCACGATTCAATTGTATTTTGATACGTTTGAAATGAAATGTTAAGCAACAATAAACGAAAACATGATTCAAGAGTGATTTGTATTCGAGTGTCACTATTCTTTACTCAAGAATCAAGAAACTATAAACAATCAAGAATCGGTTGTTTTGATAATATTTCCAATCAACAATCAAGAATATAATAGAGGCTCGTAGGAATCGATCGGATCTTTAAACGTGATGTAATCTAAAAGGTTTCGTGTTCTTGTCCTTCGAAGAATTGATACTAGATCAATGGTGATCGACGAGAGTTAGGGCTTTCTTGATGAAATTAGGGTTTCATCTCTTAACCCTTGTTCTTTCGAGGATACCATTTTTATTCTAGCCTCTAGCAATTTCAAGAAACGATCGGAACTCCCCAATCTCGAGCGATGTCGATCAAGAAAGCATCGCAACGAATTGGGTCGTCGATTCTTGAACTTGCTAGGGTTTACAAACTCGTGGGATTCAAGAATCGATTACAAATTTGTTACATCATCATACTAAAGATCGTCTCGACTCCTCGACGAGCGGAGTTTTATTCACACATCACCACACAGATAATATTCAAGAATTGTAAAGATAACATGATGCGGAATTTAAAGAAAACAAGATAAAAGAATATCACCTTTTATTTAATCAACAATTTCAATACATTCTTTCAAGAATCTACAAGAAGAAGAAATCGATCGTTGACTCGGCTTCGCTCGTCTCCGTGGATCGTGGATCTACTTTGATCTCTTGCCCGATTGAAGATCGGCTCGGCTCATAAAAGGGTTGAAGGCATCTTGCTTGGCTTGCACTCAAGATCTTGAATTGTGGTTGGATTTAGGGTTAGGGTTTCCTACAAGCTCTCTCACTAAACTTGAGGAAGAGGAAGATGAAGAATGGGATTGATTTTTCTAAGCTTTCCCAAGGTTGCCAAGATGTTCTAACATGAGAAATGAGTGAGCCTAGGCTCTTATTTATAGAATTCCCAAACCCTAGGCTTAGGTTTGAATTGGAACTTTCCCTCCCAAAGTTTGTTGAAGAGTTTCTAGAAGGAGTTTGTTAGGAGTTAGCTTAGGGTTTAAGCTAGGGTTTAGGGAAAGTTCTAGAATGATTAGGCTAGTTTAGGTGTTTGCTGATCTGGTGGAAGTATCTGGAGTATTCTGGAACTTGGAATGCATTTCTGAGCTGTAGCCACTGAAACAGGAGTTGTGGTGTAAAATTGAGGAGCTGAGTCACTGGGCCCGCCGCGCAACCGCCGCACAATGTACCTTTAGGCCGCTCTTCCGCCGCTCATTGATGGGCTTGGGCCTTGGGCTTTCTTCTGTTGCTTGGTACTGCTGTTTGGGCCTTTCTTTGATGTTTAGAATTTCAGTTTCCCTTCTGTGTTGATACCAGATTTGAGTTCAGTGAGTTTACGAGCGATTGTAATGGTCGAGCACTGTAATGATCGAGCAAGCTTCTCTTTTTTCTTCACAGACTTCGAAACACGGGTTGCAAGATATAGGAAATATGCCATGTAATGCAATGCAGTCAATTTCCCTAGAAATGCCGGTTTTAAGGTCTAGTACATGTAATCTGATAATCTGTGATAGATTTGCTAATATGTAGAATACTGATGCCGAACACTTCTATATGTATGCAGATGATAGGGAAATTGCTGGTTAAAATATGCAATATTTTCGACTGATCAAATACCCCCAAACTTAATTTCGATCGTCTCGAGCGAATGTTTTATTAAAAAGAGAAGGAGAAAATAAAGAAAGAGAAAAAAACTAACTAGCACACTTTCGTAGGCAACACGATTGCACTGAGCACGTGCAATAAGCCTTTAAACCTCTAGGTGTCCCTAGTAGGAGGAGTGTTGTCTCCTGAGGGTTTTCAGCGGATTGCACCCACAAAATCCAATAATAAAAGCAAGATCATGAATATTACATTTAAAGAAGAGAATTGTAAAAGAAAAACTTTGAAAATTAGGGTTTCCAACTAAGCTAGCTTTTCGGTTGTCATGAGCCCTATCTTAATGGTCATGAAAAAATGTCAGAAATCACGTCCTCCCTCAATAAAACATCGTCTTATTCTTCATTCCTATCTTTATTCCAAACATCGATCATATCACCCTGCGTGTGTGTAAATACATCCCTACACCCGGAGAATTCAATTCAAGCTATCATACCCTTGCCCATCGGGCTCAGTACTTCTTGGCAAACGAGATTGCTTACACACTTTCATGCGACCGTTAATACTTCTTGAGATACTAACCGACCGATTACTAATGTGCTTGCATGCTTGGTGTATTTTCCTCGTCTTGCACCACCTCAGGCATAGCAGTGACTCCCAGACCAGTTGACCTTGGGGCACTAGGTGAAGAAGCACCCTTTTGCTATATATTTTTATTGCCCTTGGTGATAACAAAACCAGTATCCATTTTTCTCACCACTTTAAAACACATTTTTTTTCTCCATACTTTTGGCTTTAAGACAAGAGCATTTCAAGGTATCCTCTACTATCCCAGGCTTCAAGATGTGTGTAAGTGCGAATAGCAGGGTAGCAACGTTCAAAATGTTTGGCTTCCAGAATAGAAACTATTTTTCAGACTTATTTTTATCCTCAGATTAGTGACGTCCTTCATCTTACTAACCCTTGGGACAACGGCTCATAACTACTTATTACTAGTTCGTATAAGAAAACTTCTAATTTTCTTAGTTTTCTAAAATTTTTCTAATCTCATGGATGCAATTTTTCACTATCTAAACTTTCATTATCTTAAAAAAGTGTAAATATTAAAATTATTTTTATATTTGAAAATTTTTCAATTTTTATGGGTTTTGAAAATTTTTCAATTTTTATAGATTTTTAAAAGAAATGTTTTTGTGCTTATGCAGATGATATGCAAATGATGCGGAAATAAGCACAAACCTCCCCCAAACTTGTTTTCAACAGTGTCCTCACTGTTACCGACAGCTATACCTACAAAAATCTGTAAATCTGGGGGGGAATTATTAGTGGGGGCAAAATATATAAGTGAAGAACTTCCCCCAAACTTATCTTTCACTCACCTTCATTCAAAAGATGATGCAATGATATACAGGATATGAAGGTGAGACGGAGGAATTTTAATCCAAATAAACTGGCTCTTGTAAGAACAAGAGCTCCTCCGTGGGGTCAGTGGAAAAATACAGCTTTAATCTATGTCCATTAACTTTGAAAACAGTGCCGTTTTTAACATTTTCAACTTCTACTGCCCCGTGCGGGTATACAGACCGCACAACAAAAGGTCCCTTCCAACGAGATCGGAGCTTACCCGCGTGAAGGTGTAATCGTGAATCATAAAGAAGGACTTGTTGACCAGGTAAAAATGTTTTCCTTAAAATGCTTTTATCGTGAAAAACCTTAGTCCTATTCTTTGTGATTACAGCATTATCATAAGCTTCATCGCGGAGTTCGCTTAGCTCGTTAAGTTGTAGCTTCCGAAAGTTGCAAGCAAGGTTTAGATCAAAATTTATTTCCTTTATAGCCCACAATGCTTTATGCTCTATCTCGACAGGTAGATGACATGCTTTACCAAAAACTATCCTATATGGAGACATTCCTAGGTCGGTCTTATATGCAGTCCTGAATGCCCAAAGAGCATCCGTCAATTTGGTCGACCAGTCTTTTCTATTCTTAGCAACAGTTTTCTCCAGGATAAGTTTGATTTGTCTGTTTGAGATCTCAGCCTGCCCGCTTGTTTGGGGATGATAGGGTGTAGAAAGACGGTGGTTGATTGAGTATTTTCGCATCAGAGTCTCGAAAGACCTGTTGCAGAAGTGTGTCCCATTATCGCTAATGATAGCGCGTGGGTGTCCAAATCGCGAAAAGATATTCTCTTTTAAGAACTTAATGACAACTTTCCTGTCATTAGTGCGACATGGAATGGCTTCTACCCACTTTGAGACATAATCAACCGCCAGCAATATGTACAGATTCCCAAAGGAGTTGGGAAAAGGACCCATAAAATCAATGCCCCAAACATCAAACATTTCAACAACCAGAATGGGTTGCTGAGGCATTTCATTCCTCTGGGATATTCTACCCGTATACTGACATTGTGTACAGGTTTTGCAATACTCAAATGCGTCCTTGAATAAGGTCGGCCAATAAAATCCACATTGCAAAACCTTTTCCGCTGTCTTTCTAGGACCAAAGTGACCCCCACAAGCCTGATCATGACAAAATGAAAGAACACTCTTGAACTCTTCATTCGGGACGCACCGGCGAATGATCTGATCAGGACAATATTTAAACAAATAAGGCTCGTCCCAGTAAAAGTGTTTTACTTGGGAAAGAAAACGATATTTGTCCTGTTTTGACCAATCGCTTGGTATAAGTCCAGTGGCATGATAGTTCACAATATCCCTGAACCATGGTTCAGCGGATACGCTCAAGAGTTGTTCATCAGGGAATGAGTCATTGATCGGCAGGGTCACAGGGGAAGAAACGATGCGTGAAAGGTGGTCAGCTACTACGTTTTCACATCCTTTCTTATCTTTGATAACAAGATCAAATTCTTGTAAAAGAAGGATCCAACGTATTAGTCGACCTTTTTCATCTTTCTTCGCCAGAAGATGTTTCAAAGCGGAATGGTCAGTCTACACAACTATAGGTGAGCCGATTAAGTAAGGCCTGAATTTTTCTAATGCAAATACAACCGCTAAAAGCTCTTTCTCGGTGGTTGTATAATTGATTTGCGCATCATTCAGGGTCTTACTAGCATAGTAAATCACGTGTGGCATCTTTTCGATGTGCTGTCCTAAGACTGCACCTACTGCAAAATCAGATGCGTCACACATCAGCTCGAAGGGGTAGTCCCAATTTGGTGATGATAAAACGGGGGCTGACGTGAGTGAGTGTTTAAGTGAGTCGAAAGCTGTCTCGCAATCCGAGTCAAAATGGAAGGTCGTATCCTTGGCCAGGAGTAGTGTTAAAGGTCTAGCAATTTTGCTAAAGTCCTTAATGAATCTCCTATAAAAGCCCGCATGGCCAAGGAAAGAGCGAATATCTTTGACGCTTTTGGGATGAGGCAGGTTTTGAATGACATCTAATTTAGCTCTGTCAACCTCAATGCCTTTCTGTGAAATGACATGTCCAAGGAGTATTCCTTCTTGGACCATAAAATGGCATTTTTCCCAGTTCAAAGTCAAGTTCTTCTCTTTGCAACGAGTAAGAACAGCGTCAAGATTCGCTAGGCAATCAGAAAAAGAGTCTCCAAAAATCGAGAAGTCGTCCATAAAGATCTCCAGAAAATTCTCTACCATGTCAGAGAATATCCCCATCATACACCGCTGAAAGGTAGCGGGAGCATTGCATAACCCGAAGGGCATGCGACTGTAAGCAAAGTTACCAAAAGGACAAGTAAAAGTGGTTTTATCTTGATCCTTTTTGGCGATGGGGACCTGATTGTAGCCTGAGTATCCGTCCATAAAACAATAAAACTCTCGTCCCGCTAAGCGTTCCAGCATCTGATCAATGAATGGTAGAGGAAAATGATCTTTCCTCGTAGCAGCGTTGAGTTTTCTATAATCGATGCGTACACGCCACCCAGTTTGGGCGCGTGTTTGAATCAACTCATTCGCCTCATTGGTGATAACTGTGATGCCGGATTTCTTAGGAACGACATGTATAGGACTCACCCACTGACTATCGGAGATAGGGTAGATAATACCATTATCTAAGCACTTGACGATTTCTTTCATGACAGCTTCCTTCATGACGGGATTCAACCGTCTCTGTGGTTCTCGGGTCGGTCTGGCATCATCCATCACATGTATATGATGTTCAACTATCAAGGGACTAATCCCTTTGATGTCCGCCATACTCCAACCAAACGCTTCTTTGTTAGATCTCAATACCGATAAAAGGGCATTCTCTTGCTCTGATGCAAGAGAAGCGGAAATGATAACCGGTAATGACTCGTTCTCACCAAGATATGCATATTTCAGGTGAGAAGGTAAAATTTTGAGATCTAACTCAGGCGGAGAAATGATAGAAGGAAGGGTCATAGATTGATTTTTGGATCTACAAAGAAGCTCAGAGCCTGTGAAAGATACAGACTCGGGTGGAGAAAAGTCAGAAGTGCAGGACTCATGTGTAGCTAAAGTGTCCTCACTAAGATCATGTGCAAAGTCAAACAGAGATGTGCTAATGTCATCGAGATCAGTAAAGCAAAGATCCTCAACTCCACAACTATCGGGAGCGATCTCATTGACAGAGCACACATCTAAAATATGAGCCGAGGGTTCTGATGGCTGACTTCCAACTTTATAGATATTTAGTTCAATGGTCATATTTCCAAATGATAAATTCATTGAACCATTTCTACAGTTTATAACAGCGTTGGAAGTGGCAAGGAAAGGACGACCTAGAATCACCGGAATTTGGCCCCGGGGGTTTGCTACAGGATGTGTGTCGAGTACAATGAAGTCTACAGGGAAAACAAATTCCCCGACCTTTATCAATACATCCTCTAATTCACCCCTTGGTTTGGTGATAGATCGGTCTGCCATCTGGAGAGTGCAATGAGCAGGTTTCAGCTCTCCAATCCCTAATTGCTCATAGACAGAATAAGATAACAGGTTAACACTCGCGCCAAGGTCTAAAAGAGCACGATTTATGTTTTTACCCCCAATCGAAATCGAAATTGTAGGACAACCTGGGTCCTTTCTTTTCTTTGGAAGCTGGGGTATATAAAAGCAGTGCTGATATTATTAGACATAAAGACCTTCTTCGGCACTTGGGTCTTCCTCTTCCTAGTGCACAAGTCCTTAAGAATTTTCGCATAAGCGGGGACTTGCTGAATCGCATCTAGGAGAGGGATATTGATGTTAACCTGTTTGAACATCTCTAAAATTTTCTCTATATGAGGACTCGTTCTGTTAGCCCTTAGCCGGTTCGGGTAAGGTGCTTTCGCAATAAGCGCGGGGTCCATCACAGGAGAAGGAAAGGGGGGTAGACGAGGTCCCAAAGGAGGTGTGGGGACCGTCTGTGGAGGGGTAAAAGAGGTGGGCTGTAGTGGCAAGCCTTTTGGGAAACGGAGAATAGGCTCGGAAGAAGATGGTGGGGTAGAAGAAGAAGGATCAGAAGGTGAAGTGTGTGTGTGTGGGAAAGACTCAGCCGTGGTGTTGATATGATTTTCAGTATCATCAATACCTTCCCCGACATGATTGTTCAGCACTCTTCCCGATCTCAACGTGGTAATGGCATTTACATTGTAATGCCCAGGATTCTGTAGGGGTTGAGAGGGAAGTTTCCCTTTTTCTCTCGCACTCATTTCGGCTTTTAAGCGTGCGATTTCAGCTTCCATCGTGCGAATACTCTCAGCTTGGGACGCTGAGTTTTTCTTTATTTCACTGACGGAAGATCTAACCTCAGTCGAAACATCCATGAAATTTGATAAAAGTGATTTCATGGTTTGAGTGAATTGAGAGAACTCGTCAGAACAGGACTGCATAGGATTAGACTGTACAGGAGTGTTGCCCTGGTTTTGGAAATTTTGTGACTGATAGGGGTGCTGAGTGAGTTGTAGGGGTTGCTGTTGTGGTGGAGGAAGAGCCCTTTGAAATTGATTCGTGTTTGGAACCGTGTTTTGAGATTGGTTTTGGTTCCAAGCAAAATTCGGGTGGTTCCTCCAACCCTGATTGTAACTGGAAGAATATGGATCGTTTCGAGGTCTTTGAAATGCGGCATTAGAATGCTCGTGACCTTGAAACGCAGAGTTTAATGGACATTCTTTCGTTAAATGTGACGGATCAGAACAGCACCCACAAACAGTTTTGGGGAGCGACATTGGGTTTAGGGAGGCTGCTGCAAATTTGTGTTCCATAGCGTCGAGCTTCTTTTGCATTGCTGCCATTTCAGCTCGAACACCTATGGACACATCTATTTGGTGTACGCCACCCCTATTCAATGGTTGTGTTCCACTCTCCCAAATTAGTGATTTTTCAGCGAACTCTTCTAAGTATCGCCAGGCTTCCCCATCATCTTTGGTCATAAATGTACCTTGACACATGTTCTCAAGGCTCTGTTTAGTGCTAGGGTTACTGCCCTCATATATGATTCGGCAAAGCTCCCATCTCGGGATGCCGTGATGAGGACATTGAACCAATAGATCCATGAAACGTTCAAAGTATTTTGAAAATGGTTCGGCAGGGAGCTGGGCAAATTGGTTCAGTTCGCTACGGATTCGAGCCGTCTTTTGGACTGGGTAAAATTTCTTAAGGAATGCAGCGACGAATTCTTCCCAATTCGTAATAGAGTGTGCGGTGGTGTTATATAGCCACTTCTCGGCTATATCGCACAAAGTAAATGGAAGAAGTCGTAGACGCATAGCATCCACTGAAAGTTGTGACGTACCCATCATTGCGCATACGTTTTCAAATTTGGTAATGAAAACGTAAGCGTCCTCGGTCTCGAGTCCGTGGTATTTGGATAAAAGATTGATATACTGGGGCTTTATTTCAAAGTTGTCCCCATTGGCTGGTGGTGTGGATAAGCAGGTCGAAAGAGGACCTCTATGTGGATAGCATCTTTCCTGGAGAGAAATGTGGGGTGGAGTAGGATTCTGCGCACCAACGGACGGTGGCAGATTAGGGTTAAAGAAGTTTGATGGATTCGGATCCATCGGTGTGGGTGTGGTAGTGGGTAAAGAAGAGGTAAATGGAGAATTATCGACTTCGGAGTCGATAAAAGGTACGCGGACTAAACGGGCACTAGAATCCCGTGTCCAGCCTATCTTGCACTAAAAAGGGTTAGTACAAGTGGCAGCGTTGACTTATAATTAGGGGTAAAATGAATGCGGTGCTTGCTTTAAAAAAGGGACGGATTTTGAAAAAATGATGCGACAAAACAAATGCAGCACACAAACCTAGAATCTAATGGTCACCTAGGTCCGACTCTAGACCGCTCCTAACTGCCAAAAGACAAGCCGCAGGATAGAATCCTCCACTGCCTCTTTGTCCCCCTGTGGCCAGATAAGTGCCAGGTAAGTGGGAAGGAACCACCACTACAGTGGACCTAATTAATAACCACTAGCCTTAGACACACTCGCCTTAGGCACCATAAGAAAACGCGGATAAGCAATGAATTACCCACGACCTTCTCTTGTCCTATTGAGCGCGACAGTCCTTAGAGTCTTCTCTAGATTTCTTTTAGTTAATGGGGGTAATGCGGATGCAAGTTTGACGATTTTCGGGGCCTAGGAAGGGTAATGAAATCCCCACCTAATTTGGTTTTGGCCGTGCCCCTTAAATTTCCGTATTAGAATGCAAACAACCAAGAAATCAAAATCACACACAAATTTTTATTTTTCTTTGCGGCGCTGCGATTTATTTGCAAAGAATCCTGCAGCAAAGGGTTAATTGGAGCTAAAAAGAGAGAGGGGAGAGAGACAGAAATCACCTGCACTGAAAAATTTTCAGTGATCCTTCCTTCAAGCCGCGGATCCGCCGCAGATGATGGGTTCAGGCCGCTCTTCCGCGCTGCCTTGATGGGTTCACTTGATCAAATTTCTTCAGGTGCTCTCTGTTGATATTTCCAGCTCTCTGGTATATCCCAAATGATTTTTCAACAGCACAGAATGCTCCAGATCACCTTGCAGTCAATCACAACACACGTGTAAGAGTTTGTACGAATTTTGAATTCAAGAAGTAGAATGTAATAATTCTTTCACTTCAAACTAAAAATGTAAATGAATTAGCGCGATCCCCGGCAACGGCGCCATTTTGGTTGAAACATTTTCTGACGTGTATATGTAAAAAGTAACGACAATCAAAAAAATTATATTGACCGCAATCAAACTACGGTGTCGGATGTAGTTAATGAATGAGTACGGATCGTCCACAGGGATTGCACGATTCAATTGTATTTTGATACGTTTGAAATGAAATGTTAAGCAACAATAAACGAAAACATGATTCAAGAGTGATTTGTATTCGAGTGTCACTATTCTTTACTCAAGAATCAAGAAACTATAAACAATGAAGAATCGGTTGTTTTGATAATATTTCCAATCAACAATCAAGAATATAATAGAGGCTCGTAGGAATCGATCGGATCTTTAGACGTGATGTAATCTAAAAGGTTTCGTGTTCTTGTCCTTCGAAGAATTGATACTAGATCAATGGTGATCGACGAGAGTTAGGGCTTTCTTGATGAAATTAGGGTTTCATCTCTTAACCCTTGTTCTTTCGAGGATACCATTTATATTCTAGCCTCTAGCAATTTCAAGAAACGATCGGAACTCCCCAATCTCGAGCGATGTCGATCAAGAAAGCATCGCAACGAATTGGGTCGTCGATTCTTGAACTTGCTAGGGTTTACAAACTCGTGGGATTCAAGAATCGATTACAAATTTGTTACATCATCATACTAAAGATCGTCTCGACTCCTCGACGAGCGGAGTTTTATTCACACATCACCACACAGATAATATTCAAGAATTGTAAAGATAACATGATGCGGAATTTAAAGAAAACAAGATAAAAGAATATCACCTTTTATTTAATCAACAATTTCAATACATTCTTTCAAGAATCTACAAGAAGAAGAAATCGATCGTTGACTCTGCTTCGCTCGTCTCCGTGGATCGTGGATCTACTTTGATCTCTTGCCCGATTGAAGATCGGCTCGGCTCATAAAAGGGTTGAAGGCATCTTGCTTGGCTTGCACTCAAGATCTTGAATTGTGGTCGGATTTAGGGTTAGGGTTTCCTACAAGCTCTCTCATTAAACTTGAGGAAGAGGAAGATGAAGAATGGGATTGATTTTTCTAAGCTTTCCCAAGGTTGCCAAGATGTTCTAACATGAGAAATGAGTGAGCCTAGGGTCTTATTTATAGAATTCCCAAACCCTAGGCTTAGGTTTGAATTGGAACTTTCCCTCCCAAAGTTTGTTGAAGAGTTTCTAGAAGGAGTTTGTTAGGAGTTAGCTTAGGGTTTAAGCTAGGGTTTAGGGAAAGTTCTAGAATGATTAGGCTAGTTTAGGTGTTTGCTGATCTGGTGGAAGTATCTGGAGTATTCTGGAACTTGGAATGCATTTCTGAGCTGTAGCCACTGAAACAGGAGTTGTGGTGTAAAATTGAGGAGCTGAGTCACTGGGCCCGCCGTGCAACCGCCGCACAATGTACCTTTAGGCCGCTCTTCCGCCGCTCATTGATGGGCTTGGGCCTTGGGCTTTCTTCTGTTGCTTGGTACTGCTGTTTGGGCCTTTCTTTGATGTTTAGAATTTCAGTTTCCCTTCTGTGTTGATACCAGATTTGAGTTCAGTGAGTTTACGAGCGATTGTAATGGTCGAGCACTGTAATGATCGAGCAAGCTTCTCTTTTTTCTGCACAGACTTCGAAACACGGGTTGCAAGATATAGAAAATATGCCATGTAATGCAATGCAGTCAATTTCCCTAGAAATGCCGGTTTTAAGGTCTAGTACATGTAATCTGATAATCTGTGATAGATTTGCTAATATGTAGAATACTGATGCCGAACACTTCTATATGTATGCAGATGATAGGGAAATTGCTGGTTAAAATATGCAATATTTTTGACTGATCAGGTCCTATGTCTACACATGCCAGGAATGGTTTTTCGTACTTTATTACATTCACTGATGATCTCTCAAGGTTAAGACATGTGTTCTTGATGAAACACAAGTCTGAAGCTTTTGAGAAATTCAAGGAATATAAGTGCGAAGTTGAAACCCAGACGGGCAAAAGTATTAAAGTCCTACGATCTGATCGGGGAGGAGAATACTTGATCGGGGAATTCCGAGACTATTTAAAAGAGAATGGGATTCTCTCTCAGCTTAATCCTCCGTATACACCACAGCACAACGGTGTATCGGAGCGGAGAAATCGCATGCTATTAGATATGGTGCGCTCTATGATGAGTACTGCTGAGTTGCCTATTTCTTTTTGGGGATATACGCTTGAAACAGCTGCAGACCTATTGAATATGGTTCCCACCAAATCTGTGCCTACCACTCCATATGAGATATAGAAAGGAAAGAGACCATAACTTAAAAATTTTACGGTATGGGGTTGTCCGGCCTATATAAAAACACAAAATCCGGACAAGCTCGAGGCAAGGTCGGTATTGTGCAAATTTAGAGGATATCCCAAGAATTCGCAAGGGTATATCTTCTTCCACTCAGAGGAACAAAAGGTGTTTGTTTCTCGACATGCCACCTTTTTAGAAAAGGAATTTCTTGTTAAAGAAATTAGTGGCGATGAGGTTGAACTAGAAGAAGTTCCGGCAGTACAAACTACAACTGATGATTTGGTGGAACAAGATGATCCAATAGTACCCAACGAACTCCAGCCACTCCGCAGATCTAGTAGGGTTCCTCAACCACCTGAGAGATACTACAGTTTTCTCATAGACGGTGGGAGTGAGGATTGCATCATGGAAGATGATGACCCTACTAGTTTCGAGCAGGCGATCACGAGTGGCGACTCTGTGAAATAGCTAGATGATATGAGATCCGAGATGGAATCCATGTACACCAACAAAGTATGGACTTTGGATGTTGCTACTGAAGGAGTAAAACCCATTTAGAGCAAGTCGATCTTCAAAAAGAAGATTGGCGTAGATGGAAAATTTAAGACTTTCAAAGATAGACTTGTAGCAAGAGGTTTTCGTCAACGACCTTGAGTCGACTATGATGAAACCTTTTCTCCTGTCGCTATGCTTAAGTCCATCAGGATACTACTTGCCATTGCTGCATACCATGACTACGAAATCTGGCAGATGGACGTCAAGACCGCTTTTCTAAATGGTGATTTAGAAGAGAGCGCGTACATGACACACCCAGAGGGCTTCATAGACGGTGGGAGTAGCGGAAAGGTGTGCAAGCTGCTTAAATCCATTTACTGGTTAAAGCAGGCATCGCGATGCTGGAACATCTGTTTTGATGAAGCTATCAAAGAGTTTGACTTCATCAAAAATATAGATGAACCTTGTATATATAAGAAGGGTAGTGAGTATGGTGGTCTTCCTTGTATTGTACGTGGATGGCATACTCTTGATAGGAAAAGATGTTCCTATGCTACACTCGGTCATGCTCTTCTTATCCCACAAGTTCTCCATGAAAGATCTTGGTGATGCCTCCTACATCCTTGGGATAAAGATCTATAGAGATAGATCTAAACGGATGTTCGGATTGTCCCAATCCAGGTACATAGACACCATACTAAAGAGGTTTAGTATGGAAGATTCCAAGCGAGATAATGTACCCGCTTGTTCAAGAATCACGCTCTCCAAAGAGATGTCTCCCAAGCCTGATTTGGAGAGGGATCGCATTCAAGGGATACTCGATACTTCGGAAGTAGGCTCTATCATGTATGCGATGTTGTGTACCAGACCGGGTGTAGCTTACTCACTAGGTGTAGTGAGAAGGTATCAATCAGATCTTGGGGAAAACCACTAAACTGCTGTGAAGAACATTCTTAAGTACTTGAGAAGGACTAAAGAAATTTTCTTGGTGTATGGTAACGGTGAACTCCAGGTGGAGTCCTTTATCGATTCGAGCTTCCAGAGTGATAAGGACGACAGAGTCGGTCTCGGGTTTTTTCTTTACCCTCAACGGAGGGGCGGTGTGTTGGAAGAGTTCCAAGCAAGACATTGTAGCAAACTCGACAATGGAAGCTGAATACATCGCTGCCAATGATGCTGCCAAAGAAGCTGTCTGGATGAAGAAATTCATTGATGAGGTTGGTGTGGTTCCATCCATTGAGCATCCAATACCTATGTATTGTGATAACAATGGAGCGGTGACTTTGGCCAAGGAACCCAAGTCCCATCAGAGATCCAGAAATATTCTGAGGTGGTATCACCTGATCAAGGAGATAGTAGATCGCTGGGAGATCGAGGTCAGGAGAGTTGACACAAAGGAAAACGTAGCGGATCCACTCATGAAGGCCCTCCCCCAAATACAGTTTGAGAGACTTTTTGGGATGTTGGGTATGAGATACTACAACACGTGGTCTTGGTGCAAGTGGGAGATTGTTAGGATTATGTATGCCCTAGAGGCCAATATTGTACATGTGATGTATATTATAGTGGATGCTTAGACATATATATAGAGGACTTTCTTGCTCGACATGATACTTTGCTATCTGGTTACTCTTTGTCTTAACATGTTGACCGGTATTCTTTACTGTCTTGCTCTCACATGTTGATAAAGCCCTTTGGATATGTACTTGACTGCCAGGATTATGATGAGATCACACTACTGGGGTCAGGGTGGTCGAAAAGTACATCCTTAAATCAGTTCCTAGTTGTAGGAATATCGAGACCAGGGCATCGATATTCCAGTGTAGACTAGTATGTACGTTTCTTGTCCCTTAAAGGGTGATGGTTGATCACACAACTATTGGTGTGTGACATCAAAGATTGCACACAGTGCTCATTGGAGAATGGGTACATCGAACAGGACTCGCCGAGGACTCCTATATGGTAGTATACCTATCGTCAGAGAGCAGTCCTCTGGTGACAGTGATACATGTTAGTTTGTAGACCCGAGATCGTCATAAAGTCTTGTGTGGCTCCCACTATGCTTTGATTTCCTCCTTACCACGGCTCAAAGGAGTCATGCAAACAGTTTGATTTTGGGTACAGTCCCGAGTCACATGGAGGCGATGAGCGATAGGATGGGTTTCGTCACTCCCGGTATTGCGGGTTGATGTTGCACTATGCTCGATTGGCTATAACTGGAAGTCCCTGGCCATGGCCGATGCCGAGATTTACTGATAAGTGTTATCAGTAGTTTCTCAAACCGTTATAGGCCAGACATCGGCATAACTTATCACGTTACTGTGGTCTGACGTTTACCACCCCTGGAAATGATATGCAGCATATCAGCCGAAGAGACCGCATTGTACGGTAATGTTACTGATAGGCTTCATGGAGAGTATGGACGAGCTTGCTTTTTGATCTTCATATCGCTCAATACCCGGGTAACCGTTACATCCAGCTAGTACCGCTGACGGCTTGTAGGTGAGTGATGTGATCATCACCTACTGCTGGCGTATTGACGAGTCTTTAGAGTCCCACACAGAACTTCCTGGTTCGAGCGAAACGAAGTAGGTCACATATGTGATATGTGTGTGGCCTTGATTAAATACGTGTATGTGATACCGTATTGTAATCTGGTAGCTATCTTGTATCGGTTAGGTTATATATGATATAACCAAATTATCGAATCAAGTCTTGATTTGATAATGTGATAAACAGATAAATGATATTAGTCGGTCTTATATGATATAACCGGATTATTAAATCAAGTGTTGATTTAATAATTTGATATAAATTATATTTGATATAATTATATATTAACTGATATCATTAGCTCACTAATTGCTTTATATATATATTAATGTATATTATATATATATATATATTATACGAAGCATGGCAAGTTTTTCTATTTTGAAAAAATAGAAAAATGAGGTGTAAATTATCGAGATATTTGTGGAATGGGTAAGGCATGGGTTTTACTATTTGTATATTAGTCTTGACTCACTATTCAAGCATGGTTGCAATTTAGAATTGCAATTTTATTCCATGCATGAATAAGTGAGGAAGGAGAGAGCCATTTTGAGTTTACTCTCATCATTTTCATTCTTCATGCTTTAGCCATTTTCTTGAGCTCTTGCTTCCTCTTGCTCTTTACAATTTTCTTCACCTCACTTCCATGTTCAAACCCTCACATGTGATGTGAATCATTGAACTTGTGAAAATCCTCGTGAGCAAATTAAACCCCTACTTCACCATCACACATTAGATTAGCAATTTGATATGAAGTGTTTCCTTCACTAATGAGATTAGTGAAGTGTTAGCTTGAGCTTGTGGACTTCGGGTGGATCGTTTTTGGCGTGAAGATCACGAGGGAGGTTCTTTCATCTTGAAGAGGAGCCTAGTGGAGTCGCGTGGACCACAACCCAGAGCTATTAAAGAGAATGACTCGAACAACAAAGGTTGTATACTCTTTTCTTCTCTTTAGTTCATCACATCATCATAGGCAAACCCTAATAATCTAGTAAAGATCTTGTTAGTCTAGCTTAGCACCTAATAAAATTTGAATTTGGAATGCTTGATGTCACTAGAACCTCATGGTAGTGCTAAAGTTGACTTTCACATAAAACCTATACAAGCAGTTTAAACAATGTTTAAAATAACGAAACCGAAATAACTCCAAAATACAAACCTCGAATTCTAGTGTCTGTCAATTTTTAAAAGCCCTCTGAATTTTTTTTAACCAAGTGCAGAGTGATCCTTTGACTGTGAGATGAACCCAGAACAAAAACGAAGCAATTCTACCATGTTTGGACCGGCCAAACGATGAAATATCCTGGCCCCACCGGTTCTAGGATGAAGTTTTTGCTCGAGTTTCGTTCTGGGTTCTTATCTCTTGGAAATTGGGTTTCAGGTGTTGTTTGTTTTTCCCCAAGTTTTATGTTCTGTTGTTTTTGAGTTTAGGGAAATTTGGAGTGTTTCGAAGTCATTATATTTGACACTGTTTAATAGTTTACAGTACATTCACTTTTATCTGGGACCGTGAATGTCATTTGATCGATATAACTTGTCTAATTGCTATATGTTCTTTTAGACGGGTTTGTGAACATGACATTCCCATTGATGTTTTTTGTTTGTGCTGTGATTGTGGTTGGATAGTCATGGTGGATAGTCTGTGGTGCAATGTTAGTGGTACAGTTAAAATTCATTTGTATATTCATATTGCCGGACAAACGTCCGACATGTTGACTGTCGTCTTTGTCGGGTTGTATATTTTTTGGGGCACGGCCGGGTTGAGGTCGATGTCACTATTTGTACATATTATTTTCATTTTATGTACTAGGCTTACACCGCGGTGGAGTGCAGAATAGCCGGGTTCTAGAAGGTAACAAGCCCGCATCTCATGGCGTTGAGACGGAGGGGGCTTCATTTTAGAATTGGTGGGCTGTTCGCCGCACTCGTAGGGGGTATAAGATGACCCACAGAGGGGCTCCCAAGTTACCGGATTCCGTAAAGTGCTGGGTGGCCCATTCACTTTGTTGAAGGGGGTTGCCACACTTCTGGGATTGGCGGGTAACTTACCGTGCTCGTAGGGGTTCAGGTTTTCATTGCACAGGCTATCCACACGACCGGAAAGGTCGGGTTTTATTTGCGGCTCAAATGAAACCCGGGGCTCCAAGATTATCCACCACTCTGTATTGTTGGGTGAGATTCTG
Organism: Agapanthus africanus; assembly: GCA_030015575.1. Classification (NCBI taxonomy): domain Eukaryota; kingdom Viridiplantae; phylum Streptophyta; class Magnoliopsida; order Asparagales; family Amaryllidaceae; genus Agapanthus; species Agapanthus africanus. The sequence continues at coordinate 97,697,867 of JASDDO010000018.1, read as the reverse complement.
TGATGTTGATTATATCATGCCTGGGACGAATGTTATATATATTTATATATATATATATATATATACTAGTAGATGTTGTATATGTTTTACACCCGCGCTAGTCCAGCCCCCGCTCTGTTGTTAGTTAAGTAACCTAACAGGTGATGACGGGGCCCAGTGGCGAATGCGGATGGCATATACGTACATCATATTTTCATTCTTTTCTGGTGTGATAGGTTAACTGATGGGACCACATTAATTTTGATTAATGCAAGAAAAGAAACCTAAAAGATGTTGTTGGAACAAATTTCGAAAAACTACAGTTATATTCTTTCGCTTTGCATAGTGGTATTCGGTCGTGAATATCCTGCACCTCATTCCACGAGGCAAGAGCCGAGATCCCTTCACGGGGAGTGACCTCTTGAGAAAAAGACTACACTATAGATTAGTCGGTTTTTTTTTCTAAACCAGAAATTTTCAAAAAGCGGAGTTTAAACCACTCCTTTTTCAAATCTATCAGGTTCCTTCAACGATATCAAGTTCATTGGGTTAAAGGGTTTTTCACCATAAACCCAGCCGTAGCACTCCATCATTTCTTATAAGTATTACTTAGTATTCATACTGTATATGTTGACCTCTGTCAAGGCATAGTGAATGGTAACTAAGCAATGCTTGTATGTTGCATAGATAGATGAGATTATTTAGGACAGTCGCACGGTTATTTTGACCTCTGTCTAGGACTTGTGCGGGTGGGTCTAAATCAATCCAGGACAATAACTGTTTGAACTTGACTTGCGACTTATGACATGTTGACTTCTGTCAAGGTCATGAAGCCGCTTGCGGCAAAAACCATATCAGGAGTTTCAAATATACAGGAAACTTGCTAGTGCTGCATACCTTCTGGAGTGTGGTGACTAGAGTGGCTTCCATCTAGTTTACACGCAATGATAGTTGGATCCCGATCACACTGATGAGTAGGATTACTCCTGGGAGATTTTTTCACTTAACAATCAATGCTATAAACCAAGTAAGTGTCTAGAACGGTGTTAGCGGGGCTACGCCTCCAGGGACAAGTGGTTATATAATTATGGAACTTCACGAAAGCGTTGGAAACCCTCCCTCGAAGTACCGACACTAGCATGGACGAAAGGTTAAGCAAGCATTGTAACGTGCGATTAATCCCAACTGATTCTTCTTTTTAGGTTTGAAGAAGAATTCGAGGAAACAGTGGGAGCCATCCTGATTAGATAAACTAACAACCAATCTAATCTTACAAGAGTGTACGCTGAGTGTTATAGGGTTACTTGTAACGTTTTGAAAATCGTTTAGGTGAAATTTCGGAGAATCGGTAAAATAACCGGCGTTTTCCGTAAAACCAAGATATAAATATCTTTTAATATAAAATTAAAATACCTATTCTAGCTATATAATTGTTAGTATTTGGTGTTTATTGAGTCACTTGTAAAATTTATAGTTGACCGAAATTTTTTCCGAAATTAATTATTTTAGTATTATTTTAAGCCTTCACTATTACATTTAATTTATGATAATTACAAATTGGAATGGGTTAATACAAGTTTTGTGCATCATGGCATATTAAACCAAGACGTAACATGTTGTTTTTGTGGTGAAAAGAAGTCGTGAAAATGGGTTTAGAAAATATAAAAGAAAAGGCTTATTTTGTGAAAATAACTAAATAGAATTTGAGGTATGGTGCTAGTTTGATTTGGGGGTTTTGGTGTTATGTTTTTTTTTTGAAACCACACTCACACACACACCCAAACCCCCCTTCTATGGCTGAGCCCAGCAGGAATGTAAGTCCACGTTACCCGTCCCCGGTTCATTGGGGTTGCGGAAATGATGAAAAACGATTTTTTCGGTGGAGGTAACATGGACTCTAAAAACGGATCTTTGCTAAACAAACTATCTAACAACCTAACTAAGAGTTTAACTACTATGTTAGGGGTTATACCTTAACTTGAACTCCTTCTCTTCGACTCCTTGTGGTGATCGAATCGGCCCCACCTCGTCGTCTCCTTGTGCCGAAGATGGATCCACCCGAAAGCTTCTACCTTTGGCTCCAAGCTCAATCTAGAGGAAACTAGAATACTTGGCTTGCTAGACCTTGTACACTAGGATGAGTAGAGAAGTGTTTTGGATTTTATCTCTATGGTTCTTGTTTATCAACTCATAAGACAATAGAACTATGAGCTAGAGAGAGAGCAAGAGGAAGAGAGAGAGCTTGAGGATGAGATAGAATCAATATAATAGAATAAGCAAGATTTTACCACCATCCTCTCATAATCTAAAATAGTCATGATAATAATAGTAATTGAGTATTTTTGTGATGGTTCATGTCAATGGCATTATCATTTCATGCCAATGGCATTATCATTTCATGCACTCATTTCGTAAAGAATAACAGCAAGCAAAAAGTCATAGCCATGAAATGATAGCCATTGTAATGATGATGGTCAACAAGTCCAAGCTAGTCAACCGGTCAACAAAGTCAACAAGTCAACAAGGTCAAACTTTCAACCCAACCATGACACAATAATACTTAATTAATATTATTATTAATCATATTTCTTATTCTTATTAGGGTTTAGAAAAGGTCAGCAGTCAACAACCCTAATGAGAATCATCTGCCTCTGTCTCGGTCAACCGTGCATACACACCCGCATCCCCGTTCCGGGGAACATGAATACGAACGAGATAAAACCAATCCCAAAACGTATACTAGGATCTTGTTTAAACCAAAGCTCGCTAGTAAAAACTGCCTGGACACTAAACGTGCACAAGTGCACGGATGTGACCGAACCCTTTCGCTAAACCATGCGACCTCTACTCTTTTTGCCCAAAGGCGAATAGCTCTCTGTATGGGACTCTAAAGACTCAACCCTACGCTGGCAGTGGGTTTAACTACAGGCCGCAAGCGGTACTAGCTGTACGTATCGGTCCCCAGGTAGTTGCCGATAAGAAGACTGATGAGGTGAACCCATCCGAACTCCTACTAAGCCTGAATGTGACAATCTCCGTACAGTCCGGTCTGTTCGTCTGAGAATATCGCATGGTAGGACTAGGGGGCCGGTAAACGTCAGTCCCCTAATAGCGGTACAAGTCGTGTCGGAGTGTAGCCCAGAACACCCTGAGATAACACTGGAAACCCACCAGTATATCTCGCTTGCCCTGGCCAGGGACGACTATGTGTAATGGCTCTCCTTGACACAGCATGATATCAACTCCCAATACCGGGAGAGACGAATCCTGTCTAACTGTCACTGCTTCCAAGTGCTTCGGGACTGCACCCAACTACTACCTGTTAGCACGACTCCTTTGAGCCGTGGTAGGGTAGTAATCAAAGTACAGTAGGAATACACCCGAGGCGAAGTGACAGCGTCAAGTCAGCGGACTAAGCTGTACTCATGTCACCTAGGAACTGATAACTGGCGAAAGGTATAGTACCAACCAACAGTTCCCGACGAGTCCTATCCAGTGTAATCGTAACCTAACGAGCACCCACATACTATCTCAAGTACGACGTACTGACGGCTGTAGGACAGACCGTCTCCGCTGCTGGGATAAGAAGCGCATACGCTACTCTACTGCGGAGCATCGATGCCCTGTCTCGATAGTCCTACAACTAGGGACCTGTATAAGGATGTGCTTGTAGATTACCCAGCCCCCACTAGTTTGATTGCCATCACAACACTGGTAATCAAGCAAAGATCCTAAGGGCTCCACTAATGTGTATAGGCGATATGCTAAAAGAAACACATGCACACATTAAAGTAGAAACAAACCAAGTAGCATACTACCATTTCGAGCAAGATTGTCTATACAACTATGAATATCCCAAGCTTCCATCAAGTAATATACACACTAGTATGATATATTAATGGCCTCTAGGGCATATACACTAACAATCTCCCACTTGCACTGAGGCCATGTACTGGCGTATCGAAGACCTATCATCTCGATCAGCCGCTCGAACTGAGTCTGGGGTAAGGCCTTCGTGAGTGGATCAGCAGTGTTATCTTCCGTAGCAACTCTCCGAACCTCGATCTCCTGGCAACCCACGATCTCCCTGATCAGGTGATACCGCCTCAAGATGTGTCCGGACTTCAGATGGGACCTGGATTCCTTCGCGGATTCCTTCGCTAAAGCTATAGCCCCGTTGTTGTCGCAATACAATGGTATTGGATCAACAATGGATGGAACCACCTAAAGTTCCGTTAAGAACCTCCTCATCCAGACGGCTTCTTTTGCGGCCTTAGCAGCAGCGATATATTCCGCTTCCATCGTCGAGTCAGCAACGGTTTCCTGTTTGGAACTCTTCCAAAACACCGCCCCTCTATTGAGGGTAAAGACATTACCCGACATGGACTTGGAATCTTTCTTGTCACTTTGGAAGCTGGAGTCAGCAAAGGCCTCGATCTGGAGGTCTTTTCCGCCATACACCAAGAACATCTCCTTAGTCCTTCTCAGGTACTTGAGAATGTTCTTTACCGCTATCCAGTGCTTCTCTCCAGGGTTTGACTGATACCGGCTTACCACACTCAGTGCATAAGCTACATCATGTCTGGTACACAACATCGCATACATTATAGAGCCTACCGCAGACACGTAGGGTATAATAGACATGTGATCCCTTTCCAAATCAGTCTTGGGAGACATCTCTTTGGAGAGGATGATCCCGTGACAAGCCGGTAGATTACCGCACTTGGAATCTTCCATACTAAATCTTTTCAGTATGGTGTCGATGTATCTGGACTGTGAAAGTCCTAATATCCTCTTGGATCTATCACGATGGATCCGGATCCCCAGAATGTAAGAGGCATCACCCAGGTCTTTCATGGAGAACCTGTGTGACAAGAACCCTTTGACAGATTGTAGCATAGGAATGCCATTTCTTATCAAGAGAATGTCATCCATGTATAAAACGAGGAATACGACAGTTCTAGCTACAAATCTACTATAGATGCATGGTTCATCTGGATTTTTGATAAAGCCAAATTCTTTGACCGTCTCATCAAAACAGATGTTCCAACTCCCCGATGCCTGCTTTAGTCCATAGATGGACTTAAGCAACTTGCACACCTTTCCGCTGCACCCACTCTGAATGAAACCCTCTGGCTGGTCCATATAGACACACTCCTCTAAATTTCCATTTAGAAAAGCGGTCTTTACGTCCATCTGCTAAATCTCATAATCGTGGAAGGCAGCAATGGAAAGAAGGATCCGAATGGATTTCAGCATAGCCACTGGAGAAAAGGTTTCGTCATAGTCCAAACCAGGTCTTTGACGAAAACCCTTTGCAACAAGTCCAGCCTTATAGGTCTCAACCTGTCCATCTACACCAATCTTCCTTTCGAAGATCCACTTTCATCTTACGGGTTTTACCCCATCTGGAGCAATGTCCAAAGTCCATACTTTGTTGGTGTACATGGACTCCATTTCGTTCCGCATCGCATCCAGCCATTTTACCGAGTCAACGCTCTGAATAGCCTGCTGGAAGCTAGTCGGCTCATCACTATCAATGATGCAATCCTCTCTATCCCCGTCTATGAGAAAACCGTAGTATCTCTCGGGCGGATGAGACTGCCTACTACTCCTGCGGAGCGGCGTAGGAATGTCCTGATCTTTTGAACCCTCTAGTTCTACTAAGCTTTCAGTAATAGCTCGTGGTTCTGGAATTTCTTCCAGTTCTATTGTGCTCCCACTTATCTGATTTTCCAAAAACTCAGTTTCCAAGAAGTGGACATGACGAGAAACAAAAACCTTTTGTTCCTCTTCACAATAGAAGAAATATCCCTTGGAGTTCTTTGGATATCCCACAAGCTTTCATTGTACTGAGCGTGCCTCGAGTTTGTCCGCATGCTGCTTTTTGACAAAAGCTGGACATCCCCATGTCTTAATGTGCTTAAGATAGGGTTTCTTCCCACTCCACATCTGATCTGGTGTGGTAGGCACAGTCTTAGTTGGAACTCGGTTCAAAATGTATGCAGCTGATTCTAGTGCATATCCCCAGAATGATCGCGGTAACTCAGTGTTACTCATCATGGAACATACAATATCCAATAGAGTTCAGTTCCGTCTCTCCGATACACCGTTATGTTGCGGAGTGTATGGAGGAGTAAGCTAAGAGAGAATTCCATTCTCTTTTAGGTAATCCACTCGGCACTTAAGTATTCGCCACCTCGATCAGATCTCAGTGTCTTGATACCTTTGCCTGTTTGTTTTTCTACTTCATTCTTGTATTCCTGGAATTTTCCAAAGGCTTCAGATTTATATTTCGTTAAGAAGACATATCCGTACCTTGAAAATTCATCCGTAAAAGTAATGAAGTAAGAATAACCGCTTCGCGCATGTGTAGACATTGGACCGCACACATCGCTGTGTACGAGTCCCAAGAGCGAGCGAGCTCTTATTCCGTGTCCAGTGAACGGAGTCTTTATCATCTTTCCTTTGAGACAGGATTGACAAGTTGCATATGATTGATATTCGAACGGATCGAAATATCCTTCTGTATGTAACTTCGTCAACCTTCTCTCATTGATGTGACCAGTTCTACAATGCCAAAAGAAAGTATGATTTATTTCTGGGGACTTTCTTTTGTGTGTATTCTGGATATTGAAAATCTGTGGTTGGTTTAATACGTATATACCTGTTAGTTATATGTATGCCCTAGAGGCCATTACTATACATAGGATGTATATTGTAGTGGATGCTTGGACATATATAGGGAGGACTTTCTTGCTCGATATGATAGTATGCTATCTGGTTGCTTTTTACCTTAACGTGTACACTGATTGTCCCTCTGTTACATGTTGGTAAAGCCCTTAGGATGTGTACTTGACTACCTGGACTATGATGCAGATCATACTAGTGGGGATATGGTAGTCCATAAGTACATCCTTCAAGGTCCTTAGTCGTGGGTGTATCGAGACGGGGCATCGATATACCAGAGTAGACTAGCGTATACCTTCTCGACCCATACAGATGGGCGATGGATGATCCCATATCCATTAGTGTTTAACATCAGAGATGATATACGGGTGCGCAGTGGAGACTGGGTACACTGGACGGACTCGTCGAGAACTCCCAGATGGTATTATACTTCACGTCAGATGGCAGTTCTCTGGTGACACTGGTACAGAGTAGTCTGTTGACCCGAGATCGTCATAGAGTCTTGTGTGATTCCCACTGTACTTTGATTTCCACCTTACCACGTCCAAGAGGGCATGCAAAACGGTGGTTTTTGGGTACAGTCCCGAATCACATGGAGGCAATGAGCGATAGGAGGGGATTCGTCTCTCCCGGTATAGGGAGTTGATGTTGCGCTGTGTTCGATTGGCTATAACCGGAAATCCCTGGCCAGGGTTGCTGAGATTTACTGGTAAGTGTTACCAATATTTTCTCGAACTGTTATAGACCTCATATCGACACGACTTATCGGGCTATTGGGGTCTGACGTTTATCACCCCTAGGTGAGATATGCGACATATCAGACGACGAGACCGGACTGTACGGTAAGTGTTACTGGTTGGATTCACAGGAGTGTGAGCGGGATTGCTCGTTGACCTTCTGATCGCTCAATACCCTGGTGGCCGTTACGTTTAGCAGACCGCTTGCGGCTTGTGGGTGTTTGATACGATCATCACCTGTTGCCGGCGTATTGACGAGTCTTTAGAGTCCTACACAGAGGTTTCCTGGCTCAAGCGAAACGAAATAGGAGCGCATATGAGATATGTGCGGGACCGAGAATAATACCAGTATGTGATACTGTATTCTATTCTCGCGATTTGTATCATCGGCAGGTTATATGTGATATAGCCGGGTTACCGAATCAAGTGTTGATTCGATACATTGATACACTTGATATTAGTCGGTTATATGCATTATGACCGGATCATTAAATCAAGTGTTGATTTAATGATTTAATGTATAATTATATATTTGATATATTACTTTGCATTAACTAGTATTTGTTTACTTAAGATTAACTTTCTCACTTGATGTGCACAAGTTATATATGTGATATATTTTTGTGCACTAGTTTGTACCATGTTTGATGATACATGCAAATTTGGGTGTGTGTATGCTTTAAACCTTGATTAGGTTAATGGTTAGGGTTTGATTTACTTATTTATTCCTTTTATTTATTTTTGGCAAAATATAAGATGGTGGCTTTCTTTGTTTGATACTTGAAATTTCATGAAGCTTTGAAAAGTCTAGCCATTTTGTCTTTTGACTTAACCCTAACCATTTACCTAAAACCTAGTTCATTCTCTACATGAGTTTATCTCACCCATGGTTGCAATATGATAGATATCACTTGAATTTTCTTTTTGGTGATAATTCTTTTTCATTCTTCTTCTTCATCTTCTTCATGAAGAAAAGAAAAGCTTGCTAGAAAATTCTAAGTGATGAAATCAAGTGAGAAATCCAAATCCAAAGTGAACCCACTTCCTATTTCTTCATCCTCTACCACTTGCCATGTAGTAGAGTGTGTTATCTTCACAAGTTTCATGACCAAGTGAAGATGGAGCTTGAGTTAGAGTTGCCTCGACATAGATCATCTTCGGCATCGAAGTAACGACCTAGCCCGCTCATTTCTCCGACAAAACCATCGCTAGAGTCCGGGATCCCGGTGATCGCAGCGAAGGGACGTCGTCACGGAGCTTTGGAGGTGGAGGACCGGATCTACAAAGGTTGTATTTCTATTCACTTAGTACTAAAGCTGTTTAGTAGCTTGTGTTTCGCCTAATTTCTAGTTAACGATCCGTATTAGGGTTTCTCGGCACCTAAATTTTTGAATTTGGCATGGTCGATGCCCTGTGGAACCTCTTGAGTGTGCCTAGGAACCCTACAGTGGTATCAGAGCCTAGCTAGAGCTTTAGGTGAAGTGTAGACGATGTTAGAAATCCGATCGAACCCCGAAACCCTAACTCAAACCCTTCTCTGTACATTTTCTGTAACTGTGGATTTTTCCTAATTAAAAATAGCTAAAAAATTCAGCAGGGTGTTTTGGGAATTACTGTGAAGTACGTGCGTTTAAGTCCATAAAAGCGCGACGGAACCGCGGCATGAGCATGGCTCATGCGGCGGTTCCGCGGCCGTACGGGCATTTTATTCTCTTTAGTTTGCATAGTAATGTCCCTCTCTGATTCCTAATTCTTCTGGATATTTTTAATTCATATTCCACTGTTGTGTTATCTGGGGTGTATTGGGGATTCGATGTTTCGATCGGAAACTTTAACTGCGTTTATGTGTTTTTCCGGATAATTTTTTGAATATGTTAAAAAGTTCGACCGGATATAAATACCCAATTTTTCCCCTGCCGGAAAATTTCCAAGTGTTGGATTTTTTCCGTAGTTTGAGAACGTTCTGAGTAGTGCAAGTAACGCGATGGACCCTCTAGAAGACAACAAACCTTAACTCGATTATGTGACCGTCTTGAACTGCCCTTTGAACCTTAGGGTTTGGGGCAGTACGGCGTGCCATATGTGAGGCGTTGGCTTGACCCTTCTACGGCTGGACCGTTGGTACTGAGGCATGAAAAGGATGTTTTTGAACTTATTTCATGTGTTGAGCTGTTTCGGGAAAACTTGGGTGTTAGATTGTTCGATCGGAAAGTTTAACATTTTCTATTTATCCGGAATGTGATACAATATTTAGAATCCATAAGGAGTTATGAGATAGCTGATTTGAATGTTATAAACATAGCACTTTAGTCTCACTTGATCGGTTGCCACGGAATTTTGATGTGATCAAAAGTCCGTCGCAATCACGTAGCGTACGCGGATACTTGCCGGGTAAACTTAATAGACAGCCTCACCCCATAGCCCCGACCAAGTGACTGTAGGAGAACCCCGTCGCCGAAAGCATCCGTTCAGGTGCTTGCGGCAGCGGTGTTCCGCCTTGGTGCACTTCGTCAACGGCGTCGGGGGTGCGACCGCCTACTAAAATTTGCGACGAGCATTCGATCAGGATATCGAGAATCTTGTTGAATTGCCCGACTTGATATTGAAAAGTGTTTTCGATAATGAGACTGAAATGCGGGGTTTATAATTGTTAGGCATGCGATGTCTAAGGAATTCATTTGGTTAGGCATGCGATATCTAAAGAGTTTGCGGATTCCAACTGTTGTAGTTTTACACTTTCTTTTCTGTGACCGTAAGTGTAATATATGATATCGCCGGTTTCGTTGCTATATGTCAACGAAAATTGGGGTACGCATGTTTACTTACGTTGATGACATGTGATGTTATGTGTTGCTGGATATGTTATATTGGATCGTCGTGTTTGAATAGCCGGGGGTTTTTATGTGAGATGAGTGTTTTTCATTTTCATTCATGTAAAAAACTTGTATGTAATATTCTTTTATTGGGGCACTTCCAGGTTGCGGAAGATGTCACCATTTGTATATTATTTACTTTTCCGCACTAGGATAGACCCAAGGGGGAGAGCACAAGTAACCGGGTTCTAGAGTCCAGTGGGAGACCAACTCGAGGAGTCGAGTCCGGGTCACCTAACTCTAGAACTGGTAGGGTTGCTTACCGCTCTCGTAGGGGTCTAGGGGTGTGGGTTTGGCTATTCATCGCGACCGTAGAATCCGTGTTTTATACAGGCTCGTATTGAAAACACGGATGTCCTAGTATATCCAATGTTTCATATATTTCTTCTGCTGCGATATCTGTGATGTCATCATTTGATGTTCTGTGATAGATGCTGCATATAGTATATACGATATATTATATAAACGTTACTTATGTTTTACACCCGCGCTAGCCCTGCCCCGCTCTGCCGTTAGTTACCTAACCTAACGGTGCACGAGGGAACATCGAGGCGAATACGGATGGCATAAGTGTACGTCATATTTATCTGTGATGTTTAGGAACTTAAATGATGGGACTTCATTAATGTGATTAATGAAAGAAAAGAAACCTAAAGATGTTGTGGAATCGAATTTTCAAAAACAGGTAGCTACAGTTCTTGCTTTGCATCGCGGTGTTCCTTGTAGAACATCCTGCACCTTATTCGATGAGGAAAGGGCCGAGATCCCTTCATCGGGAGTGACCACTTTAGCAATAACTGGCAGATGCTGCACACTCGGTTTGTCTTTTGGTAGCTTCTATAGTTTCTGCTTTGCACAGCGGTATATATGATATATCCTGCACCTTATTCGATGAGGAAAGGGCCGACGATCCCTTCACCGGGAGTGACCCCTTTAGCAAAACTAGAAAAGCCTAAAAAAAACACTCCATTTTAAAATCATTTGATTCTACAACGATATAAAGTTCATTACGCAAAAGGTTTCTTAAAAACCTGTCGTAGCCCTCCGTCATTTCAGATAAGTAATAGTTAGTATTCGTGCTGCGTTTGTTGACTCAGTCAAGGCGTAGTGTGCGGTAGCTGATTAGTGCTTATCTGCAAAGCATATGATGCGATTGGATTAGGGTAGTCGTGCGGCCTTGTTGACTCAGTCAAGGGTCATGCGGGTGGGTTTAATTCAATTGAGAAATGACGGGATGAACTTTACTTGCGGTCTATGGTTTGTTGACTCAGTCAAGGTCAAAGATCGCTTGGGGCAAAATATTATCGGGAATTTCAAGTGTTGAAATTTGCAATGAGATTGCATACCTTCTATGAGATAGTTGGATCCCGATACCCACTGTGAGTCATTGTTACTTCTGGAAGAGTTTTACACATTGCAATTAGCCGATCAAGTAGGTCTCTAGAAAGGTGTCAACGGGGTTACGCTTCTGGGAAAACGAGGTTTACATTAATTAGGTTCGTGCGAAAGCACGGGGCACCTCCCTCAAAGTACCGACACTGGCCTGGCTGAAAGATTGGCGAACTTGTAGCGTGTAATTAATCCCGGCTAGTCTTTCCTTTTAGGGTTTAAAGGAAGATTTGATAAAAACAGTGGGAGCCATCCTGATTAGATAAAATAATAACCAATCTGATCTTGCAAGAGCGCACGCAGAGTGTTTTCTTCTCTCTCTCTCCAGGTAGCGACAATGTCACGCCTTAATCAAGATAATAAAACAGATATATTGACCGAACCCGCTTGTTATACTGAGCTGGGGAACGTTGATCCCGCTCCAACTTATAATTGTTATAAGACAGAGCAGGAAATTGGGGATTACCAGAATTCCCGTGCCGCCCAAACGAAGAAAGTGCATACTGATGCATCATCTTCGGGTGTGTTCATTACAGAGAACTGTTTCTCAGTATCCTTTACGTCCTGGGTATGTGATACCGGATCAGGATCCCGCATATGTAAGCTGTTACATGGGCTACAGATAGGTAAAGAACTGAGAACGGATGAAAAGTTTCATGAGACAGAAAACGGTGCAAGTGTTGCAGCCAAATCTGTTGGTCACTGTCACCCTGTATTTCTAAATACAATGATTCTGAATAAATGCTATTAGATACCGAACCTGATATACAAAATCATATCAATCTGTTTATTTAATAAAGAAAGGATATAATTTTGTATTGTTGGATTATGTTTTGAACATTTCCTATATCAAAAGTTGATCGGTTCAGGCACGTTATCTAAAAGCATTGACGTTCTAAATCAAACTACAGTTCTTAGTATACAGAACACACATAAGAGGAAGAGTTCAGAAATGAACGAATCCTTCTTGAGGCATTGTAGACTAGGTCATATCAATGCGACCCGACTGGCTGAAGTTACATTTAGACGCATATTTAAATTAGTTTGAATTTACATCTTGTGAAACTTGCCGGTCATGCCACAAAGATACGATGACCATAGCTCTGTTTACTGGAAACAGAGAAAGAGTTAGTGAACTATTGGGATGATACATGTTGATGTATGTAGGTCCCCTGTCTACACATGCCAAGACCGGTTCTTTGTATTTCATTACATTCTCTGAAAATCTCTAAAGATTCAGACATATGTTCCTGTTGAAACACAAGTCCGAACCTTTTGAGATATTCACAGAATATAAGTTAGAAGTAGATAACCAAAACGGGTATAAGTATTATGTCATTTAATGTGATCAAGGAGGAGAATACTTGAGCACGGAATTCTTGGACTTTTCTAAAGGAGAATGAGATTCTCTCTCAGCATTACTCCTCCGTATACACCATAGCACGATGGTATATCGGGGCGTAGCAATCACACCCTATATGATAAGGTGTGCTCTATGATGAGTACTACTGAGTTACCTATTTCCTTTTGGGAGTTATGCACTTGAGAAGCAGCATACCTATTGAATAGGGTTCAAATCAAATCAGTTGCCTACCACTTCATATGTGATATGGAAAGGGAAGAGCCCATATCTTAAGTTTGTTAAGATTTGGGGTTGTCCGCCCTATGTCTAAAAGAAAAAATTCGGACAAGATCGAGGCAAGGTCTGTTATGTAGAACTGGAAAGGTTCCAGCTATACAAACTACAGCAGATAATTTGGTAGAACTAAAGGATTCAGTAGATTCCAACGAACCTCAGCCTTTCCGCCGATCTAGTAGGGTTCCTCATCCGCCTGAGAGATACTTCGGTTTCTCGATGACAGTGGGAGCGAGGATTGCATCATGAGATGATGACCCAACTAGTTTCGAGCAGGCCATCGAGAGTAGGGACTCTGTAAGAATGGCTGGATGCTTAGCGATCTGAGATGGAATCCATGTACACCAACAAAGTATGGATTTTGGTTGCAATATCTGAAGGGTTAAATCCCCATCAGGAGCAAGTATATCTTGAGAAGATTACTTGGTGTAGATGGAAAAGTTGAGACTTTCAAATCTAGACTTGTTAAAGGTTTTCGTCATCGACCAGGCGTGGATAATGATGAAACCTTTTCCAGTGGCTTTGCTTAAGTCTATCTGGATCCTACTTGCCACGGCTACATACCATAACTACGATATCTGGCGGTTGGGTGTCATGACTGCTCTTCTAAATGATATTTCAAAAGAGAGAGTCTATAAGTACACAGTCAGAGGGCTTCGTAGACAGTGGGAGCAGCGGAAACGTGTACAAGATGCTTTATAGGATAAAGAAGGCATCGCGGAGTTGGAACATCTGTTTTGATGTAGTAGTCAAATAGTTTGACTTCATCAAAATGCTAGATGAACCTTGTATATACAAAAAGGTAGTAGGGAGTATGGTGGTGATCCTCATAGAGTACGTCGATGACATACTCTTGATAGGGAAGGAGTTTCCTATGCTATGCTCGGTCAATCTCCACTTATCACAAGCATTCTCTATAAAGGATCAAAGTGATATCTCCTAAATCCTGGGTTTTGGATCTATGAGATAGATCTAATTGGATGTTAGGATACTCACTAGTTGTAGTGAGATGGTATAAGTTGATCCTGGGGAGAATCACTGGAAAGGTTCCAGAGTGATAAGGACGACTGAAAGTCAGTCACAGGCATTGTCTTTACCCTTAGTAAAGGGACGGTATATTGGAAGAGTTCCAAGATAGGTACCGTGGCAAACTAGACGATAAAGGCTGGAAACATCGCTACTTAAGATGCTATCAAAGAGGCAGTCTGGATGTATATTTGTTCATGAGATGAACTTTGTTCCTCCCATTGTGTGACAATGGAGTTGTGGCTTATGCCAAGGAACGTCCGTCCCATCAGTGATCCAGACATATTCTAAGGCAGTATCACCTGATCATGGAGATGGTTGATCTCCAAGGAGATCGAGGTTATGAGAGAAGACTTAGAGGACAACACGGCGGATCCACTCACAAAGGCCTTTTCCCAGAAAGAGACTTATTTGGGATGGTTGAGTATTAGATACTGCAACCACTGCTACAGATGGCCCTAGTGCAAGTGGCAGATTGTTAGTTATATGTATGCCCTAGAGGCCATTACTATACATAGGATGTATATTGTAGTGGATGCTTGGACATATATAGGGAGGACTTTCTTACTCGACATGATAGTATGCTATCTGGTTGCTCTTTACCTTAACGTGTACACTGATTGTCTCTCTGTTACATGTTGGTAAAGCCCTTAGGATGTGTACTTGACTACCTGGACTATGATGCAGATCATACTAGTGGGGACATGGTAGTCCATAAGTACATCCTTCAAGGTCCCTAGTCGTGGGTGTATCGAGACGGGGCATCGATATACCAGAGTAGACTAGCGTATACCTTCTCGACCCATACAGATGGGCGATGGATGATCCCATATCCATTGGTGTTTGACATCAGAGATGATATACGGGTGCTCAGTGGAGACTGGGTACACTGGACGGACTCGCCGAGAACTCCCAGTTGGTATTATACTTCACGTCAGATGGCAGTTCTCTGGTGACACTGGTACAGAGTAGTCTGGTGACACTGGTACAGAGTAGTCTGTTGACCCGAGATCGTCATAGAGTCTTGTGTGATTCCCACTATGCTTTGATTTCCACCTTACCACGTCCAAGAGGGCGTGCAAAATGGTGGTTTTTGGGTACAGTCCCGAATCACATTGAGGCAATGAGCGATAGGAGGGGATTCGTCTCTCCTGGTATAGGGAGTTGATGTTGCGCTGTGTTCGATTGGCTATAACCGGAAATCCCTGGCCAGGGTTGCTGAGATTTACTGGTAAGTGTTACCAGTAGTTTCTCGAACTGTTATAGACCTCATATCGACATGACTTATCGAGCTATTGGGGTCTGACGTTTACCAGCCCTAGGCGAGATATGCGACATATCAGACGACGAGACCGGACTGTACGGTAAGTGTTACTGGTTGGATTCACAGGAGTGTGAGCGGGATTTCTCGTTGATCTTCTGATAGCTCAATACCCGGGTGGCCGTTACGTTTAGCAGACCGCTTGCGGCTTGTGGGTGTTTGATATGATCATCACCTGCTGCCGGCGTATTGACGTGTCTTTAGAGTCCTACACAGAGGTTTCCTGGCTCAAGCGAAATGAAATAGGAGCGCATATGAGATATGTGCGGGACCGAGAATAATACCAGTATGTGATACTGTATTCTATTCTCGCGATTTGTATCATCGGCAGGTTATATGTGATATAGCCGGGTTACCGAATCAAGTGTTGATTCGATACATTGATACACTTGATATTAGTCGGTTATATGCATTATGACCGGATCATTAAATCAAGTGTTGATTTAATGATTTAATGTATAATTATATATTTGATATATTACTTTGCATTAACTAGTATTTGTTCACTTATGATTAACTTTCTCACTTGATGTGCACAAGTTATATATGTGATATATTTTTGTGCACTAGTTTGTATCATGTTTGATGATACATGCAAACTTGGGTGTGTGTTTGCTTTAAACATTGATTAGGTTAATGATTAGGGTTTGATTTACTTATTTATTCTTTTTATTTATTTTTGTCAAAATATAAGATGGTGGCTTTCTTTGTTTGATACTTGAAGCTTCATGAAGCTTTGAAAAGTCTAGCCATTTTGTCTTTTGCCTTAACAAACCCTAGTTCATTCTCAACATGAGTTTATCTCACCCATGTTTGCAATATGATAGATATCACTTGAATTTTCTTTTTGGTGATAATTCTTTTTCATTCTTCTTCTTCATCTTCTTCATGAAGAAAAGAAAAGCTTGCTAGAAAATTCTAAGTGATGAAATCAAGTGAGAAATCCAAATCCAAAGTGAACCCACTTCCTATTTCATCATCCTCTACCACTTGCTATGTAGTAGAGTGTGTTATCTTCACAAGTTTCATGACCAAGTGAAGATGGAGCTTGAGTTAGAGTTGCCTCGACGTAGATCATCTTCGGCATCGAAGTCAACGACCTAGCCCGCTCATTTCTTCGACGAAACCATCGCTAGAGTCTGGGATCCCGGTGATCGCAGCGAAGGGACGTCATCACGGAGCTTTGGAGATGGAGGACCGGATCTACAAAGGTTGTATTTCCATTCACTTAGTACTAAAGCTGTTTAGTAGCTTGTGTTTTGCCTAATTTCTAGTTAACGATCCGTATTAGGGTTTCTCGGCACCTAAATTTTTGAATTTGGCATGGTCGATGCCTTGTGGAACCTCTTGAGTGTGCCTAGGAACCCTACAATACCATTGCTTAATGTACCTGACCCAATCAAAACTTGATTAAGGTGAATGTTCACAACATTGCTTACAAATGCAAATTTATAACCTACTTTAGATAATAAGATACAGATATGATATTACAAGTTGCATTGGGTACAAAATAACAATCCTGTAAAACCAAAACATGTCCATCTGACAATCCCAAGTGATAGTCCTCCACGGACTCAGCATCCATGCCGGCTCTGTTTGCAATTCTGAGGGTCATATCACCTGCCTTCA
The DNA here is from genome assembly GCA_030015575.1 of Agapanthus africanus. NCBI lineage: Eukaryota > Viridiplantae > Streptophyta > Magnoliopsida > Asparagales > Amaryllidaceae > Agapanthus > Agapanthus africanus. Next base: position 97,680,587 of record JASDDO010000018.1, on the reverse strand, counting down.
AAACCCTACGCTTTCTCAGTGCCTGCAAATAATTACAGATATGAGATCCTGATCCGGTATCCAATACCCAGGAAGTAGAGTTTATTGATAGACAGTTTTCAATAACATACACACCTGAAGCCGAAGCTGCAACTTTCTTCGGGTCTTGGTTTCTGGCTTTCCAAGCCCTGCAATCCCTTTTCCAGTGTCCACTCTTGTGACAGTAAAAGCACTCTTCCTTTCCCACAAGCTTTCCCGCTACCTTTGTTGCTTTTGCCTTTCCCTTCGTTTCCACTTTACTAACACCGCCCCTTGGTTTTGTGGGGATTTTCTTCTTCTTTCCCTTGGCTTTCGTCTTGGACCTAGAAGAGGAAGATCCTCCAACAAACAAAGTTGATGTTTCCCTTACTTTCTGTAAGGTGCCCTCTGCACTCCTCAACATGTTGAGGGGTTCTGAAAGTTCAACTTCCTTTTCTTGCAAGTTGAAGTTCAGGATAAACTAGGCGTAAGTGGAAGGAAGGGACTGGGGAATCAAGTCAGTGTAGAGCTCGTTCTCCAACGTGGTCCCAAGGTCCGCGAGCTCTTCAATAAAGCCAATCATCTTAAGCACGTGTTCCGCTACCGATGATCCAACGGCCAATCTCGCCGAAAACAACTTTTTCGAGACTTCGTATCTGGCGATACGGGATTGCTGTCCATACAGTTCTTTTGTATGGAGAAATATGGATTCAAGGTCCATATTCTCGTCCCTCCTCTGATGTTCATTATCCATAGAGGCAAGCACGAGGAACTTGGCCTTCGCGCAGTCGATCTCCCAGGTCTTACGGAATTCCTTATCCACGACGCTGGTTTTGGGACCTGGGACAGGGGGAGCTTTGGTGGTTAGGAGATATCCCAACTTGTCATAAGTGATTGCCATTTTGACATTCCTGAGCCAATCTTTGTAGTTTGGCCCTGTCAGTATGTTTTTATCTAGTAGTAACTTAAGTCCGGTCATGATGTTTGGTCGCTGCAATTAGGAGAGAGATAAGAAACACTTTAGCATGATGCCTTTGCAAGTTCAGATTGGTTTTTAGTTTGTCTAAACAGGATGGCTCCCACTGTTTCTCGAATCCTTCCTAAAACCAAAAAGGAAGAATTAGTCGGGATCAATCTCACCGTACAATAGTTGCTTAACCGTTCAGCCAGGCCGGTGTTGGTACTTCGAGAGAGGTTTTCCAACGCTTTCGCGAAGTTCCTTAATTAAATAACCTCTTTTCCTTATGGGCGTAGCCCCGCTAACACCTACTTGGTTTATAGCATTGATCGTTAAGTGAGAAAGTTTCCGAGGAGAAGCATATACTCACAGTAGGATCGGGATCCAAATATCATCGCGTGATAAAACTGAAGGAATCCTACCAGAATCATCACACTCCAAATGGTATGCAGCATTAGCAAGTTTCAGTTTCCTTAGAAACTCCCGATGTAGATTTTTGCCCCATGCTCTTATGACCTTGACTTTAGCCAACAAATCATAAGTCACATGTCAAGTTCAACCCGTCATTCTCCAGGTTAATTTGAACCCACCAGTACCAACCCTTGAATTTGGCCAACAAGGCAGTACGACTGTCCCAAACCAACACATCTATCTATGCTGCATAAGAACACCCAATAGCTACCAATCATTGTGCCTTGACTTTGGCCAACAAACACAGATTGAATACTATTGACTATCCATATGAAATGACGGAGGGCTACGAATGGTTTTGGCGAAATCGTGAACGTAGTGAACTTGATATAATCGATGGAACGTGATAGCTTTTAAAAGGAGTGGCTTAAGCTCCGCATTTAAAAGTTGTTTTTGAAAAGAAACCGAGTTGTTTTGAAATTGTTCCAACGAATTTACTTTGGTTTATTTTCTTGCATTAATTTAATGCGTCCCATTATTTAATCCTACCATTGCAGAAAACAACGAAAATATGACGTACGCTTATGCCATCCGCATTCGCCACGGGGCCCCGTCATTACCCGTTAGATTACTTAACTAACGACAGAGCGGGGGCTGGACTAGCGCGGATGCAATACATATGCAACGCCTAAATAGATATCATATATAGATATTTATATTCGTCAGATGCAATGATAGCCATTCCAGATCATAAATGAACACATTGGATATACTAGGAATCCACGTTTCGTTCAAGCCTGCAACGAAAATTGGATTACACGGTCGCGATGAATAGCCAAGACCCCACCCTACACCCCTACGGGTGCGGCAAACTACCCGCCAAATACCCGAAGTGAAGCAACCTCCCTCAACAACGTGAGTAGGCCACTCGGCACTTCGAGGTACCCGGTAGTTTGTGCACCCCACCTTGGGTCTATCCTAGGAGCAAAAACAGTAAAAGAAATAATATACAATGGCGGCTACAAGCTCATCTCGGATGTGCGGCCATACAAATAATATTACATCAATTACATATTACATGAATTGAAAGATAAATAAAACTCCCATCTCACAACCCCCCGGCTATTCGTCCACGACAATCCAACGAATCCATATACACAAACCATCAACATTACAGATCACAGATATGTATAACCCCCACTAATCGACGTGTAGCGGTTAGCAGACGTTTAATACATATATCACATCACAGATATAACCCGTTAGCTAAAGTCTATAGAAGTTCGATCAAAATACGGATTTGTAACCACCCCAAAACAAAAATTTGTTTTCTGGAAAATCTGGGCAGAAACAACATATTCCAAAAATCCCAAAACACCACACAAAACACACTGTTGCAAAACCGATCCACGGCCAAGTCAACTAGGCCGTGGATCCGCGGCAAGAAGCATGATCTTGCCGCGATTCCGTGGTGAGTTGGTCGACTCGCTGGAGTATTTTTGCTGTGTGTTTACAGAAAAGCCTGAGACGATTTTTAAGATATGACAAATAATTTTTAGAACAATAAAAAAATTGACAGAAAGTTTATGTCTCGGGCAAGTTTTGTGATTTTTTCTACGATCGAATTTCTAGTTACTTTGCTAACATGCTAGATAGTGTTTAGCTAGGCTCTGATACCGCTGTAAGTCCACGTTACCCGTCCCCAGATCTTTGGGGTTGCGGAAATGATGAAAAACGATTTTTTCGATGGAGGTAACATGGACTCTAAAAACGGATCTTTGCTAAACAAACTATCTGACAACCTAACTAAGAGTTTAACTACTATATTAGGGGTTATACCTTAACTTGAACTCCTTCTCTTCGACTCCTTGTGGTGATCGGATCGGCCTCACCTCGTCGTCTCCTTGTGCCGAAGATGGATCCACCCGAAAGCTTCTACCTTTGGCTCCAACCTCAATCTAGAGGAAACTAGAATACTTGGCTTGCTAGATCTTGTACACTAGGATGAGTAGAGAAGTGTTTTGGGTTTTATCTCTATGGTTCTTGTTTCTCAACTCATAAGACAATAGAACCATGAGCTAGAGAGAGAGCAAGAGGAATAGAGAGAGCTTTAGGATGAGAGAGAATCAATATGATAGAATGAGCAAGACTTTTACCACCATCCTCTCATAATCTAAAATAATCATGATAATAATAGTAATTGAGTATTTTTGTTAAATGGCATTATCATTTCATGCACTCATTTTGTAAAGAATAACAAGCAAGCAAAAAGTCTTAGCCATGAAATGATAGCCATTGTAATGATAATGTTCAACAAGTCCAAGCTAGTCAACCGGTCAACAAAGTCAACAAGTCAACAAGGTCAAACTTTCAACCCAACCATGACACAATAATACTTAATTAATATTATTATTAATCATATTTCTTATTCTCATTAGGGTTTAGAAAAGGTCAACAGTCAACAACCCTAATGAGAATCATCTGCCTCTGTCTCGGTCAACCGTGCATACACACCCGCATCTGCGTTCCGGGGAACACGAACACAAATGAGAGAAAACCAATCCCAAAACCTATACTAGGATCTGGCTTAAACCAAAGCCCGCTAGTAATAACTTCCCGGAAATTAAACGTGCACAAGTGCACGGATGTGACCGAACCCTGTCGCAAAACCATGCGACCTTTACTCTTTTTGCCCAAAGGCGAATAGCTCTCTGTGTGGGAATTTAAAGACTCAACACTACGCTAGCAGTGGGTTTAACCACAGGTCGCAAGCGGTACTAGATGTACGTAATGGTCCACAGGTAGATGTCGATAAGAAGACTGATGAGGTGAACCCATCCTAACTCCTACTGAGCCTGAATGTGACAATCTCCGTACAGTCCGGTCTATTCGTCTGAGAATATCGCATGGCGGGCCTAGGGGGAGGTAAACGTCAGTGCACTAATAGCGGTACAAGTCATGTCGGAGTGTAGCCCAGAACACCCTGAGATAACACTGGAAACCCACCAGTATATCTCGCTTGCCCTGGCCAGGGACGACTATGTGTAATGGCTCTCCTTGACACAGCGCGATATCAACTCCGAATACCGGGAGAGACGAATCCTGTCTAACCGTCACTGCCTCCAAGTGCTTCGGGACTGCACCCAACTACTACCTGTTTGCATGACTCCTTTAAGCCGTGGTAGGGTAGCAATCAAAGTACAGTGGGAACACACTCGAGGCGATGTGACAGTGTCAACTCAGCGGACTAAGCTGTACTCATGTCACCTGGGAACTGATAACCGACGATAGGTATAGTACCAACCAACAGTTTCCGACGAGTCCTGTCCAGTGTACTCATAACCTAACGAGCACCCGCATGCTATCTTAAGTATGACGTACTGACGGCTGTGGGACAGACCGTCTCCCCTGCTGGGATGAGAAGCGCATACGCTAGTCTACTCCGGAATATCGATGCCCTGTCTCGACAGTCCTATGACTAGGGACCTGTATAAGGATGTGCTTATAGATTACCCAGCCTCCACTAGTGTGACTGCAATCACAACGCTGGTAATCAAGCAAAGATCCTAAGGGCTCCACTAATGTGTATAGGCGATATGCTAAAAGAAACACTTGCACACATTAAAGTAAAAACAAACCAAGTAGCATACTACCATTTCGAGCAAGATTGTCTATACAACTGTGAATATCCCCAGCTTCCATCAAGTAATATACAAACTAGTATGATACAGTAATAGCCTCTAGGGCATATACACTAACAAGGAAACCCCCCCAAATTCCTTCACCTCATTTGGAAAGAAAACAAAGGAAAAAGAAAATTTTAAAAGAAAACAAGAATGAAAGAGTATGGGCTTTGTTGACTTGGACAGCTTTGTTGACTTGCATACCCTTACCTCTCTCTTCCCCTCTCCCAATTTGGCCGAGCCCCTTCACCAAAATCTGCAGCAGCCACTCCCATTTATCTCCTCTCATTTCTCATCAAAAATCCATAATTTTGCCTCAAAAATCCATCAAAACTCACACAAACTCCAAATCCAACTCCTACCCATTATTCCTTATTCAGACAAGAAGATCTTGGAGCTGTTAGTGTATATGCCCTAGAGGCCATTACTGTATCATACTGGTTTGTATATTACTTAATGGAAGCTTGGGATATTCACAGTTGTATAGACAATCTTGCACAAAATGGTAGTATGCTACTTGGTTTGTTTCTACTTTAATGTGTACATGTGTTTCTTTTAGCATATCGCCTATACACATTAGTGGAGCCCTTAGGATCTTTGCTTGATTACCAGCGTTGTGATGATAGTCACACTAGTGGGGGCTGGGTAATCTACAAGCACATCCTTATACAGGTCCCTAGTCGAAGGATTATCGAGACGGGGCATCGATACTCCGGAGTAGACTAGCGTATGCGCTTCTCATCCCAGCAGAGGAGATGGTCCGTCCCACAGCCGTCAGTATGTCATACTTGAGATAGTATGCGGGTGCTCGTTAGGTTACGAGTACACTGGACATGACTCGTCGGGAACTATTGGTTAGTAATATACCTATTGTCAGTTATCAGTTCCCAGGTGACATGATTACAGCTTAGTCCGCTGACTTGACACTGTCACTTCGCCTCGAGTGTGTTCCCACTGTTCTTAGATTGCTACCCTACTACGGCTCTAATGAGTCGTGCATACAGGTACCAATTGGGTGCTGTCCCAAAGCACTTGGAGGCAGTGACGGTTCGACAGGATTCGTCTCTCCCGGTATTGGGGGTTGATATCGCGATGTGTCTAGGAGAGCCATTACACATAGTCGTCCCTGGCCAGGGCAAGCGAGATATACTGGTAGGTTTTCCAGTGTTATCTCAGGGTGTTCTGGGCTACACTGCGACATGACTTGTACCGCTATTAGGGGACTGACGTTTACCGCCCCCTAGGCCCGCCATGCGATATTCTCAGACGAACAGACCGGACTGTACGGTGATTGTCACATTCAGGCTCAGTAGGAGTTCGGATGGGTTCACCTCATCAGTCTTCTTATCAGCATCTACCTGGGGACCGTTACGTACAGCTAGTACCGCTTGCGTCCTGTAGTTAAACCCACTGCCATTGTAGTGTCGAGTCTTTAGAGTCCCACACAGAAGGCTATTCGCCTTTGGGCAAAACAGAGTAGATGTCATATGGTTTTGCGACGAGGTTCGTTCACATTCACGCACTTATGCACGTTTGGTGTCTGGGCAGTTATTACTAGAGGGTTTTGGTTTAAGCCAGATCCTAGTATTTGTTTTGGGATTGGTTTTTTCTCAGTGTATTCGTGTTCCTCGGATCACGGATGCGGGTGTGTATGCACAGTTGACAGAGGCAGAGGCAGAGGATTCTCATTAGGGTTGTTGACCGTTGACTTTTTCCAAACCCTAAATAGAATGAGAAATATGATTAATGGTATTAATTAAGGATAATTATGCTATGGTTAGGGTTGTTGACCATTTTACTTTGGTTGACTTGTTGACCTATGTTAACATATTGACCATCATCATTTCACATGAAAGATGCTCCTTGATTCTTGCAAAACTCATTTAATGTGAAATGATAATGGTCATTCCAAATGAACCATCACATTTTGCTTGATTATTATTATTTTTCATAATTCACTAATATAAGAGTATGGTTGCTAAAATATCCTCATTCTTTCTTGCACTTTCTCTCTCATAATTTTAGCTCATCCTCTTCCTCTCTCTCAAAGCTCTCATCTCTCATGTGTTAAGAACCATGAGCTCTTGAGATAAAACCACCATAACTCCTCTCTACTCATTCTAGGGTTCTAGGTTTAGCAAGCCAAGCACTTTAGTTACCTCTAGGTTGAGGTAGGAGCTCAAGGTAGAGGCCTTCGGGTGGATCCTTCTTCGACAAAGAGAAGACTACGAGGAGGAGCCGTTCAAACCACTCCAAGGAGCAAGAAGAGAAGGAGTTCAAGACCTAGGTATAACCTTCTAAACGAGTAGCTAAACTTGTAGTTAGTTTGCTAGGTTTTTGTTTAGCGAAGATCCTCTTTTTCTAGTCCATGTTACCTTGCGTCAAAAATCGTTTTTTACCTATTCCGCCTCCCCGTAAGAACCGGGGTTGGTAACGTGGACTTACAGTGGTATCAGAGCCTAGCTAAACAACAACCAGCATGTTAGCAAAGTGATTAGAACTTCGATCCGAAAAAAAATCGCGAAACATGTCCAAAAACTAAACTTTCTGCCGATTTTTAAAACTGCTCTAAAAATAATTCCACATACCATAAAATCGGTGCAGGGTTTTTTAAAAACATGCAGGAAAAATGAGACCATGACTCGGTCAACACGCCGTGGAAGCGCGGCGAAACCACGCGTTTTGCCGCGGATCCGCGGCCGAGTTGACTCGGCCGTGACTCGTGTTTGCTGCAGTTTGTTCAGTGTTCTGTTTTGGGATTTTTAAGATGTTTTGTTTCTGCCCAGAATTTCCAGAGAACAATGTTGTGTTTGGGGTAGTTACAAATTGGTGTTTTGATCGAAGTTCTACAAACTTTTGCAGAATGGTTATATCTGTGATGTGATATATGCACTGAACGTCGACTAATCGCTATACGTCGATTTGTAGGGGTTGTGCATATCTGTGATCTGTAATGTTGTTGGATTATGTATATGAACTCGTTGGATTGTCGTGGATGAATAGCCGAGGTTTTGTGAGATGAGATTTTCTTTTTCTTTCATTTGATGTAATATGTAAATTGATGTAATATTATTTTATGGCCGCACATCCAGGATGAGTTTGTAGCCGCCATTGTATATTATTTCTTTTACTATTTTTGCTCCTAGGATAGACCTAAGGTGGAGTGCACAAACTACCGGGTACTTTGAAGTGTCGAGTGGCCTACTCACGTTGTTGAGGGAGGTTGCTTCACTTCGGGTACTTGGCGGGTAGTTTGCCACACCCGTAGGGGTCTAGGGTAGGGTTTGGCTATTCATCGCGACCGTGTAATCCGTCTTTCGTTGCAGGCTCAAACGAAACACGGATTCCTAGCATATCCAATGTGTTCATCTGTGATCTGGAATGGCTATCATTGCATCTGATGAATGTATATATCTATATATGATATCTAGTAGGCGTTGCTTATGTTTTGCATCCGCGCTAGTCCAGCCCCCGCTCTGTCGTTAGTTAAGTAACCTAACGGGTGATGACGGGGCCCCGTGGCGAATGCGGATGGCATAAGCATACGTCATATTTTCGTTGTTTTCTGCAATGGTAGGATTAATTGATGGGACGCTTTAAATTAATGCATGAAAATAAACGAAAGTAAAGTCGTTGGAACAATTTCAAAACCACTCGATTTCTTTTCAAAAACAGAAAACTTTTAAAAACGCGGAGCTTGAACCACTCCCTTTTAAAAGCTATCACGTTCCTTCGATTATATCAAGTTCACTACGTTCATGATTTTGCCAAAACCATTCGTAACCCTCCATCATTTCAGTTAAATGTTCGGTAGTATTCAAGCTATGTATTTTGACCTACGCCAAGGCATAGTGATTGGTAGCTGCCGGATATTTTTCTGTTGCATAGATAGATGCGTTGGTTTGAGATAGTCGTACTGCCATTTTGGCCTACGTCAAGGGTATGTACGGGTGGGTTCAAATTAACCTGGTAAATGATGGGTAGAACTTGACATGTGACTTATGATATTTTGGCCAACGTTAAGGTCATAAGAGCATGGGGCAAAAATCCACATCGGGAGTTTCTAAAGAAACTGAAACTTGCTAGTGCTGCATACCATTTGGAGTGTGATGATTCTGGTAGGATTCCTTCAGTTTTATTACACGATGATATTTGGATCCCGATCCTACTGTGAGTATATGCTACTCCTCGGGAACTTTCTTACTTAACGATCAATGCTATAAACCAAGTAGGTGTCTAGAAAGGTGTTAGCGGGGCTACGCCCACAGGGAAAAGTGGTTATTTAATTAAGGAACTTCGCGAAAGCGTCGTAAAACATTCCTCGAAGTACCAACACTGGCCTGGCTGAACAGTTAAGCAAGTATTGTACGGTGAGATTGATCCCGACTAATTCTTCTTTTTTGGTTTGAGGATGGATTCGAGAAACAGTGGGAGCTATCCTGTTTAGACAAACTAAAAACCACTCTAAACTTGCAAGAGCATCATGCTAAAGTGTTTCTTCTCTCTCTCCTAATTGCAGCGACCAAATATCATGACCGGACTTAAGTTACTAATAGATAAATATATATACTGACAGGGCTAAACTACAAAGATTGGCTCAGGAATGTCAAAATGGCAATAACTTATGACAAGTTGGGGTATCTCCTTACCACCAAAGCTCCCCCTGTTCCAGGTCCCAAATCCAGCGTCACGGATAAGGAAATCCATAAGACCTGGGAGATTGACTGTGCGAAGGCCAAGTGCATCGTGCTTGCCTCTATGGACAATGAACATCAGAGGAGGTACGAGAATAAGGATCTTGAATCCATATTTCTCCATATTAAGGAACTATATGGAGAGCAATCCCGTATCGCCAGATACGAAGTCTCGAAAAAGTTGTTTTCGGCGAGATTGGCCGTCGGATCATCGGTAGCGGAACACGTGCTTAAGATGATTGACTATATTGAAGAGCTCGTGGACCTCGGGACCACGTTAGAGAACGAGCTCTATACTGACTTGATTCTCCAGTCCCTTCCTTCCACTTACGCCCAATTTATCCTGAACTTCAACTTGCATGGAAAAGAAGTTGAACTTCCGGAACTCCTCAACTGTAGCGTTTTGAAAATCGTTTCGGTAAAATTTCGGAAAATCGGTAAAATAAAGGGATTTTCTGTAAAAACTCAAAATGCAAATATCTTATTATAAAAATTAAATATACATATTCTAGATATGTAATTTCTAGTATTTGATGTTTATTGAGCCACTGGTAAAATTTCAAATTTTCTGAAAAAAAATTATTTTATTATTATTTTAAGCCGTCACTAATACATTTAATTAGGGAAAATTACAAATTGGAATGAGTTGAAACAAATTTTGTGCATCATAAAACTTTAAATAAAATTTTATCATGTGGTTTTTGAAACGAAATCGTTTGCCAAAACGGTTTAGAAAATATCGAAGAAAAAGGCTTTTTTTAGTGAAATTAGTGTAAATGGTTGTTTGGGGTATAACATTTATCTTTTTCCCCCACACCCACACCCAAACTCACTCACCCCCATCCCTATGTGGCTGAATTCAGCAGCACATCCCCCCCCCCATTTCCCCACTCCATTCCACACAAAAAAGAAAAGAAAAGAAAAGAAAAAGGGAAATGAAAGAAAGTCAAAAGGGGGTGTAGACTTTGTCTTTTTATCCCCATTTTTTCTCCACCTCCCTCTCTCTCTTCCCCCACTCCCTTTATGGCCGAAAATTCCTGCACAAACAGCCCTCTTTCTCCCCCCCATTGTTCCATCTCTTTTGCTTCAAAAAATTCATCATATACCCATCAAAAAAATCCAAAAATCTAAATCTAGTTCATACCCATTTTAGTATAGCCTTAGATGCATGGATCTTGGTGCAAGGATTTCATTTTGGAGGTCTAGATTTCATGTTTGATCATGGATTTGTGAGGTATAAATTTTTGTGCCCCATGGTTGTTTGTTGATTAGTTGCTTATATGATTTTGTTTATAAGTGTTAAATTGGTTGTTGTGGTTTGTGTGATGAAAATTCAAGAGAAGAACTTGAATGCAAGTTAGGGTTTTATGAAATTGGTGTATGGTTGTGTAATCTGTTTAAGCTCTTATGACATGTTAAAACAAGTTAGTAGCTAGTTGTTAATTATTAGTTTTAAAATTGTGATAATTACACTAATTTGCTATCTAGGTTTTTGGAAATGGTTAAATAATTAGGTTTAAAATTATAATTAGTTTTTTTATGACTTCATTAACATTATTAAGTGTAGTTTAATGTCATTAGTTCATGAAAATCCTAGCTAAATTGTTGTTTGTGCATTTTTGCTAAAATGGTTGAAATTTGGGTAAAATTGCAAACTAGTTTTTTTGAACGTATATAGTTTGATGAGATTAAATTGTGGTTATAGGTTATATGACTTATTTAAGTTATTTAATAAGTATTATGGCCGCTAGAATTGTTTAAACGTCGAGTTTTGTACTAAAACGGGTAATTTTGCACTAAAACGGGTAATTTTGCTTGCTAGTTTTTCGGAAAAACGGCTTTTAAAGTGAATTTGGGGTTTTTGTGAGTTTTAACCTATTTTATATTAAAATTAGTGTTCGTGAATGTGCAAATGAGTGTATTTGGGTTTTTCTCGATGGTCTGGCGTTTGTACGCCGACGTCGAGGGTTTTTGGGATGATTTGTGGAAGCAACCATAGGTTTTGACCTATGTGGGATTCGTGTGTCGTTTTGGTCATGAGTCGGATTTTAATGCGATACGATGCGTTGTGATATGTAGGTACCCCCATATGGACTTCGAGACGGCAAGCAAGCGCGTGGCGACGTCGGCACCGGCGAGCGAGGACCAGGTGAGTAGATTTATATCTACGGGGAGAAGTCGGGTGGATGGCGTATAGCACCCCCGCAGTCCGTGATGGTGTATACGGATGCGTATACACACCAACAATTATTATATGTTATTTGGGATTAATAACGATGTTTAGGATGGATATTGGTTTGTTGGATTATTTTAGTGTCGCGAACCCTATGGTAGTGTTGCACTACACATACACACATACATACTTACATACATTCCTATTTATATGTGCTCATGGGGTTCTTTATAGTTATGTGTTCACATGGATATGGGAATATGTGTTCACATACGGATTTGAGGATGATACTTGGGATTGAGCTGAGTCGAGGAGTTTTGTTTTGTGGTTATGATATCGGTGATATGGCAGGATTCGTATTTGAGATACGTCCTAGTGTTATAGCGGATCTTGGGACGACGATACGGGTGAATAGTGTTATAAATAAATGGTCATCATGTGATCGTGGTATGAGGCATGATATGCTAGGATATTGATATTAGGCCGTATATGGCGATGTATACCCCCCTTGATGATGATATGTGCTGATGATATCGGTTTATACGAGACTGTCGATCAGTAGTCAGATCATGACTATTTTGATGATATTAGTATTGTACTAGACATAGGTCAGTATCTTAGACTATGATCTTGAATAAAGAAAATACCAGAGGAATGGTGTGAGGAATATGATATTGACCCGTACCCAGATTTGGGGATGCCGTACGACGGATTTACGTACGAGTTATATCTTGATGATTGATCCGCACTCTTGACTTAGGATGTCTGATTGTAGATATGGTATCGGATATGATATTATTGAGGCGGGATCACCGACTAATATATATACAGGTATGTATATGGATCGACTCAGATGTTAGGCGGTTTCCTTACCTGTAGTCCAGCTTGTTAGCTTAGCCCTTTAGTTTAGTTTAGTTGTTAGATTAGATTCGATTCTTACCTATTTCAAAAACTAATGAATCGTGGGTATTTTAAAAGATAGCCCAAGGGATCCTACGGATATTTCAAACGACGTATCTTTTCATGAAAACACCGTAGCCCCTATTTTCAAAATCCCATGATTCGTGTTATTTCAAAAGGCACCATTTGTAAGACTTATATTAGATTAATGCAGGTGAGTTACAGTTGCGTCTAGTATTCAGCTCCCGCGTATTATTGTGGTTCGCTTCGCATCGCATGCTCATGTATAATTTCTTATTGCAATGTTGATATCATATTGTTAGGACACCAGCACCATTACCGATGATGCGTATGTACCACATACACTTACTTGCCGGCTCACACACATCTTCATCGGTAATTGCCATGTCACGTACATCTTAGAAAATATTATTGCTTGATATAGCGTACTTGCCTTATATATTAGTTTAGACATTGAAGTTATTACCTGCTACTTCATGCATACTGTTATTCATTGTTATGCCGCATTCATGGATTCTCATGCATATATTCACTATTTTACGTGTTATTGAGCTTTTGGATTCGGATTTCCATGAGATTTTCTGGATTTGGAGGAAAACCGCAAAAACATAAATAACCCTTTTCTCTCTTTTAAAATAAAAAGTGCGGTTTTTCCCATGATGTATGAGTCGTCCACCATGAGTTTGCTGATGGATTTCGAGACCCGATTCGAGGAGACGGATGAACCTTTTCGGGTACATGGTGGACCCGGTAAGGTTCCCCGGGGCAAGAAGCGCGTGATGATGACGATGTGAGCCTGGCAGGGGAACACTACCTACCGGTGATTTTACCCGGCGCGTCGGATATCCGGAGGATACTGTCGTGGTCTTGAGATGGATGGTAGGGGCCGGTCTGGACTGACGGCGTCCTAGATATTGAGATTGAGACATTGAGATTTCGAGATATTGAGGTACTGAAATTTGATGATAGAGGCCGGCCCGGATAGCCGGAGCCTGAGGTTTTGAGACATTGAGATTTATGTTTTGTTTCCATGCTAGACACTATTGATGTTGATTTCATTTATGATACCTCATTTTAAAAATACAAAGGAAATCTCACTAATTTATGAAAACAGTTTCTTCATTTACATGTATTCTGTTTTCATGCATTCATACCTCATTCATATGATATATTGCTACCTGAGGCACTGACACGGGCACATGAGATCACACTCGGGTTAGATATTACCCTAGCCATTGTTATAGGCTGCATGTTATTCATATATTTGAGGATATATTATGATCTTTGACCTAGGTTGCGTTATTTATGCGATTTCTGTGCGTAGATGTTTTTCTATTCATGAGTTGGCAACTCACACCCGTTGTGCCCCAGTTTCTTGCACGTTTGCCGTACAGGTTTCATTACGGCTTTCGGCAGAGTCTCCTTTGTAAATACTGGCCCCCAAACGGGATACAACATGAATAGTATACGAAATCAAAAAAAGGCCATCTCCAAGCGGGAGCTAGCTCTTCGTCAATCGACGGCCACAACCACACAAGCAATATAATATACAACGCCAACGGCGAGGATCAAAACTCAAAAGGAAACTCAAACCACAAGAAAACCACAGAAAAAAAAACGCGCGACTCTAAGGTCGAAGGAATAACATCACTGGTCTTTATCTCAAAATAAATACATATTTGGTTGATGGAACTTCTAGATACAACAGAGTAATAATATACAAGTTATATAATGGGGGGTACGATACAAGTAAACCCACCTACTAGCAAATCACCCGAAGGAAACTATGCCCGCAAGCCGTAATGAAACCTATACGGCAAACCTGCAAGAAACTGGGGCACAACGGGGGTGAGTTGCCAACTCGTGAATAGAAAAACATCTACGCACAGAAATCGCATAAATAACGCAACCTAGGTCAAAGATCATAATATATCCTCAAATATATGAATAACATGCAGCCTATAACAATGGCTAGGGTAATATCCAACCCGAGTGTGATCTCATGTGCCCGTGTCAGTGCCTTAGGTAGCAATATATCATATGAATGAGGTATGAATGCATGAAAACAGAATACATGTAAATGAAGAATCTGTTTTCATAAATTAGTGAGATTTCCTTTGTAT